>CM053156.1:34522413-35054413 GCA_028571685.1 Heterohyrax brucei
GTATGAGTTTCTCAAGATTGGTAACAGATAGAAAGAAGAGAAAGTACACAGTGATTCATCTACCTAGAGAAGTTACAGAGGTTTACAAAGAGAATTCCAAGTATAAGTACAAGAAAATAAGAGAGACTTAGAAAACTGGTAAAACCTACATTGTTGATAGAGTTCAGAGTACTTAGCACTCTGAAAACAGCACTTTCGCCGAAAGAAGTCTACTTCTCTAAGACAGGGAACAGTGAAAAGAGAATGTATGAGTTTCTCAAAATTGGTAACAAATAGAAACAAGAGAAAGTACACAGTGATTCATCTACCTAGAGAAGTTATAGAGGTTTACACAGAGAATTCCAAGTATAAGTACAAGAAAATAAGAGAGATTTAGAAAACTGGTAAAACCTACATTGTTGATAGAGTTGGGAGTAGTTAGCACTGTGAAAACAGCACTTTCGCAGAAAGAAATCTACTTCTCTAAGACCGCGAAACAGTTAACAGAGAATGTATGAGTTTCTCAAGATTAGTAACAGATAGAAACAAAAGAAGTACACAGTGATTCATCTACCTAGAGAAGTTACAGAGGTTTACACAGAAAATTCCAAGTATAAGTAAAAGAAGATAAGAGAGACTTAGGAAACTGGTAAAACTTACATTGTTTATTGAGTTGGGAGTACTTAGCACTGTGAAAACAGCACTTTCGCCGAAAGAAATCTACTTCTCTAAGACCGGGAAACAGTCAAAAGAGAATGTATGAGTTTCTCAAGATTGGTAACAGATAGAAACAAGAGAAAGTACACAGTGATTCATCTACCTAGAGAAGTTACAGAGGTTTACACAGAAAATTCCAAGTATAAGTAAAAGAAGATAAGAGAGACTTAGAAAAGTGGTAAAACTTACATTTTTGATTGAGTTGGGAGTACTTAGCACTGTGAAAACAGCACTTTCGTCGAAAGAAATCTACTTCTCTAAGACCGTGAAACAGTGAAAAGAGAATGTATGAGTTTCTCAAGATTGGTAACAGTTAGAAACAAGAGACAGTACACAGTGATTCATCTACCTAGAGAAGTTACAGAGGTTTACAGAGAGAATTCCAAGTATAAGTACAAGAAAATAAGACAGACTTAGAAAACTGGTAAAACCTACATTGTTGATAGAGTTGAGAGTACTTAGCACTGTGAAAACAGCACTTTCGCCGAAAGAAATCTACTTCTCTAACACCAGGAAACAGGTAACAGAGAATGTATGAGTTTCTCAATATTAGTAACAGATAGAAACAAAAGAAGTACATAGTGATTCATCTACCTAGAGAAGTTACAGAGGTTTACACAGAAAATTCCAAGTTTAAGTACAAGAAAATAAGAGAGACTTAGAAAACTGGTAAAACTTACATTGTTGATTGAGTTGGGAGTACTTAGCACTGTGAAAACAGCACTTTCGCCGAAAGAAATCTACTTCTCTAAGACCGGGAAATAGGGAAAAGAGAATGTATGAGTTTCTCAAGATTGGTAACAGATAGAAACAAGAGAAAGTACACAGTGATTCATCTACATAGAGAAGTTACAGAGGTTTACACAAAGAATTCCAAGTATAAGTACAAGAAAATAAGAGAGACTTAGAAAACTGGAAAACCTACATTGTTGATAGAGTTGGAGTACTTAGCACTGTGAAAACAGCAGTTTCGCCGAAAGAAATCTACTTCTCTAAGACCGGGAAACAGTGAAAAGAGAATGTATGAGTTTCTCAAGATTGGTAACAGATAGAAACAAGAGAAAGTACACAGTGATTCATCTACCTAGAGAAGTTACAGAGGTTTACACAGAGAATTCCAAGTATAAGTACAAGAAAATAAGAGAGACTTAGAAAACTGGTAAAACCTACATTGTTGATAGAGTTGGGAGTACTTAGCACTGTGAAAACTGCACTTTCGCTGAAAGAAATCTACTTCTCTAACACCGGGAAACAGTGAAAAGAGAATGTATGAGTTTCTCAAGATTGGTAACAGATAGAAACAAGAGAAAGTACACAGTGATTCACCTACCTAGAGAAGTTACAGAGGTTTACACAGAGAATTCCAAGTATAAGTACAAGAAAATAAGAGAGACTTAGAAAACTGGTAAAACCTACATTGTTGATAGAGTTGGGAGTACTTAGCACTGTGAAAACAGCATTTTCGCCGAAAAAAATCTACTTCTCTAAGACCGGGAAACAGTGAAAAGAGAATGTATGAGTTTCTCAAGATTGGTAACAGATAGACAGAAGAGAAAGTACACAGTGATTCATCTACCTAGAGGAGTTACAGATGTTTACACAGAGAATTCCAAATATAAGTACAAGAAAATAAGAGAGACTTAGAAAACTGGTAAAACCTACATTGTTGATAGAGTTGGGAGTACTTAGCACTGTGAAAACAGCACTTTCGCAGAAAGAAATC
The DNA here is from genome assembly GCA_028571685.1 of Heterohyrax brucei. Taxonomy (NCBI): domain Eukaryota; kingdom Metazoa; phylum Chordata; class Mammalia; order Hyracoidea; family Procaviidae; genus Heterohyrax; species Heterohyrax brucei. The sequence goes on from CM053156.1 coordinate 34,524,833, forward strand.
TACTTGTCTAAGACCGGGAAACAGTGAACAGAGAATGTATGAATTTCTCAAGATTGGTAACAGATAGAAAGAAGAGAAAGTACACAGTGATTCATCTACCTAGAGAAGTTACAGAGGTTTACAAAGAGAATTCCAAGTATAAGTACAAGAAAATAAGAGAGACTTAGAAAACTGGTAAAACCTACATTGTTGATAGAGTTGGGAGTACTTAGCACTGTGAAAACAGCACTTTCGCAGAAAGAATTCTACTTCTCTAAGACCGCGAAAGAGTTAACAGAGAATATATGAGTTTCTCAAGATTAGTAACAGATAGAAACAAAAGAAGTACACAGTGATTCATCTACCTAGAGAAGTTACAGAGGTTTACACAGAAAATTTCAAGTATAAGTAAAAGAAGATAAGAGAGACTTAGGAAACTGGTAAAACTTACATTGTTGATTGAGTTGGGTGTACTTAGCACTGTGAAAACAGCACTTTCGCCGAAAGAAATCTACTTCTCTAAGACCGGGAAACAGTCAAAAGAGAATGTATGAGTTTCTCAAGATTGGTAACAGATAGAAACAAGAGAAAATACACAGTGATTCAACTACCTAGAGAAGTTACAGAGATTTACACAGAGAATACCTAGTATAAGTACAAGAAAATAAGAGAGACTTAGAAAACTGGTAAAACCTACATTGTTGATATTGTTGGGAGTACTTAGCACTGTGAAAACAGCACTTTCGCCGAAAGAAATCTACTTCTCTAAGACCGTGAAACAGTGAAAAGAGAATGTATGAGTTTCTCAAGATTCGTAACAGATAGAAACAAGAGAAAGTACACAGTGATTCATCTACCTAGAGAAGTTACAGAGGTTTACACAGAGAATTCCAAGTATAAGTACAAGAAAATAAGAGAGAGTTAGAAAACTGGTAAAACCTACATTGTTGATAGAGTTGAGAGTACTTAGCACTGTGAAAACAGCACTTTCGCCGAAAGAAATCTACTTCTCTAACACAAGGAAACAGGTAACAGAGAATGTATGAGTTTCTCAATATTAGTAACAGATAGAAAGAAAAGAAGTACACAGTGGTTCATCTACCTAGAGAAGTTACAGAGGTTTACACAGAAAATTCCAAGTTTAAGTACAAGAAAATAAGAGAGACTTAGAAAACTGGTAAAACTTACATTGTTGATTGAGTTGGGAGTAATTAGCACTGTGAAAACAGCACTTTCGCCGAAAGAAATCTACTTCTCTAAGACCGGGAAACAGGGAAAATAGAATGTATGAGTTTCTCAAGATTGGTAACAGATAGAAACAAGAGAAAGTATACAGTGATTCATCTACCTAGAGAAGTTACAGAGGTTAGCACAGAGAATTCCAAGTATAAGTACAAGAAAATAAGAGAGACTTAGAAAACTGATAAATCCTACATTGTTGATAGAGTAGGGAGTACTTAGCACTGTGAAAACAGCACTTTCGCCGAAAGAAATCTACTTCTCTAAGACCGGGAAACAGTGAAAAGAGAATGTATGAGTTTCTCAAGATTCGTAACAGATAGAAACAAGAGAAAGTACACAGTGATTCATCTACCTAGGGAAGTTACAGAGGTTTACACAGAGAATTCCAAATATAAGTACAAGAAAATAAGAGAGACTTAGAAAACTGGTAAAACCTACATTGTTGATAGAGTTGGGAGTACTTAGCACTGTGAAAACAGCACTTTCGCCGAAAGAAGTCTACTTCTCTAAGACCGGGAAACAGTGAACAGAAAATGTATGAGTTTCTCAAGATTGGTAACAGATAGAAAGAAGAGAAAGTACACAGTGATTCATCTACCTAGAGAAGTTACAGAGGTTTACAAAGAGAATTCCAAGTATAAGTACAAGAAAATAAGAGAGACTTAGAAAACTGGTAAAACCTACATTGTTGATAGAGTTCAGAGTACTTAGCACTCTGAAAACAGCACTTTCGCCGAAAGAAGTCTACTTCTCTAAGACCGGGAAACAGTGAAAAGAGAATGTATGAGTTTCTCAAAATTGGGAACAGATAGAAAGAAGAGAAAGTACACAGTGATTCATCTACCTAGAGAAGTTATAGAGGTTTACACAGAGAAGTCCAAGTTTAAGTACAAGAAAATAAGAGAGACTTGGAAAACTGGTAAACCTACATTGTTGATAGAGTTGGGAGTACTTAGCACTGTGAAAACAGCACTTTCGCCGAAAGAAATCTACTTCTCTAAGACCAGGAAACAGTGAAAAGAGAATGTATGAGTTTCTCAGGATTGGTAACAGATAGAAACAAGAGAAAGTACACAGTGATTCATCTACCTAGAGAAGTTACAGAGGTTTACACAGAAAATTCCAAGTTTGAGTAAAAGAAGATAAGAGAGACTTAGAAAAGTGGTAAAACTTACATTGTTGATTGAGTTGGGAGTACTTAGCAGTGTGAAAACAGCACTTTCGTCGAAAGAAATCTACTTCTCTAAGACCGTGAAACAGTGAAAAGAGAATGTATGAGTTTCTCAAGATTGGTAACAGATAGAAAGAAGAGAAAGTACACAGTGATTCATCTACCTAGAGAAGGTACAGAGGTTTACACAGAGAATTCCAAGTATAAGTACAAGAAAATAAGACAGACTTAGAAAACTGGTAAAACCTACATTGTTGATAGAGTTGAGAGTACTTAGCACTGTGAAAACAGCACTTTCGCCGAAAGAAATCTACTTCTCTAACACCAGGAAACAGGTAACAGAGAATGTATGAGTTTCTCAATATTAGTAACAGATAGAAACAAAAGAAGTACACAGTGATTCATCTACCTAGAGAAGTTACAGAGGTTTACACAGAAAATTCCAAGTTTAAGTACAAGAAAATAAGAGAGACTTAGAAAACTGGTAAAACTTACATTGTTGATTGAGTTGGGAGTACTTAGCACTGTGAAAACAGCACTTTCGCCGAAAGAAATCTACTTCTCTAAGACCGGGAAACAGGGAAAAGAGAATGTATGAGTTTCTCAAGATTGGTAACAGATAGAAACAAGAGAAAGTACACAGTGATTCATCTACCTAGAGAAGTTACAGAGGTTTACACAGAGAATTCGAAGTATAAGTACAAGAAAATAAGAGAGACTTAGAAAACTGGAAAACCTACATTGTTGATAGAGTTGGAGTACTTAGCACTGTGAAAACAGCAGTTTCGCCGAAAGAAATCTACTTCTCTAAGACCGGGAAACAGTGAAAAGAGAATGTATGAGTTTCTCAAGATTGGTAACAGATAGAAACAAGAGAAAGTACACAGTGATTCATCTACCTAGAGAAGTTACAGAGGTTTACACAGAGAATTCCAAGTATAAGTACAAGAAAATAAGAGAGACTTAGAAAACTGGTAAAACCTACATTGTTGATTGAGTTGGGAGTACTTAGCACTGTGAAAACTGCACTTTCGCTGAAAGAAATCTACTTCTCTAACACCGGGAAACAGTGAAAAGAGAATGTATGAGTTTCTCAAGATTGGTAACAGATAGAAACAAGAGAAAGTACACAGTGATTCACCTACCTAGAGAAGTTACAGAGGTTTACACAGAGAATTCCAAGTATAAGTACAAGAAAATAAGAGAGACTTAGAAAACTGGTAAAACCTACATTGTTGATAGAGTTGGGAGTACTTAGCACTGTGAAAACAGCACTTTCGCCGAAAGAAATCTACTTCTCTAAGACCGGGAAACAGTGAAAAGAGAATGTATGAGTTTCTCAAGATTGGTAACAGATAGAAACAAGAGAAAGTACACAGTGATTCATCTACCTAGAGAAGTTACAGATGTTTACACAGAGAATTCCAAATATAAGTACAAGAAAATAAGAGAGACTTAGAAAACTGGTAAAACCTACATTGTTGATAGAGTTGGGAGTACTTAGCACTGTGAAAACAGCACTTTCGCCGAAAGAAATCTACTTCTCTAAGACCGGGAAACAGTGAAAAGAGAATGTATGAGTTTCTCAAGATTGGTAACAGATAGAAACAAGAGAAAGTACACAGTGATTCATCTACCTAGAGAAGTTACAGATGTTTACACAGAGAATTCCAAATATAAGTACAAGAAAATAAGAGAGACTTAGAAAACTGGTAAAACCTACATTGTTGATAGAGTTGGGAGTACTTAGCACTGTGAAAACAGCACTTTCGCCGAAAGAAATCTACTTCTGTAAGACCGGGATACAGTGAAAAGAGAATGTATGAGTTTCTCAAGATTGGTAACAGATAGAAACAAGAGAAAGTACACAGTGATTCATCTCCCTAGAGAAGTTACAGAGGTTTACACAGAGAATTCCAAGTATAAGTACAAGAAAATAAGAGAGACTTAGAAAACCGGAAAACCTACATTGTTGATAGAGTTGGAGTACTTAGCACTGTGAAAACAGCACATTCGCCGAAAGAAATCTACTTCTCTAAGACCGGGAAACAGTGAAAAGAGAATGTATGAGTTTCTCAAGATTGGTAACAGATAGAAACAAGAGAAAGTACACAGTGATTCATCTAACTAGAGAACTTACAGAGGTTTACACAGAGAATTCCAAGTATAAGTACAAGAAAATAAGAGAGACTTAGAAAACTGGTAAAACCTACATTGTTGATAGAGTTGGGAGTACTTAGCACTGTGAAAACAGCACTTTCGCCGAAAGAAATCTACTTCTCTAAGACCGGGAAACAGTGAAAAGAGAATATATGAGTTTCTCAAATGTGGTAACAGACAGAAACAAGAGAAAGTACACAGTGATTCACCTACCTAGAGAAGTTACAGAGATTTACACAGAGAATACCTAGTATAAGTACAAGAAAATAAGAGAGACTTAGAAAACTGGTAAAACCTACATTGTTGATAGAGTTGGGAGTACTTAGCACTGTGAAAACAGCACTTCCGCAGAAAGAAACCTACTTGTCTAAGACCGGAAAACAGTGAATAGAGAATGTATGAGTTTCTCAAGATTGGTAACAGATAGAAAGAAGAGAAAGTACACAGTGATTCATCTACCTAGAGAAGTTATAGAGGTTTACAAAGAGAATTCCAAGTATAAGTACAAGAAAATAAGAGAGACTTAGAAAACTGGTAAAACCTACATTGTTGATAGAGTTGGGAGTACTTAGCACTGTGAAAACAGCACTTTCGCCGAAAGAAGTCTACTTCTCTCAGACCGGGAAACAGTGAAAAGAGAAAGTATGAGTTTCTCAAAATTGGTAACAGATAGAAACAAGAGAAAGTACACAGTGATTTATCTACCTAGAGAAGTTATAGAGGTTTACACAGAGAATTCCAAGTATAAGTACAAGAAAATAAGAGAGACTTAGGAAACTGGTAAAACCTACATTGTTGATAGAGTTGGGAGTACTTAGCACTGTGAAAACAGCACTTTCGCAGAAAGAATTCTACTTCTCTAAGACCGCGAAAGAGTTAACAGAGAATATATGAGTTTCTCAAGATTAGTAACAGATAGAAACAAAAGAAGTACACAGTGATTCATCTACCTAGAGAAGTTACAGAGGTTTACACAGAAAATTCCAAGTATAAGTAAAAGAAGATAAGAGAGACTTAGGAAACTGGTAAAACTTACATTGTTGATTGAGTTGGGTGTACTTAGCACTGTGAAAACAGCACTTTCGCCGAAAGAAATCTACTTCTCTAAGACCGGGAAACAGTCAAAAGAGAATGTATGAGTTTCTCAAGATTGGTAACAGATAGAAACAAGAGAAAATACACAGTGATTCACCTACCTAGAGAAGTTACAGAGATTTACACAGAGAATACCTAGTATAAGTACAAGAAAATAAGAGAGACTTAGAAAACTGGTAAAACCTACATTGTTGATATTGTTGGGAGTACTTAGCACTGTGAAAACAGCACTTTCGCCGAAAGAAATCTACTTCTCTAAGACCGTGAAACAGTGAAAAGAGAATGTATGAGTTTCTCAAGATTGGTAACAGATAGAAACAAGAGAAAGTACACAGTGATTCATCTACCTAGAGAAGTTACAGAGGTTTACACAGAGAATTCCAAGTATAAGTACAAGAAAATAAGAGAGAGTTAGAAAACTGGTAAAACCTACATTGTTGATAGAGTTGAGAGTACTTAGCACTGTGAAAACAGCACTTTCGCCGAAAGAAATCTACTTCTCTAACACAAGGAAACAGGTAACAGAGAATGTATGAGTTTCTCAATATTAGTAACAGATAGAAAGAAAAGAAGTACACAGTGGTTCATCTACCTAGAGAAGTTACAGAGGTTTACACAGAAAATTCCATGTTTAAGTACAAGAAAATAAGAGAGACTTAGAAAACTGGTAAAACTTACATTGTTGATTGAGTTGGGAGTAATTAGCACTGTGAAAACAGCACTTTCGCCGAAAGAAATCTACTTCTCTAAGACCGGGAAACAGGGAAAATAGAATGTATGAGTTTCTCAAGATTGGTAACAGATAGAAACAAGAGAAAGTATACAGTGATTCATCTACCTAGAGAAGTTACAGAGGTTAGCACAGAGAATTCCAAGTATAAGTACAAGAAAATAAGAGAGACTTAGAAAACTGATAAATCCTACATTGTTGATAGAGTAGGGAGTACTTAGCACTGTGAAAACAGCACTTTCGCCGAAAGAAATCTACTTCTCTAAGACCGGGAAACAGTGAAAAGAGAATGTATGAGTTTCTCAAGATTGGTAACAGATAGAAACAAGAGAAAGTACACAGTGATTCATCTACCTAGGGAAGTTACAGAGGTTTACACAGAGAATTCCAAATATAAGTACAAGAAAATAAGAGAGACTTAGAAAACTGGTAAAACCTACATTGTTGATAGAGTTGAGAGTACTTAGCACTGTGAAAACAGCACTTTCGCCGAAAGAAGTCTACTTCTCTAAGACCGGGAAACAGTGAACAGAAAATGTATGAGTTTCTCAAGATTGGTAACAGATAGAAAGAAGAGAAAGTACACAGTGATTCATCTACCTAGAGAAGTTACAGAGGTTTACAAAGAGAATTCCAAGTATAAGTACAAGAAAATAAGAGAGACTTAGAAAACTGGTAAAACCTACATTGTTGATAGAGTTCAGAGTACTTAGCACTCTGAAAACAGCACTTTCGCTGAAAGAAGTCTACTTCTCTAAGACCGGGAAACAGTGAAAAGAGAATGTATGAGTTTCTCAAAATTGGGAACAGATAGAAAGAAGAGAAAGTACACAGTGATTCATCTACCTAGAGAAGTTATAGAGGTTTACACAGAGAAGTCCAAGTTTAAGTACAAGAAAATAAGAGAGACTTGGAAAACTGGTAAACCTACATTGTTGATAGAGTTGGGAGTACTTAGCACTGTGAAAACAGCACTTTCGCCGAAAGAAATCTACTTCTCTTAGACCAGGAAACAGTGAAAAGAGAATGTATGAGTTTCTCAGGATTGGTAACAGATAGAAACAAGAGAAAGTACACAGTGATTCATCTACCTAGAGAAGTTACAGAGGTTTACACAGAAAATTCCAAGTATGAGTAAAAGAAGATAAGAGAGACTTAGAAAAGTGGTAAAACTTACATTGTTGATTGAGTTGGGAGTACTTAGCAGTGTGAAAACAGCACTTTCGTCGAAAGAAATCTACTTCTCTAAGACCGTGAAACAGTGAAAAGAGAATGTATGAGTTTCTCAAGATTGGTAACAGATAGAAAGAAGAGAAAGTACACAGTGATTCATCTACCTAGAGAAGGTACAGAGGTTTACACAGAGAATTCCAAGTATAAGTACAAGAAAATAAGACAGACTTAGAAAACTGGTAAAACCTACATTGTTGATAGAGTTGAGAGTACTTAGCACTGTGAAAACAGCACTTTCGCCGAAAGAAATCTACTTCTCTAACACCAGGAAACAGGTAACAGAGAATGTATGAGTTTCTCAATATTAGTAACAGATAGAAACAAAAGAAGTACACAGTGATTCATCTACCTAGAGAATTTACAGAGGTTTACACAGAAAATTCCAAGTTTAAGTACAAGAAAATAAGAGAGACTTAGAAAACTGGTAAAACTTACATTGTTGATTGAGTTGGGAGTACTTAGCACTGTGAAAACAGCACTTTCGCCGAAAGAAATCTACTTCTCTAAGACCGGGAAACAGGGAAAAGAGAATGTATGAGTTTCTCAAGATTGGTAACAGATAGAAACAAGAGAAAGTACACAGTGATTCATCTACCTAGAGAAGTTACAGAGGTTTACACAGAGAATTCGAAGTATAAGTACAAGAAAATAAGAGAGACTTAGAAAACTGGAAAACCTACATTGTTGATAGAGTTGGAGTACTTAGCACTGTGAAAACAGCAGTTTCGCCGAAAGAAATCTACTTCTCTAAGACCGGGAAACAGTGAAAAGAGAATGTATGAGTTTCTCAAGATTGGTAACAGATAGAAACAAGAGAAAGTACACAGTGATTCATCTACCTAGAGAAGTTACAGAGGTTTACACAGAGAATTCCAAGTATAAGTACAAGAAAATAAGAGAGACTTAGAAAACTGGTAAAACCTACATTGTTGATTGAGTTGGGAGTACTTAGCACTGTGAAAACTGCACTTTCGCTGAAAGAAATCTACTTCTCTAACACCGGGAAACAGTGAAAAGAGAATGTATGAGTTTCTCAAGATTGGTAACAGATAGAAACAAGAGAAAGTACACAGTGATTCACCTACCTAGAGAAGTTACAGAGGTTTACACAGAGAATTCCAAGTATAAGTACAAGAAAATAAGAGAGACTTAGAAAACTGGTAAAACCTACATTGTTGATAGAGTTGGGAGTACTTAGCACTGTGAAAACAGCACTTTCGCCGAAAGAAATCTACTTCTCTAAGACCGGGAAACAGTGAAAAGAGAATGTATGAGTTTCTCAAGATTGGTAACAGATAGAAACAAGAGAAAGTACACAGTGATTCATCTACCTAGAGAAGTTACAGATGTTTACACAGAGAATTCCAAATATAAGTACAAGAAAATAAGAGAGACTTAGAAAACTGGTAAAACCTACATTGTTGATAGAGTTGGGAGTACTTAGCACTGTGAAAACAGCACTTTCGCCGAAAGAAATCTACTTCTCTAAGACCGGGAAACAGTGAAAAGAGAATGTATGAGTTTCTCAAGATTGGTAACAGACAGAAACAAGAGAAAGTACACAGTGATTCATCTACCTAGAGAAGTTACAGATGTTTACACAGAGAATTCCAAATATAAGTACAAGAAAATAAGAGAGACTTAGAAAACTGGTAAAAGCTACATTGTTGATAGAGTTGGGAGTACTTAGCACTGTGAAAACAGCACTTTCGCCGAAAGAAATCTACTTCTCTAAGACCGGGAAACAGTGAAAAAGGAATGTATGAGTTTCTCAAGATTGGTAGCAGATAGAAACAAGAGAAAGTACACAGTGATTCATCTACCTAGAGAAGTTACAGAGGTTTACACAGAGAATTCCAAGTATAAGTACAAGAAAAAAAGAGAGACTTAGAAAACTGGTAAAACCTACATTGTTGATAGAGTTGGGAGTACTTAGCACTGTGAAAACAGCACTTTCGCAGAAAGAAATCTACTTCTCTAACACCGGGAAACAGGGAACAGAGAATGTATGAGTTTCTCAAGATTGGTAACAGACAGAAACAAGAGAAAGTACACAGTGATTCATCTACCTAGAGAAGTTATGGAGGTTTACACAGAGAATTCCAAGTATAAGTACAAGAAAATAAGAGAGACCTAGAAAACTGGTAAAACCTACATTGTTGATAGAGTTGGGAGTACTTAGCACTGTGAAAACAGCACTTTCGCAGAAAGAAATCTACTTCTCTAAGACCGGGAAACAGTGAAAAGAGAATGTACGAGTTTCTCAAGTTTGGTAACAGATAGAAACAAGAGAAAGTACACAGTGATTCATCTAAATAGAGAAGTTACAGAGGTTTACACAGAGAATTCCAAGTATAAGAAAAAGAAGATAAGAGAGACTTAGAAAACTGGTAAAACCTACATTGTTGATAGAGTTGGGAGTACTTAGCACAGTGAAAACAGCACTTTCGCAGAAAGAAATCTACTTCTCTAACAGAGGGAAACAGGGAACAGAGAATGTATGAGTTTCTCAAGATTGGTAACAGATAGAAAGAATAGAAAGTACACAGTGATTCATCTACCTAGAGAACTTACAGAGGTTTACACAGAGAATTCCAAGTATAAGTACAAGAAAATAAGAGAGACTTAGAAAACTGGTAAAACCTACATTGTTGATAGAGTTCGGAGTACTTAGCACTGTGAAAACAGCACTTTCGGCGAAAGAAATCTACTTCTCTAACACCGGGAAACAGGGAACAGAGAATGCATGAGTTTCTCAAGATTGGTAACAGATAGAAACAAGAGAAAGTACACAGTGATTCATCTACCTAGAGAAGTTACAGAGGTTTACACAGAGAAATCCAAGTATAAGCACAAGAAAATAAGAGAGACTTAGAAAACTGGTAAAACGTACATTGTTGATAGAGTTGGGAGTACATAGCACTGTGAAAACAGCACTTTCGCAGAAAGAAATCTACTTCTCTAAGACCGGGAAACAGTGAACAGAGAATGCATGAATTTCTCAAGATTGGTAACAGATAGAAACAAGAGAAAGTCAACAGTGATTCATCTACCTAGAGAAGTTACAGAGGTTTACAAAGAGAATTCCAAGTATAAGTACAAGAAAATAAGAGAGACTTAGAAAACTGGTAAAAGCTACATTGTTGATAGAGTTGGGAGTACTTAGCACTGTGAAAACAGCACTTTCGCCGAAAGAAATCTACTTCTCTAAGACCGGGAAACAGTGAAAAAGGAATGTATGAGTTTCTCAAGATTGGTAGCAGATAGAAACAAGAGAAAGTACACAGTGATTCATCTACCTAGAGAAGTTACAGAGGTTTACACAGAGAATTCCAAGTATAAGTACAAGAAAAAAAGAGAGACTTAGAAAACTGGTAAAACCTACATTGTTGATAGAGTTGGGAGTACTTAGCACTGTGAAAACAGCACTTTCGCAGAAAGAAATCTACTTCTCTAACACCGGGAAACAGGGAACAGAGAATGTATGAGTTTCTCAAGATTGGTAACAGACAGAAACAAGAGAAAGTACACAGTGATTCATCTACCTAGAGAAGTTATGGAGGTTTACACAGAGAATTCCAAGTATAAGTACAAGAAAATAAGAGAGACCTAGAAAACTGGTAAAACCTACATTGTTGATAGAGTTGGGAGTACTTAGCACTGTGAAAACAGCACTTTCGCAGAAAGAAATCTACTTCTCTAAGACCGGGAAACAGTGAAAAGAGAATGTACGAGTTTCTCAAGTTTGGTAACAGATAGAAACAAGAGAAAGTACACAGTGATTCATCTAAATAGAGAAGTTACAGAGGTTTACACAGAGAATTCCAAGTATAAGAAAAAGAAGATAAGAGACACTTAGAAAACTGGTAAAACCTACATTGTTGATAGAGTTGGGAGTACTTAGCACAGTGAAAACAGCACTTTCGCAGAAAGAAATCTACTTCTCTAACAGAGGGAAACAGGGAACAGAGAATGTATGAGTTTCTCAAGATTGGTAACAGATAGAAAGAATAGAAAGTACACAGTGATTCATCTACCTAGAGAACTTACAGAGGTTTACACAGAGAATTCCAAGTATAAGTACAAGAAAATAAGAGAGACTTAGAAAACTGGTAAAACCTACATTGTTGATAGAGTTCGGAGTACTTAGCACTGTGAAAACAGCACTTTCGGCGAAAGAAATCTACTTCTCTAACACCGGGAAACAGGGAACAGAGAATGCATGAGTTTCTCAAGATTGGTAACAGATAGAAACAAGAGAAAGTACACAGTGATTCATCTACCTAGAGAAGTTACAGAGGTTTACACAGAGAAATCCAAGTATAAGCACAAGAAAATAAGAGAGACTTAGAAAACTGGTAAAACGTACATTGTTGATAGAGTTGGGAGTACATAGCACTGTGAAAACAGCACTTTCGCAGAAAGAAATCTACTTCTCTAAGACCGGGAAACAGTGAACAGAGAATGCATGAATTTCTCAAGATTGGTAACAGATAGAAACAAGAGAAAGTCAACAGTGATTCATCTACCTAGAGAAGTTACAGAGGTTTACAAAGAGAATTCCAAGTATAAGTACAAGAAAATAAGAGAGACTTAGAAAACTGGTAAAACCTACATTGTTGATAGAGTTCAGAGTACTTAGCACTGTGAAAACAGCACTTTGGCCGAAAGAAATCTACTTCTCTAACACCAGGAAACAGGTAACAGGGAATGTATGAGTTTCTCAAAATTGGTAACAGATAGAAACAAAAGAAAGTACACAGTGATTCACCTACCTAGAGAAGTTACAGAGATTTACACAGAGAATACCTAGTATAAGGACAAGAAAATAAGAGAGACTTAGAAAACTGGTAAAACCTACATTGTTGATAGAGTTGGGAGTACTTAGCACTGTGAAAACAGCACTTTCGCAGAAAGAAACCTACTTGTCTAAGACCGGAAAACAGTGAATAGAGAATGTATGAGTTTCTCAAGATTGGTAACAGATAGAAAGAAGAGAAAGTACACAGTGATTCATCTACCTAGAGAAGTTACAGAGGTTTACAAAGAGAATTCCAAGTATAAGTACAAGAAAATAAGAGAGACTTAGAAAACTGGTAAAACCTACATTGTTGATAGAGTTGGGAGTACTTAGCACTGTGAAAACAGCACTTTCGCCGAAAGAAGTCTACTTCTCTCAGACCGGGAAACAGTGAAAAGAGAATGTATGAGTTTCTCAAAATTGGTAACAGATAGAAACAAGAGAAAGTACACAGTGATTCATCTACCTAGAGAAGTTATAGAGGTTTACACAGAGAATTCCAAGTATAAGTACAAGAAAATAAGAGAGACTTAGGAAACTGGTAAAACCTACATTGTTGATAGAGTTGGGAGTACTTAGCACTGTGAAAACAGCACTTTCGCAGAAAGAAATCTACTTCTCTAAGCCCGCGAAAGAGTTAACAGAGAATATATGAGTTTCTCAAGATTAGTAACAGATAGAAACAAAAGAAGTACACAGTGATTCATCTACCTAGAGAAGTTACAGAGTTTTACACAGAAAATTCCAAGTATAAGTAAAAGAAGATAAGAGAGACTTAGGAAACTGGTAAAACTTACATTGTTGATTGAGTTGGGTGTACTTAGCACTGTGAAAACAGCACTTTCGCCGAAAGAAATCTACTTCTCTAAGACCGGGAAACAGTCAAAAGAGAATGTATGAGTTTCTCAAGATTGGTAACAGATAGAAACAAGAGAAAATACACAGTGATTCACCTACCTAGAGAAGTTACAGAGATTTACACAGAGAATACCTAGTATAAGTACAAGAAAATAAGAGAGACTTAGAAAACTGGTAAAACCTACATTGTTGATAGAGTTGGGAGTACTTAGCACTGTGAAAACAGCACTTTCGCCGAAAGAAATCTACTTCTCTAAGACCGTGAAACAGTGAAAAGAGAATGTATGAGTTTCTCAAGATTGGTAACAGATAGAAACAAGAGAAAGTACACAGTGATTCATCTACCTAGAGAAGTTACAGAGGTTTACACAGAAAATTCCAAGTATAAGTTAAAGAAGATAAGAGAGACTTAGAAAAGTGGTAAAACTTACATTGTTGATTGAGTTGGGAGTACTTAGCACTGTGAAAACAGCACTTTCGCCGAAAGAAATCTACTTCTCTAAGACCGTGAAACAGTGAAAAGAGAATGTATGAGTTTCTCAAAATTGGTAACAGATAGAAACAAGAGAAAGTACACAGTGATTCATCTACCTAGAGAAGTTACAGAGGTTTACACAGAGAATTCCAAGTATAAGTACAAGAAAATAAGAGAGACTTAGAAAACTGGTAAAACCTACATTGTTGATAGAGTTGAGAGTACTTAGCACTCTGAAAACAGCACTTTCGCCGAAAGAAATCTACTTCTCTAACACAAGGAAACAGGTAACAGAGAATGTATGAGTTTCTCAATATTAGTAACAGATAGAAAGAAAAGAAGTACACAGTGGTTCATCTACCTAGAGAAGTTACAGAGGTTTACACAGAAAATTCCAAGTTTAAGTACAAGAAAATAAGAGAGACTTAGAAAACTGGTAAAACTTACATTGTTGATTGAGTTGGGAGTACTTAGCACTGTGAAAACAGCACTTTCGCCGAAAGAAATCTACTTCTCTAAGACCGGGAAAGAGGGAAAAGAGAATGTATGAGATTCTCAAGATTGGTAACAGATAGAAACAAGAGAAAGTATACAGTGATTCATCTACCTAGAGAAGTTACAGAGGTTAGCACAGAGAATTCCAAGTATAAGTACAAGAAAATAAGAGAGACTTAGAAAACTGATAAAACCTACATTGTTGATAGAGTTGGGAGTACTTAGCACTGTGAAAACAGCACTTTCGCCGAAAGAAATCTACTTCTCTAAGACCGGGAAACAGTGAAAAGAGAATGTATGAGTTTCTCAAGATTGGTAACAGATAGAAACAAGAGAAAGTACACAGTGATTCATCTACCTAGAGAAGTTACAGAGGTTTACACAGAGAATTCCAAATATAAGTAAAAGAAAATAAGAGAGACTTAGAAAACTGGTAAAACCTAAATTGTGGATAGAGTTGGGAGTACTTAGCACTGTGAAAACAGCACTTTCGCAGAAAGAAATCTACTTCTCTAAGACCGGGAAACAGTGAACAGAGAATGTATGAGTTTCTCAAGATTGGTAACAGATAGAAAGAAGAGAAAGTACACAGTGATTCATCTACCTAGAGAAGTTACAGAGGTTTACACAGAGAATTCCAAGTATAAGTACAAGAAAATAAGAGAGACTTAGAAAACTGGTAAAACCTACATTGTTGATAGAGTTGGGAGTACTTAGCACTGTGAAAACAGCACTTTCGCCGAAAGAAGTCTACTTCTCTAACACCGGGAAACAGTGAACAGAGAATGTATGAGTTTCTCAAGATTGGTAACAGATAGAAAGAAGAGAAAGTACACAGTGATTCATCTACCTAGAGAAGTTACAGAGGTTTACAAAGAGAATTCCAAGTATAAGTACAAGAAAATAAGAGAGACTTAGAAAACTGGTAAAACCTACATTGTTGATAGAGTTCAGAGTACTTAGCACTCTGAAAACAGCACTTTCGCCGAAAGAAGTCTACTTCTCTAAGACAGGGAACAGTGAAAAGAGAATGTATGAGTTTCTCAAAATTGGTAACAAATAGAAACAAGAGAAAGTACACAGTGATTCATCTACCTAGAGAAGTTATAGAGGTTTACACAGAGAATTCCAAGTATAAGTACAAGAAAATAAGAGAGATTTAGAAAACTGGTAAAACCTACATTGTTGATAGAGTTGGGAGTAGTTAGCACTGTGAAAACAGCACTTTCGCAGAAAGAAATCTACTTCTCTAAGACCGCGAAACAGTTAACAGAGAATGTATGAGTTTCTCAAGATTAGTAACAGATAGAAACAAAAGAAGTACACAGTGATTCATCTACCTAGAGAAGTTACAGAGGTTTACACAGAAAATTCCAAGTGTAAGTAAAAGAAGATAAGAGAGACTTAGGAAACTGGTAAAACTTACATTGTTTATTGAGTTGGGAGTACTTAGCACTGTGAAAACAGCACTTTCGCCGAAAGAAATCTACTTCTCTAAGACCGGGAAACAGTCAAAAGAGAATTTATGAGTTTCTCAAGATTGGTAACAGATAGAAACAAGAGAAAGTACACAGTGATTCATCTACCTAGAGAAGTTACAGAGGTTTACACAGAAAATTCCAAGTATAAGTAAAAGAAGATAAGAGAGACTTAGAAAAGTGGTAAAACTTACATTTTTGATTGAGTTGGGAGTACTTAGCACTGTGAAAACAGCACTTTCGTCGAAAGAAATCTACTTCTCTAAGACCGTGAAACAGTGAAAAGAGAATGTATGAGTTTCTCAAGATTGGTAACAGTTAGAAACAAGAGAAAGTACACAGTGATTCATCTACCTAGAGAAGTTACAGAGGTTTACAGAGAGAATTCCAAGTATAAGTACAAGAAAATAAGACAGACTTAGAAAACTGGTAAAACCTACATTGTTGATAGAGTTGAGAGTACGTAGCACTGTGAAAACAGCACTTTCGCCGAAAGAAATCTACTTCTCTAACACCAGGAAACAGGTAACAGAGAATGTATGAGTTTCTCAATATTAGTAACAGATAGAAACAAAAGAAGTACATAGTGATTCATCTACCTAGAGAAGTTACAGAGGTTTACACAGAAAATTCCAAGTTTAAGTACAAGAAAATAAGAGAGACTTAGAAAACTGGTAAAACTTACATTGTTGATTGAGTTGGGAGTACTTAGCACTGTGAAAACAGCACTTTCGCCGAAAGAAATCTACTTCTCTAAGACCGGGAAATAGGGAAAAGAGAATGTATGAGTTTCTCAAGATTGGTAACAGATAGAAACAAGAGAAAGTACACAGTGATTCATCTACATAGAGAAGTTACAGAGGTTTACACAGAGAATTCCAAGTATAAGTACAAGAAAATAAGAGAGACTTAGAAAACTGGAAAACCTACATTGTTGATAGAGTTGGAGTACTTAGCACTGTGAAAACAGCAGTTTCGCCGAAAGAAATCTACTTCTCTAAGACCGGGAAACAGTGAAAAGAGAATGTATGAGTTTCTCAAGATTGGTAACAGATAGAAACAAGAGAAAGTACACAGTGATTCATCTACCTAGAGAAGTTACAGAGGTTTACACAGAGAATTCCAAGTATAAGTACAAGAAAATAAGAGAGACTTAGAAAACTGGTAAAACCTACATTGTTGATAGAGTTGGGAGTACTTAGCACTGTGAAAACTGCACTTTCGCTGAAAGAAATCTACTTCTCTAACACCGGGAAACAGTGAAAAGAGAATGTATGAGTTTCTCAAGATTGGTAACAGATAGAAACAAGAGAAAGTACACAGTGATTCACCTACCTAGAGAAGTTACAGAGGTTTACACAGAGAATTCCAAGTATAAGTACAAGAAAATAAGAGAGACTTAGAAAACTGGTAAAACCTACATTGTTGATAGAGTTGGGAGTACTTAGCACTGTGAAAACAGCGTTTTCGCCGAAAAAAATCTACTTCTCTAAGACCGGGAAACAGTGAAAAGAGAATGTATGAGTTTCTCAAGATTGGTAACAGATAGACACAAGAGAAAGTACACAGTGATTCATCTACCTAGAGGAGTTACAGATGTTTACACAGAGAATTCCAAATATAAGTACAAGAAAATAAGAGAGACTTAGAAAACTGGTAAAACCTACATTGTTGATAGAGTTGGGAGTACTTAGCACTGTGAAAACAGCACTTTCGCAGAAAGAAATCTACTTGTCTAAGACCGGGAAACAGTGAACAGAGAATGTATGAATTTCTCAAGATTGGTAACAGATAGAAAGAAGAGAAAGTACACAGTGATTCATCTACCTAGAGAAGTTACAGAGGTTTACAAAGAGAATTCCAAGTATAAGTACAAGAAAATAAGAGAGACTTAGAAAACTGGTAAAACCTACATTGTTGATAGAGTTGGGAGTACTTAGCACTGTGAAAACAGCACTTTCGCAGAAAGAATTCTACTTCTCTAAGACCGCGAAAGAGTTAACAGAGAATATATGAGTTTCTCAAGATTAGTAACAGATAGAAACAAAAGAAGTACACAGTGATTCATCTACCTAGAGAAGTTACAGAGGTTTACACAGAAAATTTCAAGTATAAGTAAAAGAAGATAAGAGAGACTTAGGAAACTGGTAAAACTTACATTGTTGATTGAGTTGGGTGTACTTAGCACTGTGAAAACAGCACTTTCGCCGAAAGAAATCTACTTCTCTAAGACCGGGAAACAGTCAAAAGAGAATGTATGAGTTTCTCAAGATTGGTAACAGATAGAAACAAGAGAAAATACACAGTGATTCAACTACCTAGAGAAGTTACAGAGATTTACACAGAGAATACCTAGTATAAGTACAAGAAAATAAGAGAGACTTAGAAAACTGGTAAAACCTACATTGTTGATATTGTTGGGAGTACTTAGCACTGTGAAAACAGCACTTTCGCCGAAAGAAATCTACTTCTCTAAGACCGTGAAACAGTGAAAAGAGAATGTATGAGTTTCTCAAGATTCGTAACAGATAGAAACAAGAGAAAGTACACAGTGATTCATCTACCTAGAGAAGTTACAGAGGTTTACACAGAGAATTCCAAGTATAAGTACAAGAAAATAAGAGAGAGTTAGAAAACTGGTAAAACCTACATTGTTGATAGAGTTGAGAGTACTTAGCACTGTGAAAACAGCACTTTCGCCGAAAGAAATCTACTTCTCTAACACAAGGAAACAGGTAACAGAGAATGTATGAGTTTCTCAATATTAGTAACAGATAGAAAGAAAAGAAGTACACAGTGGTTCATCTACCTAGAGAAGTTACAGAGGTTTACACAGAAAATTCCAAGTTTAAGTACAAGAAAATAAGAGAGACTTAGAAAACTGGTAAAACTTACATTGTTGATTGAGTTGGGAGTAATTAGCACTGTGAAAACAGCACTTTCGCCGAAAGAAATCTACTTCTCTAAGACCGGGAAACAGGGAAAATAGAATGTATGAGTTTCTCAAGATTGGTAACAGATAGAAACAAGAGAAAGTATACAGTGATTCATCTACCTAGAGAAGTTACAGAGGTTAGCACAGAGAATTCCAAGTATAAGTACAAGAAAATAAGAGAGACTTAGAAAACTGATAAATCCTACATTGTTGATAGAGTAGGGAGTACTTAGCACTGTGAAAACAGCACTTTCGCCGAAAGAAATCTACTTCTCTAAGACCGGGAAACAGTGAAAAGAGAATGTATGAGTTTCTCAAGATTCGTAACAGATAGAAACAAGAGAAAGTACACAGTGATTCATCTACCTAGGGAAGTTACAGAGGTTTACACAGAGAATTCCAAATATAAGTACAAGAAAATAAGAGAGACTTAGAAAACTGGTAAAACCTACATTGTTGATAGAGTTGGGAGTACTTAGCACTGTGAAAACAGCACTTTCGCCGAAAGAAGTCTACTTCTCTAAGACCGGGAAACAGTGAACAGAAAATGTATGAGTTTCTCAAGATTGGTAACAGATAGAAAGAAGAGAAAGTACACAGTGATTCATCTACCTAGAGAAGTTACAGAGGTTTACAAAGAGAATTCCAAGTATAAGTACAAGAAAATAAGAGAGACTTAGAAAACTGGTAAAACCTACATTGTTGATAGAGTTCAGAGTACTTAGCACTCTGAAAACAGCACTTTCGCCGAAAGAAGTCTACTTCTCTAAGACCGGGAAACAGTGAAAAGAGAATGTATGAGTTTCTCAAAATTGGGAACAGATAGAAAGAAGAGAAAGTACACAGTGATTCATCTACCTAGAGAAGTTATAGAGGTTTACACAGAGAAGTCCAAGTTTAAGTACAAGAAAATAAGAGAGACTTGGAAAACTGGTAAACCTACATTGTTGATAGAGTTGGGAGTACTTAGCACTGTGAAAACAGCACTTTCGCCGAAAGAAATCTACTTCTCTAAGACCAGGAAACAGTGAAAAGAGAATGTATGAGTTTCTCAGGATTGGTAACAGATAGAAACAAGAGAAAGTACACAGTGATTCATCTACCTAGAGAAGTTACAGAGGTTTACACAGAAAATTCCAAGTATGAGTAAAAGAAGATAAGAGAGACTTAGAAAAGTGGTAAAACTTACATTGTTGATTGAGTTGGGAGTACTTAGCAGTGTGAAAACAGCACTTTCGTCGAAAGAAATCTACTTCTCTAAGACCGTGAAACAGTGAAAAGAGAATGTATGAGTTTCTCAAGATTGGTAACAGATAGAAAGAAGAGAAAGTACACAGTGATTCATCTACCTAGAGAAGGTACAGAGGTTTACACAGAGAATTCCAAGTATAAGTACAAGAAAATAAGACAGACTTAGAAAACTGGTAAAACCTACATTGTTGATAGAGTTGAGAGTACTTAGCACTGTGAAAACAGCACTTTCGCCGAAAGAAATCTACTTCTCTAACACCAGGAAACAGGTAACAGAGAATGTATGAGTTTCTCAATATTAGTAACAGATAGAAACAAAAGAAGTACACAGTGATTCATCTACCTAGAGAAGTTACAGAGGTTTACACAGAAAATTCCAAGTTTAAGTACAAGAAAATAAGAGAGACTTAGAAAACTGGTAAAACTTACATTGTTGATTGAGTTGGGAGTACTTAGCACTGTGAAAACAGCACTTTCGCCGAAAGAAATCTACTTCTCTAAGACCGGGAAACAGGGAAAAGAGAATGTATGAGTTTCTCAAGATTGGTAACAGATAGAAACAAGAGAAAGTACACAGTGATTCATCTACCTAGAGAAGTTACAGAGGTTTACACAGAGAATTCGAAGTATAAGTACAAGAAAATAAGAGAGACTTAGAAAACTGGAAAACCTACATTGTTGATAGAGTTGGAGTACTTAGCACTGTGAAAACAGCAGTTTCGCCGAAAGAAATCTACTTCTCTAAGACCGGGAAACAGTGAAAAGAGAATGTATGAGTTTCTCAAGATTGGTAACAGATAGAAACAAGAGAAAGTACACAGTGATTCATCTACCTAGAGAAGTTACAGAGGTTTACACAGAGAATTCCAAGTATAAGTACAAGAAAATAAGAGAGACTTAGAAAAATGGTAAAACCTACATTGTTGATTGAGTTGGGAGTACTTAGCACTGTGAAAACTGCACTTTCGCTGAAAGAAATCTACTTCTCTAACACCGGGAAACAGTGAAAAGAGAATGTATGAGTTTCTCAAGATTGGTAACAGATAGAAACAAGAGAAAGTACACAGTGATTCACCTACCTAGAGAAGTTACAGAGGTTTACACAGAGAATTCCAAGTATAAGTACAAGAAAATAAGAGAGACTTAGAAAACTGGTAAAACCTACATTGTTGATAGAGTTGGGAGTACTTAGCACTGTGAAAACAGCACTTTCGCCGAAAGAAATCTACTTCTCTAAGACCGGGAAACAGTGAAAAGAGAATGTATGAGTTTCTCAAGATTGGTAACAGATAGAAACAAGAGAAAGTACACAGTGATTCATCTACCTAGAGAAGTTACAGATGTTTACACAGAGAATTCCAAATATAAGTACAAGAAAATAAGAGAGACTTAGAAAACTGGTAAAACCTACATTGTTGATAGAGTTGGGAGTACTTAGCACTGTGAAAACAGCACTTTCGCCGAAAGAAATCTACTTCTCTAAGACCGGGAAACAGTGAAAAGAGAATGTATGAGTTTCTCAAGATTGGTAACAGATAGAAACAAGAGAAAGTACACAGTGATTCATCTACCTAGAGAAGTTACAGATGTTTACACAGAGAATTCCAAATATAAGTACAAGAAAATAAGAGAGACTTAGAAAACTGGTAAAACCTACATTGTTGATAGAGTTGGGAGTACTTAGCACTGTGAAAACAGCACTTTCGCCGAAAGAAATCTACTTCTGTAAGACCGGGATACAGTGAAAAGAGAATGTATGAGTTTCTCAAGATTGGTAACAGATAGAAACAAGAGAAAGTACACAGTGATTCATCTCCCTAGAGAAGTTACAGAGGTTTACACAGAGAATTCCAAGTATAAGTACAAGAAAATAAGAGAGACTTAGAAAACCGGAAAACCTACATTGTTGATAGAGTTGGAGTACTTAGCACTGTGAAAACAGCACATTCGCCGAAAGAAATCTACTTCTCTAAGACCGGGAAACAGTGAAAAGAGAATGTATGAGTTTCTCAAGATTGGTAACAGATAGAAACAAGAGAAAGTACACAGTGATTCATCTAACTAGAGAACTTACAGAGGTTTACACAGAGAATTCCAAGTATAAGTACAAGAAAATAAGAGAGACTTAGAAAACTGGTAAAACCTACATTGTTGATAGAGTTGGGAGTACTTAGCACTGTGAAAACAGCACTTTCGCCGAAAGAAATCTACTTCTCTAAGACCGGGAAACAGTGAAAAGAGAATATATGAGTTTCTCAAATGTGGTAACAGACAGAAACAAGAGAAAGTACACAGTGATTCACCTACCTAGAGAAGTTACAGAGATTTACACAGAGAATACCTAGTATAAGTACAAGAAAATAAGAGAGACTTAGAAAACTGGTAAAACCTACATTGTTGATAGAGTTGGGAGTACTTAGCACTGTGAAAACAGCACTTCCGCAGAAAGAAACCTACTTGTCTAAGACCGGAAAACAGTGAATAGAGAATGTATGAGTTTCTCAAGATTGGTAACAGATAGAAAGAAGAGAAAGTACACAGTGATTCATCTACCTAGAGAAGTTATAGAGGTTTACAAAGAGAATTCCAAGTATAAGTACAAGAAAATAAGAGAGACTTAGAAAACTGGTAAAACCTACATTGTTGATAGAGTTGGGAGTACTTAGCACTGTGAAAACAGCACTTTCGCCGAAAGAAGTCTACTTCTCTCAGACCGGGAAACAGTGAAAAGAGAAAGTATGAGTTTCTCAAAATTGGTAACAGATAGAAACAAGAGAAAGTACACAGTGATTTATCTACCTAGAGAAGTTATAGAGGTTTACACAGAGAATTCCAAGTATAAGTACAAGAAAATAAGAGAGACTTAGGAAACTGGTAAAACCTACATTGTTGATAGAGTTGGGAGTACTTAGCACTGTGAAAACAGCACTTTCGCAGAAAGAATTCTACTTCTCTAAGACCGCGAAAGAGTTAACAGAGAATATATGAGTTTCTCAAGATTAGTAACAGATAGAAACAAAAGAAGTACACAGTGATTCATCTACCTAGAGAAG
This sequence comes from Heterohyrax brucei, assembly GCA_028571685.1. Classification (NCBI taxonomy): domain Eukaryota; kingdom Metazoa; phylum Chordata; class Mammalia; order Hyracoidea; family Procaviidae; genus Heterohyrax; species Heterohyrax brucei. The sequence goes on from CM053156.1 coordinate 34,547,789, forward strand.
TTACAGAGGTTTACACAGAAAATTCCAAGTATAAGTAAAAGAAGATAAGAGAGACTTAGGAAACTGGTAAAACTTACATTGTTGATTGAGTTGGGTGTACTTAGCACTGTGAAAACAGCACTTTCGCCGAAAGAAATCTACTTCTCTAAGACCGGGAAACAGTCAAAAGAGAATGTATGAGTTTCTCAAGATTGGTAACAGATAGAAACAAGAGAAAATACACAGTGATTCACCTACCTAGAGAAGTTACAGAGATTTACACAGAGAATACCTAGTATAAGTACAAGAAAATAAGAGAGACTTAGAAAACTGGTAAAACCTACATTGTTGATATTGTTGGGAGTACTTAGCACTGTGAAAACAGCACTTTCGCCGAAAGAAATCTACTTCTCTAAGACCGTGAAACAGTGAAAAGAGAATGTATGAGTTTCTCAAGATTGGTAACAGATAGAAACAAGAGAAAGTACACAGTGATTCATCTACCTAGAGAAGTTACAGAGGTTTACACAGAGAATTCCAAGTATAAGTACAAGAAAATAAGAGAGAGTTAGAAAACTGGTAAAACCTACATTGTTGATAGAGTTGAGAGTACTTAGCACTGTGAAAACAGCACTTTCGCCGAAAGAAATCTACTTCTCTAACACAAGGAAACAGGTAACAGAGAATGTATGAGTTTCTCAATATTAGTAACAGATAGAAAGAAAAGAAGTACACAGTGGTTCATCTACCTAGAGAAGTTACAGAGGTTTACACAGAAAATTCCATGTTTAAGTACAAGAAAATAAGAGAGACTTAGAAAACTGGTAAAACTTACATTGTTGATTGAGTTGGGAGTAATTAGCACTGTGAAAACAGCACTTTCGCCGAAAGAAATCTACTTCTCTAAGACCGGGAAACAGGGAAAATAGAATGTATGAGTTTCTCAAGATTGGTAACAGATAGAAACAAGAGAAAGTATACAGTGATTCATCTACCTAGAGAAGTTACAGAGGTTAGCACAGAGAATTCCAAGTATAAGTACAAGAAAATAAGAGAGACTTAGAAAACTGATAAATCCTACATTGTTGATAGAGTAGGGAGTACTTAGCACTGTGAAAACAGCACTTTCGCCGAAAGAAATCTACTTCTCTAAGACCGGGAAACAGTGAAAAGAGAATGTATGAGTTTCTCAAGATTGGTAACAGATAGAAACAAGAGAAAGTACACAGTGATTCATCTACCTAGGGAAGTTACAGAGGTTTACACAGAGAATTCCAAATATAAGTACAAGAAAATAAGAGAGACTTAGAAAACTGGTAAAACCTACATTGTTGATAGAGTTGAGAGTACTTAGCACTGTGAAAACAGCACTTTCGCCGAAAGAAGTCTACTTCTCTAAGACCGGGAAACAGTGAACAGAAAATGTATGAGTTTCTCAAGATTGGTAACAGATAGAAAGAAGAGAAAGTACACAGTGATTCATCTACCTAGAGAAGTTACAGAGGTTTACAAAGAGAATTCCAAGTATAAGTACAAGAAAATAAGAGAGACTTAGAAAACTGGTAAAACCTACATTGTTGATAGAGTTCAGAGTACTTAGCACTCTGAAAACAGCACTTTCGCTGAAAGAAGTCTACTTCTCTAAGACCGGGAAACAGTGAAAAGAGAATGTATGAGTTTCTCAAAATTGGGAACAGATAGAAAGAAGAGAAAGTACACAGTGATTCATCTACCTAGAGAAGTTATAGAGGTTTACACAGAGAAGTCCAAGTTTAAGTACAAGAAAATAAGAGAGACTTGGAAAACTGGTAAACCTACATTGTTGATAGAGTTGGGAGTACTTAGCACTGTGAAAACAGCACTTTCGCCGAAAGAAATCTACTTCTCTTAGACCAGGAAACAGTGAAAAGAGAATGTATGAGTTTCTCAGGATTGGTAACAGATAGAAACAAGAGAAAGTACACAGTGATTCATCTACCTAGAGAAGTTACAGAGGTTTACACAGAAAATTCCAAGTATGAGTAAAAGAAGATAAGAGAGACTTAGAAAAGTGGTAAAACTTACATTGTTGATTGAGTTGGGAGTACTTAGCAGTGTGAAAACAGCACTTTCGTCGAAAGAAATCTACTTCTCTAAGACCGTGAAACAGTGAAAAGAGAATGTATGAGTTTCTCAAGATTGGTAACAGATAGAAAGAAGAGAAAGTACACAGTGATTCATCTACCTAGAGAAGGTACAGAGGTTTACACAGAGAATTCCAAGTATAAGTACAAGAAAATAAGACAGACTTAGAAAACTGGTAAAACCTACATTGTTGATAGAGTTGAGAGTACTTAGCACTGTGAAAACAGCACTTTCGCCGAAAGAAATCTACTTCTCTAACACCAGGAAACAGGTAACAGAGAATGTATGAGTTTCTCAATATTAGTAACAGATAGAAACAAAAGAAGTACACAGTGATTCATCTACCTAGAGAAGTTACAGAGGTTTACACAGAAAATTCCAAGTTTAAGTACAAGAAAATAAGAGAGACTTAGAAAACTGGTAAAACTTACATTGTTGATTGAGTTGGGAGTACTTAGCACTGTGAAAACAGCACTTTCGCCGAAAGAAATCTACTTCTCTAAGACCGGGAAACAGGGAAAAGAGAATGTATGAGTTTCTCAAGATTGGTAACAGATAGAAACAAGAGAAAGTACACAGTGATTCATCTACCTAGAGAAGTTACAGAGGTTTACACAGAGAATTCGAAGTATAAGTACAAGAAAATAAGAGAGACTTAGAAAACTGGAAAACCTACATTGTTGATAGAGTTGGAGTACTTAGCACTGTGAAAACAGCAGTTTCGCCGAAAGAAATCTACTTCTCTAAGACCGGGAAACAGTGAAAAGAGAATGTATGAGTTTCTCAAGATTGGTAACAGATAGAAACAAGAGAAAGTACACAGTGATTCATCTACCTAGAGAAGTTACAGAGGTTTACACAGAGAATTCCAAGTATAAGTACAAGAAAATAAGAGAGACTTAGAAAACTGGTAAAACCTACATTGTTGATTGAGTTGGGAGTACTTAGCACTGTGAAAACTGCACTTTCGCTGAAACAAATCTACTTCTCTAACACCGGGAAACAGTGAAAAGAGAATGTATGAGTTTCTCAAGATTGGTAACAGATAGAAACAAGAGAAAGTACACAGTGATTCACCTACCTAGAGAAGTTACAGAGGTTTACACAGAGAATTCCAAGTATAAGTACAAGAAAATAAGAGAGACTTAGAAAACTGGTAAAACCTACATTGTTGATAGAGTTGGGAGTACTTAGCACTGTGAAAACAGCACTTTCGCCGAAAGAAATCTACTTCTCTAAGACCGGGAAACAGTGAAAAGAGAATGTATGAGTTTCTCAAGATTGGTAACAGATAGAAACAAGAGAAAGTACACAGTGATTCATCTACCTAGAGAAGTTACAGATGTTTACACAGAGAATTCCAAATATAAGTACAAGAAAATAAGAGAGACTTAGAAAACTGGTAAAACCTACATTGTTGATAGAGTTGGGAGTACTTAGCACTGTGAAAACAGCACTTTCGCCGAAAGAAATCTACTTCTCTAAGACCGGGAAACAGTGAAAAGAGAATGTATGAGTTTCTCAAGATTGGTAACAGATAGAAACAAGAGAAAGTACACAGTGATTCATCTACCTAGAGAAGTTACAGATGTTTACACAGAGAATTCCAAATATAAGTACAAGAAAATAAGAGAGACTTAGAAAACTGGTAAAAGCTACATTGTTGATAGAGTTGGGAGTACTTAGCACTGTGAAAACAGCACTTTCGCCGAAAGAAATCTACTTCTCTAAGACCGGGAAACAGTGAAAAAGGAATGTATGAGTTTCTCAAGATTGGTAGCAGATAGAAACAAGAGAAAGCACACAGTGATTCATCTACCTAGAGAAGTTACTGAGGATTACACAGAGAATTCCAAGTATAAGTACAAGAAAAAAAGAGAGACTTAGAAAACTGGTAAAACCTACATTGTTGATAGAGTTGGGAGTACTTAGCACTGTGAAAACAGCACTTTCGCAGAAAGAAATCTACTTCTCTAACACCGGGAAACAGGGAACAGAGAATGTATGTGTTTCTCAAGATTAGTAACAGATAGAAACAAAAGTAGTACACAGTGATTCATCTACTTAGAGAAGTGACAGAGGTTTACACAGAAAATTCCAAGTGTAAGTAAAAGAAGATAAGAGAGACTTAGAAATCTGGTAAATCTTACATTGTTGATTGAGTTGTTAGTACTTAGCACTGTGAAAAAGGCACTTTCGCCGAAAGAAATCTACTTCTCTAAGACCGGGAAACAGTGAAAAGAGAATGTATGAGTTTCTCAAGATTCGTAACAGATAGAAACAAGAGAAAGTACACAGTGATTCATCTACCTAGAGAAGTTACAGAGGTTTACACAGGGAATTCCAAGTATAAGTACAAGAAAATAAGAGAGACTTAGAAAACTGGTAAAACCTACATTGTTGATAGAGTTGGGAGTACTTAGCACTGTGAAAACAGCACTTTCGCCAAAAGAAATCTACTTCTCTAAGACCGGGAAACAGTGAAAAGAGAATGTATGAGTTTCTCAAGATTGGTAGCAGATAGAAACAGGAGAAAGTACACAGTGATTCATCTACCTAGAAAAGTTACAGAGGTTTATACAGAGAATTCCAAGTATAAGTACAAGAAAATAAGAGAGACTTAGAAAACTGGTAAAACCTACATTGTTGATAGAGTTGGGAATACTTAAAACTGTGAAAACAGCACGTTCGGCGAAAGAAATCTACTTCTCTAAGACCAGGAAACAGTGAATAGAGAATGTATGAGTTTCTCAAGATTGGGAACAGATAGAAACAAGAGAAAGTACACAGTGATTCATCTACCTAGAGAAGTTACAGAGGTTTACACAGAGAATTCCAAGTATAAGTACAAGAAAATAAGAGAGACTTAGAAAACTGGTAAAACCTACATTGTTGATAGTGTTGGGAGTACTTAGCACTGTGAAAACAGCACTTTCGCAGAAAAAAATCTACTTCTCTAAGACCGGGAAACAGTGAAAAGGGAATGTATGAGTTTCTCAAGATTGGTAAGAGATAGAAACAAGCGAAAGTACACAGTGATTCATCTACCTAGAGAAGTTACAGAGGTTTACACAGAGAATTCCAAGTATAAGTACAAGAAAATAAGAGAGACTTAGAAAACTGGTAAAACCTACATTGTTGATAGAGTTCGGAGTACTTAGCACTGTGAAAACAGTACTTTCGCAGAAAGAAATCTACTTCTCTAAGATCGGGAAATAGTGAAAAGAGAATGTATGTGTTTCTCAAGATTGGTAACAGATAGAAACAAGAGGAAGTACACAGTGATTCATCTACCTAGAGAAGTTACAGAGGTTACACAGAGAATTCCAAGTATAATTACAAAAAAATAAGAGAGACTTTGAAATCTGGTAAAACCTACATTGTTGATAGAGTTGGGAGTACTTAGCACTGTCAAAACAGCACTTTCGCCGAAAGAAACCTACTTCTTTAAGACCGGGAAACAGTGAAAAGAGAATGTATGAGTTTCCCAAGATTGGTAACAGATAGAAACAAGATAAAGTACACAGTGATTCATCTACCTAGAGAAGTTACAGAGGTTTACACAGAGAATTCCAACTATAAGTACAAGAAAATAAGAGAGAGTTAGAAAACTGGTAAAACCTACATTGTTGATAGAGTTGGGAGTACTTAGCACTGTGAAAACAGCACTTTCGCCGAAAGAAATCTAGTTCTCTAAGACCGGGAAACAGGAAACAGAGAAAGTATGAGTTTCTCAAGATTGGTAACAGATAGAAACAAGAGAAAGTGCACAGTGATTCATCTACCTAGAGACGTTACAAAGGTTTACACAGAGAAATCCAAGTATAAGTACAAGAAAATAAGAGAGACTTAGAAAACTGGTAAAACCTACATTGCTGATAGAGTTGGGAGTACTTAGCACTGTGAAAACAGCACTTTCGCAGAAAGAAATGTACTTCTCTAAGACCAGGAAAGAGGGAAGAGAGAATGTATGAGTTTCTCAAGATTGGTAACAGATAGAAACAAGAGAAAGTACACAGTGATTCATCGACCTAGAGAAGTTACAGAGGTTTACACACAGAATTCGAGGTATAAGTACAAGAAAATAAGAGAGACTTAGAAAACTGGTGAAACCTACATTCTTGATAAAGCTGGAAGTACTTAGCACTGTGAAAACAGCACTTTCGCAGAAAGAAATCTATTTCTCTAAGACCAGGACACATGGAACAGAGAATGTATAAATTTCTCAACATTGGTAACAGATAGAAACAAGAGAAAGTATACAGTGATTCATCTACCTAGAGAAGTTGCAGAGGTTTACACAGAGACTTCCAAGTATAAGTACAAGAAAATGAGAGAGACTTAGAAAACTGGTAAAACCTACATTGTTGATAGAGTTGGGAGTACTTAGCACTGTGAAAACAGCACTTTCGCCGAAAGAAATTTACTTCACTAACACCGGGAAACAGGGAACAGAGAATGTATGAGTTTCTCAAGATTGGTAACAGATAGAAACAAGAGAAAGTACACAGTGATTCATCTACCTAGAGAACTTACAGAGGTTTACACAGAGAATTCCAAGTATAAGTACAAGAAAATAAGAGACACTTAGAAAACTGGTAAAACCTTCATTGTTGATAGAGTCGGGAGTACTTAACACTGTGAAAACAGCACTTTTGCCGAAAGAAATCTACTTCTCTAAGAGCGGGAAACAGTGAAAAGAGAATGTATGAGTTTCTCAAGATTGGTAACAGATAGAATCAAGAGAAAGTACACAGTGATTCATCTACCTAGTGAAGTTACAGAGGTTTACACAGAAAATTCCAAGAATAAGAAAAAGAAGACAAGAGAGACTTAGAAAACTGGTAAAACCTACATTGTTAATAGAGTTGGGAGTACTTAGCACTGTGAAAGCAGCACTTTCGCAGAAAGAAATCTACTTCTCTAAGACCGGGAAACAGTGAAAAGGGAATGTATGAGTTTCTCAAGATTGGTAGCAGATAGAAACAAGAGAAAGTACACAGTGATTCATCTACCTAGAGAAGTTACAGAGGTTTACACAGAAAATTCCAAGAATAAGAAAAAGAAGACAAGAGAGACTTAGAAAACTGGTAAAACCTACATTGTTAATAGAGTTGGGAGTACTTAGCACTGTGAAAGCACCACTTTCGCAGAAAGAAATCTACTTCTCTAAGACCGGGAAACAGTGAAAAAGGAATGTATGAGTTTCTCAAGATTGGTAGCAGATAGAAACAAGAGAAAGTACACAGTGATTCATCTACCTAGAGAAGTTACAGAGGTTTACACAGAGAATTCCAAGTATAAGTACAAGAAAATAAGAGAGACTTAGAAAACTGGTAAAACCTACATTGTTGATAGAGTTGGGAGTACTTAGCACTGTGAAAACAGCACTTTCGCAGAAAGAAATCTACTTCTCTAACACCGGGAAACAGGGAACAGAGAATGTATGAGTTTCTCAAGATTGGTAACAGACAGAAACAAGAGAAAGTACACAGTGATTCATCTACCTAGAGAAGTTATGGAGGTTTACACAGAGAATTCCAAGTATAAGTACAAGAAAATAAGAGAGACTTAGAAAACTGGTAAAACCTACATTGTTGATAGAGTTCGGAGTACTTAGCACTGTGAAAACAGCACTTTCGCAGAAATAAATCTACTTCTCTAAGACCGGGAAACAGTGAAAAGAGAATGTGTGAGTTACTCAAGATTGGTAACAGATAGAAACAAGAGAAAGTACACAGTGATTCATCTACCTAGAGAAATTACAGAGGTTTACACAGAGAATTCCAAGTATAAGTACAAGAAAATAAGAGAGACTTAGAAAACTGGTAAAACCTACATTGTTGATAGAGTTGGGAGTACTTAGCACTGTGAAAACAGCACTTTCGCAGAAAGAAATCCACTTCTCTAACACCAGGAAACAGGGAACAGAGAATGTATGTGTTTCTCAAGATTGGTAACAGATAGAAAGAAGAGAAAGTACACAGTGATTCATCTACCTAGAGAACTTACAGAGGTTTACACAGAGAATTCCAAGTATAAGTACAAGAAAATAAGAGAGACTTAGAAAACTGGTAAAACCTACATTGTTGATAGAGTTGGGAGTACTTAACACTGTGAAAACAGCACTTTTGCCGAAAGAAATCTACTTCTCTAAGACCGGGAAACAGTGAAAAGAGAATGTATCAGTTTCTCAAGATGGGTAACAGATAGAAAAAAGAGAAAGTACAAGGTGATTCATCTACCTAGAGAAGTTACAGAGGTTTACACAGAGAATTCCATGTATAAGTACAAGAAAAACAGAGAGACTTAGAAAACTGGTAAAACCTACGTTGTTGATAGAGTTGGGAGTACTTAGCACTGTGAAAACAGCACTTCCGCCGAAAGAAATCTAGTTCTCTAAGACTGGGAAACAGTGAAAAGAGAATGTATGAGTTTCTCAATATTTGTAACAGACAGAAACAAGAGAAAGTACACAGTGATTCATCTACCTAGAGAAGTTACAGAGGTTTATACAGAGAATTCCAAGTATACTTATAAAAAAATAAGAGAGACTTAGAAAACTGCTAAAACCTACATTGTTGATAGAGTTGGGAGTACTTAGCACTGTGAAAACAGCACTTTTGCCAAAAGAAATCTACATCTCTAAGACCGGGAAACAGTGAAAAGAGAATGTATGAGTTTCTCAAGATTGGTAACAGATAGAAACAAGAGAAACTACACAGTGATTCATCTACCTAGAGAAGTTACAGAGATTTACACAGAGAATTCCAAGTATAAGTACAAGAAAATAAGAGACACTTAGAAAACTGGTAAAACCTTCATTGTTGATAGAGTCGGGAGTACTTAACACTGTGAAAACAGCACTTTTGCCGAAAGAAATTTACTTCTCTAAGACCGGGAAACAGTGAAAAGTGAATGTATGAGTTTCTCAAGATTGGTAAAAGATAGAAACAAGAGAAAGTACACAGTGATTCATCTACCTAGAGACGTTACAGAGGTTTACACAGAGAATTCCAAGTATAAGTACAAGAAAATAAGAGAGACCTAGATAACTGGTAAAACCTACATTGTTGATAGAGTTGGGAGTACTTAGCACTGTGAAAACAGCACTTTCGCCGAAAGAAATCTACTTCTCTAAGAGCGGGAAACAGTGAAAAGAGAATGTATGAGTTTCTCAAGATTGGTAACAGATAGAAACAAGAGAAAGTACACAGTGATTCATCTACCTAGTGAAGTTACAGAGGTTTACACAGAAAATTCCAAGAATAAGAAAAAGAAGACAAGAGAGACTTAGAAAACTGGTAAAACCTACATTGTTAATAGAGTTGGGAGTACTTAGCACTGTGAAAGCAGCACTTTCGCAGAAAGAAATCTACTTCTCTAAGACCGGGAAACAGTGAAAAGGGAATGTATGAGTTTCTCAAGATTGGTAGCAGATAGAAACAAGAGAAAGTACACAGTGATTCATCTACCTAGAGAAGTTACAGAGGTTTACACAGAAAATTCCAAGAATAAGAAAAAGAAGACAAGAGAGACTTAGAAAACTGGTAAAACCTACATTGTTAATAGAGTTGGGAGTACTTAGCACTGTGAAAGCAGCACTTTCGCAGAAAGAAATCTACTTCTCTAAGACCGGGAAACAGTGAAAAAGGAATGTATGAGTTTCTCAAGATTGGTAGCAGATAGAAACAAGAGAAAGTACACAGTGATTCATCTACCTAGAGAAGTTACAGAGGTTTACACAGAGAATTCCAAGTATAAGTACAAGAAAATAAGAGAGACTTAGAAAACTGGTAAAACCTACATTGTTGATAGAGTTGGGAGTACTTAGCACTGTGAAAACAGCACTTTCGCAGAAAGAAATCTACTTCTCTAACACCGGGAAACAGGGAACAGAGAATGTATGAGTTTCTCAAGATTGGTAACAGACAGAAACAAGAGAAAGTACACAGTGATTCATCTACCTAGAGAAGTTATGGAGGTTTACACAGAGAATTCCAAGTATAAGTACAAGAAAATAAGAGAGACTTAGAAAACTGGTAAAACCTACATTGTTGATAGAGTTCGGAGTACTTAGCACTGTGAAAACAGCACTTTCGGCGAAAGAAATCTACTTCTCTAACACCGGGAAACAGGGAACAGAGAATGCATGAGTTTCTCAAGATTGGTAACAGATAGAAACAAGAGAAAGTACACAGTGATTCATCTACCTAGAGAAGTTACAGAGGTTTACACAGAGAAATCCAAGTATAAGCACAAGAAAATAAGAGAGACTTAGAAAACTGGTAAAACGTACATTGTTGATAGAGTTGGGAGTACATAGCACTGTGAAAACAGCACTTTCGCAGAAAGAAATCTACTTCTCTAAGACCGGGAAACAGTGAACAGAGAATGCATGAATTTCTCAAGATTGGTAACAGATAGAAACAAGAGAAAGTCAACAGTGATTCATCTACCTAGAGAACTTACAGAGGTTTACACAGAGAATTCCAAGTATAAGTACAAGAAAATAAGAGAGACTTAGAAAACTGGTAAAACCTACATTGTTCATAGAGTTCGGAGTACTTAGCACTGTGAAAACAGTACTTTCGCAGAAAGAAATCTACTTCTCTAAGATCGGGAAATAGTGAAATGAGAATGTATGTGTTTCTCAAGATTGGTAACAGATAGAAACAAGAGGAAGTACACAGTGATTCATCGACCTAGAGAACTTACAGAGGTTTACACAGAGAAATCCAAGTATAAGTACAAGAAAATAAGAGAGACTTAGAAAACTGGTAAAACCTACATTGCTGATAGAGTTGGGAGTACTTAGCACTGTGAAAACAGCACTTTCGCAGAAAGAAATGTACTTCTCTAAGACCAGGAAAGAGGGAAGAGAGAATGTATGAGTTTCTCAAGATTGGTAACAGATAGAAACAAGAGAAAGTACACAGTGATTCATCGACCTAGAGAAGTTACAGAGGTTTACACACAGAATTCGAGGTATAAGTACAAGAAAATAAGAGAGACTTAGAAAACTGGTGAAACCTACATTCTTGATAAAGCTGGAAGTACTTAGCACTGTGAAAACAGCACTTTCGCAGAAAGAAATCTATTTCTCTAAGACCAGGACACATGGAACAGAGAATGTATAAATTTCTCAACATTGGTAACAGATAGAAACAAGAGAAAGTATACAGTGATTCATCTACCTAGAGAAGTTGCAGAGGTTTACACAGAGACTTCCAAGTATAAGTACAAGAAAATGAGAGAGACTTAGAAAACTGGTAAAACCTACATTGTTGATAGAGTTGTGAGTACTTAGCACTGTGAAAACAGCACTTTGGCCGAAAGAAATTTACTTCACTAACACCGGGAAACAGGGAACAGAGAATGTATGAGTTTCTCAAGATTGGTAACAGATAGAAACAAGAGAAAGTACACAGTGATTCATCTACCTAGAGAACTTACAGAGGTTTACACAGAGAATTCCAAGTATAAGTACAAGAAAATAAGAGACACTTAGAAAACTGGTAAAACCTTCATTGTTGATAGAGTCGGGAGTACTTAACACTGTGAAAACAGCACTTTTGCCGAAAGAAATCTACTTCTCTAAGAGCGGGAAACAGTGAAAAGAGAATGTATGAGTTTCTCAAGATTGGTAACAGATAGAAACAAGAGAAAGTACACAGTGATTCATCTACCTAGTGAAGTTACAGAGGTTTACACAGAAAATTCCAAGAATAAGAAAAAGAAGACAAGAGAGACTTAGAAAACTGGTAAAACCTACATTGTTGATAGAGTTGGGAGTACTTAGCACTGTGAAAACAGCACATTCGCAGAAATAAATCTACTTCTCTAAGACCGGGAAACAGTGAAAAGAGAATGTGTGAGTTACTCAAGATTGGTAACAGATAGAAACAAGAGAAAGTACACAGTGATTCATCTACCTAGAGAAATTACAGAGGTTTACACAGAGAATTCCAAGTATAAGTACAAGAAAATAAGAGAGACTTAGAAAACTGGTAAAACCTACATTGTTGATAGAGTTGGGAGTACTTAGCACTGTGAAAACAGCACTTTCGCAGAAAGAAATCTACTTCTCTAACACCGGGAAACAGGGAACAGAGAATGTATGTGTTTCTCAAGATTGGTAACAGATAGAAAGAAGAGAAAGTACACAGTGATTCATCTACCTAGAGAACTTACAGAGGTTTACACAGAGAATTCCAAGTATAAGTACAAGAAAATAAGAGAGACTTAGAAAACTGGTAAAACCTACATTGTTGATAGAGTTGGGAGTACTTAACACTGTGAAAACAGCACTTTTGCCGAAAGAAATCTACTTTTCTAAGACCGGGAAACAGTGAAAAGAGAATGTATCAGTTTCTCAAGATGGGTAACAGATAGAAAAAAGAGAAAGTACAAGGTGATTCATCTACCTAGAGAAGTTACAGAGGTTTACACAGAGAATTCCATGTATAAGTACAAGAAAAACAGAGAGACTTAGAAAACTGGTAAAACCTACGTTGTTGATAGAGTTGGGAGTACTTAGCACTGTGAAAACAGCACTTCCGCCGAAAGAAATCTAGTTCTCTAAGACTGGGAAACAGTGAAAAGAGAATGTATGAGTTTCTCAATATTTGTAACAGACAGAAACAAGAGAAAGTACACAGTGATTCATCTACCTAGAGAAGTTACAGAGGTTTATACAGAGAATTCCAAGTATACTTACAAAAAAATAAGAGAGACTTAGAAAACTGCTAAAACCTACATTGTTGATAGAGTTGGGAGTACTTAGCACTGTGAAAACAGCACTTTTGCCAAAAGAAATCTACATCTCTAAGACCGGGAAACAGTGAAAAGAGAATGTATGAGTTTCTCAAGATTGGTAACAGATAGAAACAAGAGAAACTACACAGTGATTCATCTACCTAGAGAAGTTACAGAGATTTACACAGAGAATTCCAAGTATAAGTACAAGAAAATAAGAGACACTTAGAAAACTGGTAAAACCTTCATTGTTGATAGAGTCGGGAGTACTTAACACTGTGAAAACAGCACTTTTGCCGAAAGAAATTTACTTCTCTAAGACCGGGAAACAGTGAAAAGTGAATGTATGAGTTTCTCAAGATTGGTAAAAGATAGAAACAAGAGAAAGTACACAGTGATTCATCTACCTAGAGACGTTACAGAGGTTTACACAGAGAATTCCAAGTATAAGTACAAGAAAATAAGAGAGACCTAGATAACTGGTAAAACCTACATTGTTGATAGAGTTGGGAGTACTTAGCACTGTGAAAACAGCACTTTCGCCGAAAGAAATCTACTTCTCTAAGAGCGGGAAACAGTGAAAAGAGAATGTATGAGTTTCTCAAGATTGGTAACAGATAGAAACAAGAGAAAGTACACAGTGATTCATCTACCTAGTGAAGTTACAGAGGTTTACACAGAAAATTCCAAGAATAAGAAAAAGAAGACAAGAGAGACTTAGAAAACTGGTAAAACCTACATTGTTAATAGAGTTGGGAGTACTTAGCACTGTGAAAGCAGCACTTTCGCAGAAAGAAATCTACTTCTCTAAGACCGGGAAACAGTGAAAAGGGAATGTATGAGTTTCTCAAGATTGGTAGCAGATAGAAACAAGAGAAAGTACACAGTGATTCATCTACCTAGAGAAGTTACAGAGGTTTACACAGAAAATTCCAAGAATAAGAAAAAGAAGACAAGAGAGACTTAGAAAACTGGTAAAACCTACATTGTTAATAGAGTTGGGAGTACTTAGCACTGTGAAAGCAGCACTTTCGCAGAAAGAAATCTACTTCTCTAAGACCGGGAAACAGTGAAAAAGGAATGTATGAGTTTCTCAAGATTGGTAGCAGATAGAAACAAGAGAAAGTACACAGTGATTCATCTACCTAGAGAAGTTACAGAGGTTTACACAGAGAATTCCAAGTATAAGTACAAGAAAATAAGAGAGACTTAGAAAACTGGTAAAACCTACATTGTTGATAGAGTTGGGAGTACTTAGCACTGTGAAAACAGCACTTTCGCAGAAAGAAATCTACTTCTCTAACACCGGGAAACAGGGAACAGAGAATGTATGAGTTTCTCAAGATTGGTAACAGACAGAAACAAGAGAAAGTACACAGTGATTCATCTACCTAGAGAAGTTATGGAGGTTTACACAGAGAATTCCAACTATAAGTACAAGAAAATAAGAGAGACCTAGAAAACTGGTAAAACCTACATTGTTGATAGAGTTGGGAGTACTTAGCACTGTGAAAACAGCACTTTCGCAGAAAGAAATCTACTTCTCTAAGACCGGGAAACAGTGAAAAGAGAATGTACGAGTTTCTCAAGTTTGGTAACAGATAGAAACAAGAGAAAGTACACAGTGATTCATCTAAATAGAGAAGTTACAGAGGTTTACACAGAGAATTCCAAGTATAAGAAAAAGAAGATAAGAGAGACTTAGAAAACTGGTAAAACCTACATTGTTGATAGAGTTGGAAGTACTTAGCACAGTGAAAACAGCACTTTCGCAGAAAGAAATCTACTTCTCTAACACAGGGAAAGAGGGAACAGAGAATGTATGAGTTTCTCAAGATTGGTAACAGATAGAAAGAATAGAAAGTACACAGTGATTCATCTACCTAGAGAACTTACAGAGGTTTACACAGAGAATTCCAAGTATAAGTACAAAAAAATAAGAGAGACTTAGAAAACAGGTAAAACCTACATTGTTAATAGAGTTGGGAGTACTTAGCACTGTGAAAACCGCACTTTCGCAGAAAGAAATCTACTTCTCTAAGACCGGGAAACAGTGAAAAGAGAATGTAGGAGTTTCTCAAGATTGGTAGCAGATAGAAACAAGAGAAAGTACACAGTGATTCATCTACCTAGAGAAGTTACAGAGGTTTACACAGAGAATTCCAAGTATAAGTACAAGAAAATAAGAGAGACTTAGAAAACTGGTAAAACCTACACTGTTGATAGAGTTGGGAGTACTTAGCACTGTGAAAACAGCACTTTCGCAGAAAGAAATCTACTTCTCTAACACCGGGAAACAGGGAACAGAGAATGTATGAGTTTCTCAAGATTGGTAACAGACAGAAACAAGAGAAAGTACACAGTGATTCATCTACCTAGAGAAGTGATAGAGGTTTACTCAGAGAATTCCAAGTATAAGTACAAGAAAATAAGAGAGACTTTGAAAACTGGTAAAACCTACATTGTTGATAGAGTTGGGAGTACTTAGCACTGTGAAAACAGCACTTTCGCAGAGAGAAATCTATTTCTCTAAGACCAGGAAACAGGGAACAGAGAATGTATGAGTTTCTCAAGATTGGTTACAGATAGAAACAAGAGAAAGTATACAGTGATTCATCTACCTAGAGAACGTACAGAGGTTTACACAGAGAATTCCAAGTATAAGTACAGGAAAATGAGAGAGACTTAGAAAACACGTAAAACCTACATTGTTGATAGAGTTGGGGGTACTTAGCACTGTGAAAACAGCACTTTCGCAGAAAGAAATCTACTTCTCTAACACCGGGAAACAGGGAACAGAGAATGTATGAGTTTCTCAAGATTGGTAACAGATAGAAACAAGAGAAAGTACACAGTGATTCATCTACCTAGAGAACTCACAGAGGTTTACACAGAGAATTCCAAATATAAGTACAAGAAAATAAGAGAGACTTAGAAAACTGGTAAAACCTACATTGTTGATAGAGTTGGGAGTACTTAACACTGTGAAAACAGCACTTTTGACGAAAGAAATCTACTTTTCTAAGACCGGAAAACAGTGAAAAGAGAATGTATGAGTTTCTCAAGATTGGTAACAGATAGAAACAAGAGAAAGTACACAGTGATTCATCTACCTAGAGAAGTTACAGAGGTTTACACAGAGAATTCCATGTATAAGTACAAGAAAAACAGAGAGACTTAGAAAACTGGTAAAACCTACGTTGTTGATAGAGTTGGGAGTACTTAGCACTGTGAAAACAGCACTTCCGCCGAAAGAAATCTAGTTCTCTAAGACTGGGAAACGGTGAAAAGAGAATGTATGAGTTTCTCAATATTTGTAACAGACAGAAACAAGAGAAAGTACACAGTGATTCATCTACCTAGAGAAGTTACAGAGGTTTACACAGAGAATTCCAAGTATACTTACAAAAAAATAAGAGAGACTTAGAAAACTGCTAAAACCTACATTGTTCATAGAGTTGGGAGTACTTAGCACTGTGAAAACAGCACTTTTGCCAAAAGAAATCTACATCTCTAAGACCGGGAAACAGTGAAAAGAGAATGTATGAGTTTCTCAAGATTGGTAACAGATAGAAACAAGAGAAAATACACAGTGATTCATCTACCTAGAGAAGTTACAGAGGTTTACACAGAGAATTCCAAGTATAAGTACAAGAAAATAAGAGAGACTTAGAACTGGTAAAACCTACACTGTTGATAGAGTTGGGAGTACTTAGCAGTGTGAAAACAGCACTTTCGCAGAAAGAAATCTACTTCACTAACACCGCGAAACAGGGAACAGAGAATGTATGAGTTTCTCAAGATTGGTAACAGATAGAAACAAGAGAAAGTACACAGTGATTCATCTACCTATAGAACTTACAGAGGTTTACACAGAGAATTCCAAGTATAAGTACAAGAAAATAAGAGAGACTTAGAAAACTGGTAAAACCTACATTGTTGATAGAGTTGGGTGTACTTAACCCTGTGAAAACAGCACTTTTGCCGAAAGAAATCTACTTCTCTAAGACCGGGAAACAGGGAAAAGAGAATGTATGAGTTTCTCAAGATTGGTAACAGACAGAAACAAGAGAAAGTACACAGTGATTCATCTACCTAGAGACGTTACAGAGGTTTACACAGAGAATTCCAAGTATAAGTACAAGAAAATAAGAGAGACCTAGATAACTGGTAAAACCTACATTGTTGATAGAGTTGGGAGTACTTAGCACTGTGAAAACAGCACTTTCGCCGAAAGAAATCTACTTCTCTAAGAGCGGGAAAAAGTGAAAAGAGAATGTATGAGTTTCTCAAGATTGGTAACAGATAGAAACAAGAGAAAGTACACAGTGATTCATCTACCTAGTGAAGTTACAGAGGTTTACACAGAAAATTCCAAGAATAAGAAAAAGAAGACAAGAGAGACTTAGAAAACTGGTAAAACCTACATTGTTAATAGAGTTGGGAGTACTTAGCACTGTGAAAGCAGCACTTTCGCAGAAAGAAATCTACTTCTCTAAGACCGGGAAACAGTGAAAATGGAATGTATGAGTTTCTCAAGATTGGTAGCAGATAGAAACAAGAGAAAGTACACAGTGATTCATCTACCTAGAGAAGTTACAGAGGTTTACACAGAGAATTCCAAGTATAAGTACAAGAAAATAAGAGAGACTTAGAAAACTGGTAAAACCTACATTGTTGATAGAGTTGGGAGTACTTAGCACTGTGAAAACAGCACTTTCGCAGAAAGAAATCTACTTCTCTAACACCGGGAAATAGGGAACAGAGAATGTATGAGTTTCTCAAGATTGGTAACAGACAGAAACAAGAGAAAGTACACAGTGATTCATCTACCTAGAGAAGTTATGGAGGTTTACACAGAGAATTCCAAGTATAAGTACAAGAAAATAAGAGAGACCTAGAAAACTGGTAAAACCTACATTGTTGATAGAGTTGGGTGTACTTAGCACTGTGAAAACAGCACTTTTGCCAAAAGAAATCTACATCTCTAAGACCGGGAAACAGTGAAAAGAGAATGTATGAGTTTCTCAAGATTGGTAACAGATAGAAACAAGAGAAATTACACAGTGATTCATCTACCTAGAGAAGTTACAGATGTTTACACAGAGAATTCGTAGTATAAGTACAAGAAAATAAGAGAGACTTAGAACTGGTAAAACCTACACTGTTGATAGAGTTGGGAGTACTTAGCACTGTGAAAACAGCACTTTCGCAGAAAGAAATCTACTTCACTAACACCGCGAAACAGGGAACAGAGAATGTATGACTTTCTCAAGATTGGTAACACATAGAAACAAGAGAAAGTACACAGTGATTCATCTACCTATAGAACTTACAGAGGTTTACACAGAGAATTCCAAGTATAAGTACAAGAAAATAAGAGAGACTTAGAAAACTGGTAAAACCTACATTGTTGATAGAGTTGGGTGTACTTAACCCTGTGAAAACAGCACTTTTGCCGAAAGAAATCTACTTCTCTAAGACCGGGAAACAGGGAAAAGAGAATGTATGAGTTTCTCAAGATTGGTAACAGACAGAAACAAGAGAAAGTACACAGTGATTCATCTACCTAGAGAAGTTATGGAGGTTTACACAGAGAATTCCAACTATAAGTACAAGAAAATAAGAGAGACTTAGAAAACTGGTAAAAACTACATTGTTGATAGAGTTGGGAGTACTTAGCACTGTGAAAACAGCACTTTCGCAGAAAGAAATCTACTTCTCTAAGACCGGGAAACAGTGAAAAGAGAATGTACGAGTTTCTCAAGTTTGGTAACAGATAGAAACAAGAGAAAGTACACAGTGATTCATCTACCTAGAGAAGTTACAGAGGTTTACACAGAGAATTCCAAGTATAAGAAAAAGAAGATAAGAGAGACTTAGAAAACTGGTAAAACCTACATTGTTGATAGAGTTGGGAGTACTTAGCACTGTGAAAACAGCACTTTCGCAGAAAGAAATCTACTTCTCTAACAGCGGGAAACAGGGAACAGAGAATGTATGAGTTTCTAAAGATTGGTAACAGATAGAAAGAATAGAAAGTACACAGTGATTCATCTACCTAGAGTACTTACACAGGTTTACACAGAGAATTCCAAGTATAAGTACAAAAAAATAAGAGAGACTTAGAAAACAGGTAAAACCTACATTGTTAATAGAGTTGGGAGTACTTAGCACTGTGAAAACAGCACTTTCGCAGAAAGAAATCTACTTCTCTAAGACCGGGAACCAGTGAAAAGAGAATGTAGGAGTTTCTCAAGATTGGTAGCAGATAGAAACAAGAGAAATTACACAGTGATTCATCTACCTAGAGAAGTTACAGAGGTTTACACAGAGAATTCCAAGTATAAGTACAAGAAAATAAGAGAGACTTAGAAAACTGGTAAAACCTACACTGTTGATAGAGTTGGGAGTACTTAGCACTGTGAAAACAGCACTTTCACAGAAAGAAATCTACTTCTCTAAGACCGGTAAACAGGGAACAGAGAATGTATGAGTTTTTCAAGATTGGTAACAGACAGAAAAAAGAGAAAGTACACAGTGATTCATCTACCTAGAGAAGTGATAGAGGTTTACTCAGAGAATTCCAAGTATAAGTACAAGAAAATAAGAGAGACTTAGAAAACAGGTAAAACCTATATTGTTGATAGAGTTGGGAGTACTTAGCACTGTGAAAACAGCACTTTCGCAGAAAGAAATCTACTTCTCTAACACCGGGAAACAGGGAACAGAGAATGTATGAGGTTCTCAAGATTGGTAACAGATAGAAACAAGAGAAAGTACACAGTGATTCATCTACCTAGAGAACTTACAGAGGTTTACACAGAGAATTCCAAATATAAGTACAAGAAAATAAGAGAGACTTAGAAAACTGGTAAAACATACATTGTTGATAGAGTTGGGAGTACTTAACACTGTGAAAACAGCACTTTTGCCGAAAGAAATCTACTTCTATAAGACCGGGAAACAGTGAAAAGAGAATGTATGAGTTTCTCAAGATTGGTAACAGATAGAAACAAGAGAAAGTACACAGTGATTCATCTACCTAGAGAAGTTACAGAGGTTTACACAGAGAATTCCAAGTATAAGTACAAGAAAATAAGAGAGACTTAGAAAACTTGTAAAACCTACATTGTTGATAGAGTTGGATGTACTTAGCACTGTGAAAACAGCACTTTCGCAGAAAGAAATCTATTTCCCTAAGACCAGGAAACAGGGTAGAGAGAATGTATGAGTTTCTGAAGATTGGTAACAGATAGAAACAAGAGAAAGTACACAGTGATTCATCGACCTAGAGAAGTTACAGAGGTTTACACACAGAATTCGAAGTATAAGTACAAGAAAATAAGAGAGACTTAGAAAAATGGTAAAACCTACATTGTTGATAGAGTTGGGAGTACTTAGCACTGTGAAAACAGCACTTTCGCTGAAAGAAATCTACTTCTCTAACACCGTGAAACAGGGAACAGAGAATGTATGAGTTTCTCAAGATTGGTAACAGATAGAAACAAGAGAAAGTACACAGTGATTCATCTACCTAGAAAAGTTACAGAGGTTTACACAGAGAATTCCATGTATAAGTACAAGAAAAACAGAGAGACTTAGAAAACTGGTAAACCTACGTTGTTGATAGAGTTGGGAGTACTTAGCACTGTGAAAACAGCACTTCCGCCGAAAGAAATCTAGTTCTCTAAGACTGGGAAACAGTGAAAAGAGAATGCATGAGTTTCTCAATATTGGTAACAGACAGAAACAAGAGAAAGTACACAGTGATTCATCTACCTAGAGAAGTTACAGAGGTTTACACAGAGAATTCCAAGAATAAGAAAAAGAAGACAAGAGAGACTTAGAAAACTGGTAAAACCTACATTGTTGATAGAGTTGGGAGTACTTAGCACTGTGAAAACAGCACATTCGCAGAAATAAATCTACTTCTCTAAGACCGGGAAACAGTGAAAAGAGAATGTGTGAGTTACTCAAGATTGGTAACAGATAGAAACAAGAGAAAGTACACAGTGATTCATCTACCTAGAGAAATTACAGAGGTTTACACAGAGAATTCCAAGTATAAGTACAAGAAAATAAGAGAGACTTAGAAAACTGGTAAAACCTACATTGTTGATAGAGTTGGGAGTACTTAGCACTGTGAAAACAGCGCTTTCGCAGAAAGAAATCTACTTCTCTAACACCGGGAAACAGGGAACAGAGAATGTATGTGTTTCTCAAGATTGGTAACAGATAGAAAGAAGAGAAAGTACACAGTGATTCATCTACCTAGAGAACTTACAGAGGTTTACACAGAGAATTCCAAGTATAAGTACAAGAAAATAAGAGAGACTTAGAAAACTGGTAAAACCTACATTGTTGATAGAGTTGGGAGTACTTAACACTGTGAAAACAGCACTTTTGCCGAAAGAAATCTACTTCTCTAAGACCGGGAAACAGTGAAAAGAGAATGTATCAGTTTCTCAAGATGGGTAACAGATAGAAAAAAGAGAAAGTACAAGGTGATTCATCTACCTAGAGAAGTTACAGAGGTTTACACAGAGAATTCCATGTATAAGTACAAGAAAAACAGAGAGACTTAGAAAACTGGTAAAACCTACGTTGTTGATAGAGTTGGGAGTACTTAGCACTGTGAAAACAGCACTTCCGCCGAAAGAAATCTAGTTCTCTAAGACTGGGAAACAGTGAAAAGAGAATGTATGAGTTTCTCAATATTTGTAACAGACAGAAACAAGAGAAAGTACACAGTGATTCATCTACCTAGAGAAGTTACAGAGGTTTATACAGAGAATTCCAAGTATACTTACAAAAAAATAAGAGAGACTTAGAAAACTGCTAAAACCTACATTGTTGATAGAGTTGGGAGTACTTAGCACTGTGAAAACAGCACTTTTGCCAAAAGAAATCTACATCTCTAAGACCGGGAAACAGTGAAAAGAGAATGTATGAGTTTCTCAAGATTGGTAACAGATAGAAACAAGAGAAACTACACAGTGATTCATCTACCTAGAGAAGTTACGGAGGTTTACACAGAGAATTCCAAGTATAAGTACAAGAAAATAAGAGAGACCTAGATAACTGGTAAAACCTACATTGTTGATAGAGTTGGGAGTACTTAGCACTGTGAAAACAGCACTTTCGCCGAAAGAAATCTACTTCTCTAAGAGCGGGAAACAGTGAAAAGAGAATGTATGAGTTTCTCAAGATTGGTAACAGATAGAAAAAAGAGAAAGTAGACAGTGATTCATCTACCTAGTGAAGTTACAGAGGTTTACACAGAAAATTCCAAGAATAAGAAAAAGAAGACAAGAGAGACTTAGAAAACTGGTAAAACCTACATTGTTAATAGAGTTGGGAGTACTTAGCACTGTGAAAGCAGCACTTTCGCAGAAAGAAATCTACTTCTCTAAGACCGGGAAACAGTGAAAAGGGAATGTATGAGTTTCTCAAGATTGGTAGCAGATAGAAACAAGAGAAAGTACACAGTGATTCATCTACCTAGAGAAGTTACAGAGGTTTACACAGAAAATTCCAAGAATAAGAAAAGAAGACAAGAGAGACTTAGAAAACTGGTAAAACCTACATTGTTAATAGAGTTGGGAGTACTTAGCACTGTGAAAGCAGCACTTTCGCAGAAAGAAATCTACTTCTCTAAGACCGGGAAACAGTGAAAAAGGAATGTATGAGTTTCTCAAGATTGGTAGCAGATAGAAACAAGAGAAAGTACACAGTGATTCATCTACCTAGAGAAGTTACAGAGGTTTACACAGAGAATTCCAAGTGTAAGTACAAGAAAATAAGAGAGACTTAGAAAACTGGTAAAACCTACATTGTTGATAGAGTTGGGAGTACTTAGCACTGTGAAAACAGCACTTTCGCAGAAAGAAATCTACTTCTCTAACACCGGGAAACAGGGAACAGAGAATGTATGAGTTTCTCAAGATTGGTAACAGACAGAAACAAGAGAAAGTACACAGTGATTCATCTACCTAGAGAAGTTATGGAGGTTTACACAGAGAATTCCAACTATAAGTACAAGAAAATAAGAGAGACCTAGAAAACTGGTAAAACCTACATTGTTGATAGAGTTGGGAGTACTTAGCACTGTGAAAACAGCACTTTCGCAGAAAGAAATCTACTTCTCTAAGACCGGGAAACAGTGAAAAGAGAATGTACGAGTTTCTCAAGTTTGGTAACAGATAGAAACAAGAGAAAGTACACAGTGATTCATCTAAATAGAGAAGTTACAGAGGTTTACACAGAGAATTCCAAGTATAAGAAAAAGAAGATAAGAGAGACTTAGAAAACTGGTAAAACCTACATTGTTGATAGAGTTGGGAGTACTTAGCACAGTGAAAACAGCACTTTCGCAGAAAGAAATCTACTTCTCTAACACAGGGAAAGAGGGAACAGAGAATGTATGAGTTTCTCAAGATTGGTAACAGATAGAAAGAATAGAAAGTACACAGTGATTCATCTACCTAGAGAACTTACAGAGGTTTACACAGAGAATTCCAAGTATAAGTACAAAAAAATAAGAGAGACTTAGAAAACAGGTAAAACCTACATTGTTAATAGAGTTGGGAGTACTTAGCACTGTGAAAACAGCACTTTCGCAGAAAGAAATCTACTTCTCTAAGACCGGGAACCAGTGAAAAGAGAATGTAGGAGTTTCTCAAGATTGGTAGCAGATAGAAACAAGAGAAAGTACACAGTGATTCATCTACCTAGAGAAGTTACAGAGGTTTACACAGAGAATTCCAAGTATAGGTACAAGAAAATAAGAGAGACTTAGAAAACTGGTAAAACCTACACTGTTGATAGAGTTGGGAGTACTTAGCACTGTGAAAACAGCACTTTCGCAGAAAGAAATCTACTTCTCTAACACCGGGAAACAGGGAACAGAGAATGTATGAGTTTCTCAAGATTGGTAACAGACAGAAACAAGAGAAAGTACACAGTGATTCATCTACCTAGAGAAGTGATAGAGGTTTACTCAGAGAATTCCAAGTATAAGTAAAAGAAAATAAGAGAGACTTTGAAAACTGGTAAAACCTACATTGTTGATAGAGTTGGGAGTATTTAGCACTGTGAAAACAGCACTTTCGCAGAAAGAAATCTATTTCTCTAAGACCAGGAAACAGGGAACAGAGAATGTATGAGTTTCTCAAGATTGGTTACAGATAGAAACAAGAGAAAGTATACAGTGATTCATCTACCTAGAGAACGTACAGAGGTTTACACAGAGAATTCCAAGTATAAGTTCAAGAAAATGAGAGAGACTTAGAAAACAGGTAAAACCTACATTGTTGATAGAGTTGGGGGTACTTAGCACTGTGAAAACAGCACTTTCGCAGAAAGAAATCTACTTCTCTAACACCGGGAAACAGGGAACAGAGAATGTATGAGTTTCTCAAGATTGTTAACAGATAGAAACAAGAGAAAGTACACAGTGATTCATCTACCTAGAGAACTCACAGAGGTTTACACAGAGAATTCCAAATATAAGTACAAGAAAATAAGAGAGACTTAGAAAACTGGTAAAACCTACATTGTTGATAGAGTTGGGTGTACTTAACCCTGTGAAAACAGCACTTTTGCCGAAAGAAATCTACTTCTCTAAGACCGGGAAACAGGGAAAAGAGAATGTATGAGTTTCTCAAGATTGGTAACAGACAGAAACAAGAGAAAGTACACAGTGATTCATCTACCTAGAGACGTTACAGAGGTTTACACAGAGAATTCCAAGTATAAGTACAAGAAAATAAGAGAGACCTAGATAACTGGTAAAACCTACATTGTTGATAGAGTTGGGAGTACTTAGCACTGTGAAAACAGCACTTTCGCAGAAAGAAATCTACTTCTCTAACACCGGGAAACAGGGAACAGAGAATGTATGAGTTTCTCAAGATTGGTAACAGACAGAAACAAGAGAAAGTACACAGTGATTCATCTACCTAGAGAAGTTACGGAGGTTTACACAGAGAATTCCAACTATAAGTACAAGAAAATAAGAGAGACCTAGAAAACTGGTAAAACCTACATTGTTGATAGAGTTGGGAGTACTTAGCACTGTGAAAACAGCACTTTCGCCGAAAGAAATCTACTTCTCTAAGAGCGGGAAACAGTGAAAAGAGAATGTATGAGTTTCTCAAGATTGGTAACAGATAGAAACAAGAGAAAGTACACAGTGATTCATCTACCTAGTGAAGTTACAGAGGTTTACACAGAAAATTCCAAGAATAAGAAAAAGAAGACAAGAGAGACTTAGAAAACTGGTAAAACCTACATTGTTAATAGAGTTGGGAGTACTTAGCACTGTGAAAGCAGCACTTTCGCAGAAAGAAATCTACTTCTCTAAGACCGGGAAACAGTGAAAAGGGAATGTATGAGTTTCTCAAGATTGGTAGCAGATAGAAACAAGAGAAAGTACACAGTGATTCATCTACCTAGAGAAGTTACAGAGGTTTACACAGAAAATTCCAAGAATAAGAAAAAGAAGACAAGATAGACTTAGAAAACTGGTAAAACCTACATTGTTAATAGAGTTGGGAGTACTTAGCACTGTGAAAGCAGCACTTTCGCAGAAAGAAATCTACTTCTCTAAGACCGGGAAACAGTGAAAAAGGAATGTATGAGTTTCTCAAGATTGGTAGCAGATAGAAACAAGAGAAAGTACACAGTGATTCATCTACCTAGAGAAGTTACAGAGGTTTACACAGAGAATTCCAAGTATAAGTACAAGAAAATAAGAGAGACTTAGAAAACTGGTAAAACCTACATTGTTGATAGAGTTGGGAGTACTTAGCACTGTGAAAACAGCACTTTCGCAGAAAGAAATCTACTTCTCTAACACCGGGAAACAGGGAACAGAGAATGTATGAGTTTCTCAAGATTGGTAACAGACAGAAACAAGAGAAAGTACACAGTGATTCATCTACCTAGAGAAGTTATGGAGGTTTACACAGAGAATTCCAACTATAAGTACAAGAAAATAAGAGAGACCTAGAAAACTGGTAAAACCTACATTGTTGATAGAGTTGGGAGTACTTAGCACTGTGAAAACAGCACTTTCGCAGAAAGAAATCTACTTCTCTAAGACCGGGAAACAGTGAAAAGAGAATGTACGAGTTTCTCAAGTTTGGTAACAGATAGAAACAAGAGAAAGTACACAGTGATTCATCTAAATAGAGAAGTTACAGAGGTTTACACAGAGAATTCCAAGTATAAGAAAAAGAAGATAAGAGAGACTTAGAAAACTGGTAAAACCTACATTGTTGATAGAGTTGGGAGTACTTAGCACAGTGAAAACAGCACTTTCGCAGAAAGAAATCTACTTCTCTAACACAGGGAAAGAGGGAACAGAGAATGTATGAGTTTCTCAAGATTGGTAACAGATAGAAAGAATAGAAAGTACACAGTGATTCATCTACCTAGAGAACTTACAGAGGTTTACACAGAGAATTCCAAGTATAAGTACAAAAAAATAAGAGAGACTTAGAAAACAGGTAAAACCTACATTGTTAATAGAGTTGGGAGTACTTAGCACTGTGAAAACAGCACTTTCGCAGAAAGAAATCTACTTCTCTAAGACCGGGAAACAGTGAAAAGAGAATGTAGGAGTTTCTCAAGATTGGTAGCAGATAGAAACAAGAGAAAGTACACAGTGATTCATCTACCTAGAGAAGTCAAAGAGGTTTACACAGAGAATTCCAAGTATAAGTACAAGAAAATAAGAGAGACTTAGAAAACTGGTAAAACCTACACTGTTGATAGAGTTGGGAGTACTTAGCACTGTGAAAACAGCACTTTCGCAGAAAGAAATCTACTTCTCTAACACCGGGTAACAGGGAACAGAGAATGTATGAGTTTCTCAAGATTGGTAACAGACAGAAACAAGAGAAAGTACACAGTGATTCATCTACCTAGAGAAGTGATAGAGGTTTACTCAGAGAATTCCAAGTATAAGTAAAAGAAAATAAGAGAGACTTTGAAAACTGGTAAAACCTACATTGTTGATAGAGTTGGGAGTACTTAGCACTGTGAAAACAGCACTTTCGCAGAAAGAAATCTATTTCTCTAAGACCAGGAAACAGGGAACAGAGAATGTATGAGTTTCTCAAGATTGGTTACAGATAGAAACAAGAGAAAGTACACAGTGATTCATCTACCTAGAGAACGTACAGAGGTTTACACAGAGAATTCCAAGTATAAGTACAAGAAAATGAGAGAGACTTAGAAAACAGGTAAAACCTACATTGTTGATAGAGTTGGGGGTACTTAGCACTGTGAAAACAGCACTTTCGCAGAAAGAAATCTACTTCTCTAACACCGGGAAACAGGGAACAGAGAATGTATGAGTTTCTCAAGATTGGTAACAGATAGAAACAAGAGAAAGTACACAGTGATTCATCTACCTAGAGAACTCACAGAGGTTTACACAGAGAATTCCAAATATAAGTACAAGAAAATAAGAGAGACTTAGAAATCTGGTAAAACCTACATTGTTGATAGAGTTGGGTGTACTTAACCCTGTGAAAACAGCACTTTTGCCGAAAGAAATCTACTTCTCTAAGACCGGGAAACAGGGAAAAGAGAATGTATGAGTTTCTCAAGATTGGTAACAGACAGAAACAAGAGAAAGTACACAGTGATTCATCTACCTAGTGAAGTTACAGAGGTTTACACAGAAAATTCCAAGAATAAGAAAAAGAAGACAAGAGAGACTTAGAAAACTGGTAAAACCTACATTGTTAATAGAGTTGGGAGTACTTAGCACTGTGAAAGCAGCACTTTCGCAGAAAGAAATCTACTTCTCTAAGACCGGGAAACAGTGAAAAGGGAATGTATGAGTTTCTCAAGATTGGTAGCAGATAGAAACAAGAGAAAGTACACAGTGATTCATCTACCTAGAGAAGTTACAGAGGTTTACACAGAGAATTCCAAGTATAAGTACAAGAAAATAAGAGAGACTTAGAAAACTGGTAAAAACTACATTGTTGATAGAGTTGGGAGTACTTAGCACTGTGAAAACAGCACTTTCGCAGAAAGAAATCTACTTCTCTAAGACCGGGAAACAGTGAAAAGAGAATGTACGAGTTTCTCAAGTTTGGTAACAGATAGAAACAAGAGAAAGTACACAGTGATTCATCTACCTAGAGAAGTTACAGAGGTTTACACAGAGAATTCCAAGTATAAGAAAAAGAAGATAAGAGAGACTTAGAAAACTGGTAAAACCTACATTGTAGATAGAGTTGGGAGTACTTAGCACTGTGAAAACAGCACTTTCGCAGAAAGAAATCTACTTCTCTAACAGCGGGAAACAGGGAACAGAGAATGTATGAGTTTCTAAAGATTGGTAACAGATAGAAAGAATAGAAAGTACACAGTGATTCATCTACCTAGAGTACTTACAGAGGTTTACACAGAGAATTCCAAGTATAAGTACAAAAAAATAAGAGAGACTTAGAAAACAGGTAAAACCTACATTGTTAATAGAGTTGGGAGTACTTAGCACTGTGAAAACAGCACTTTCGCAGAAAGAAATCTACTTCTCTAAGACCGGGAACCAGTGAAAAGAGAATGTAGGAGTTTCTCAAGATTGGTAGCAGATAGAAACAAGAGAAATTACACAGTGATTCATCTACATAGAGAAGTTACAGAGGTTTACACAGAGAATTCCAAGTATAAGTACAAGAAAATAAGAGAGACTTAGAAAACTGGTAAAACCTACACTGTTGATAGAGTTGGGAGTACTTAGCACTGTGAAAACAGCACTTTCACAGAAAGAAATCTACTTCTCTAAGACCGGTAAACAGGGAACAGAGAATGTATGAGTTTTTCAAGATTGGTAACAGACAGAAACAAGAGAAAGTACACAGTGATTCATCTACCTAGAGAAGTGATAGAGGTTTACTCAGAGAATTCCAAGTATAAGTACAAGAAAATAAGAGAGACTTAGAAAACTGGTAAAACCTCCATTGTTGATAGAGTTGGGAGTACTTAGCACTGTGAAAACAGCACTTTTGCAGAAAGAAATCTATTTCTGTAAGACCAGGAAACAGGGAACAGAGAATGTATGAGTTTCTCAAGATTGGTTACAGATAGAAACAATCGAAAGTACACAGTGATTCATCTACCTAGAGAAGTTACAGAGGTTTACACAGAGAATTCCAAGTATAAGTTCAAGAAAATAAGAGAGACTTAGAAATTTCTTAAAACCTACATTGTTGATAGAGTTGGGAGTACTTAGCACTGTGAAACAGCACATTCGCCGAAAGAAATCTACTTCTCTAAGACCGGGAAACAGTGAAAAGAGAATGTATGAGTTTCGCAAGATTGGTAACAGATAGAAACAAGAGAAAGTACACACTGATTCATCTACCTAGAGAAGTTACAGAGGTTTACACAGAGAATTCCAAGTATAAGTATAAGAAAATAAGAGAGACTTAGAAAACTGGGAAAACCTACATTGTTGATAGAGTTGGGAGTACTTAAAACTGTGAAAACAGCACTTTTGCAGAAAGAAATCTACTTCTCTAATACCGGGAAACAGTGAACAGAGAATGTATGAGTTTCTCAGGATTGGTAACAGACAGAAGCAAGGGAAAGTACACAGTGATTCATCTACCTAGAGAAGTTACAGAGGTTTACACAGAGAATTCCAAGTATAAGTACAAGAAAACAAGAGAGACTTAGAAAACAGGTAAAACCTACATTGTTAATAGAGTTGGGAGTACTTAGCACTGTGAAAGCAGCACTTTCGCAGAAAGAAATCTACTTCTCTAAGACCGGGAAACAGTGAAAAGGGAATGTATGAGTTTCTCAAGATTGGTAGCAGATAGAAAGAAGAGAAAGTACACAGTGATTCATCTACCTAGAGAAGTTACAGAGGTTTACACAGAGAATTCCAAGTATAAGTACAAGAAAATAAGAGAGACTTAGAAAACTGGTAAAACCTACATTGTTGATAGAGTTGGGAGTACTTAGCACTGGGAAAACAGCACTTTCGCAGAAAGAAATCTACTTGTCTAACACCGGGAAACAGGGAACAGAGAATGTATGAGTTTCTCAAGATTGGTAACAGACAGAAGCAAGAGAAAGTACACAGTGATTCATCTACCTAGAGAAGTTATGGAGGTTTACACAGAGAATTCCAACTATAAGTACAAGAAAATAAGAGAGACCTAGAAAACTGGTAAAACCTACATTGTTGATAGAGTTGGGAGTACTTAGCACTGTGAAAACAGCACTTTCGCAGAAAGAAATCTACTTCTCTAAGACCGGGAAACAGTGAAAAGAGAATGTACGAGTTTCTCAAGTTTGGTAACAGATAGAAACAAGAGAAAGTACACAGTGATTCATCTACCTAGAGAAGTTACAGAGGTTTACACAGAGAATTCCATGTATACGTACAAGAAAAACAGAGAGACTTAGAAAACTGGTAAAAGCTACGTTGTTGATAGAGTTGGGAGTACTTAGCACTGTGAAAACAGCACTTCCGCCGAAAGAAATCTAGTTCTCTAAGACTGGGAAACAGTGAAAAGAGAATGTATGAGTTTCTCAATATTTGTAATAGACAGAAACAAGAGAAAGTACACAGTGATTCATCTACCTAGAGAAGTTACAGAGGTTTACACAGAGAATTCCAAGTATAAGTACAAGAAAACAAGAGAGACTTAGAACTGGTAAAACCTACACTGTTGATAGAGTTGGGAGTACTTAGCACTGTGAAAACAGCACTTTCGCAGAAAGAAATCTACTTCACTAACACCGCGAAACAGGGAACAGAGAATGTATGAGTTTCTCAAGATTGGTAACAGATAGAAACAAGAGAAAATATACAGTGATTCATCTACCTAGAGAAGTTACAGAGGTTTACAAAGAGAATTCCAAGTATAAGTACAAGAAAATAAGAGAGACTTAGAAAACTGTTAAAACCTACATTGTTGATAGAGTTGGGAGTACTTAGCACTGTGAAAACAGCACTTTCACAGAAAGAAATCTACTTCTCTAACAGCGGGATACAAGGAACAGAGAATGTATGAGTTTCTCAAGATTGGCAACAGATAGAAACAAGAGAAAGT
The DNA here is from genome assembly GCA_028571685.1 of Heterohyrax brucei. NCBI lineage: Eukaryota > Metazoa > Chordata > Mammalia > Hyracoidea > Procaviidae > Heterohyrax > Heterohyrax brucei. The sequence goes on from CM053156.1 coordinate 34,578,742, forward strand.
ACACAGTGATTCATCTCCCTAGAGAACTTACAGAGGTTTACACAGAGAATTCCAAGTATAAGTACAAGAAAATAAGAGAGACTTAGAAAACTGGTAAAACCTACATTGTTGATAGAGTTGGGAGTACTTAGCACTGTGAAAACAGCACTTTCGCCGAAAGAAATCTACTTCTCTAACACCGGGAAACAGTGAAAACAGAATGTATGAGTTTCTCAAGATTGGTAACAGATAGAAACAAGAGAAAGTATACAGTAATTCATCTACCTAGAGAAGTTACAGAGGTTTAGACAGAGAATTCCAAGTATAAGTACAAGAAAATAAGAGAGACTTAGAAAACTGGTAAAACCTACATTGTTGATAGAGTTGGGAGTACTTAGCACTGTGAAAACAGCACTTTTGCCAAAAGAAATCTACTTCTCTAAGACCGGGAAACAGTGAAAAGAGAATGTATGAGTTTCTCAATATTGGTAACAGATAGAAACAACAGAAAGTACACAGTGATTCATCTACCTAGAGAAGTTACAGAGGTTTACACAGAGAATTCCAAGTATAAGTACAAGAAAATAAGAGAGACTTAGAAAACTTGTAAAACCTACATTGTTGATAGAGTTGGATGTACTTAGCACTGTGAAAACAGCACTTTCGCAGAAAGAAATCTATTTCTCTAAGACCAGGAAACAGGGAAGAGAGAATGTATGAGTTTCTCAAGATTGGTAACATATAGAAACAAGAGAAAGTACACAGTGATTCATCTACCTAGAGAAGTTACAGAGGTTTACACAGAGAAATCCAAGTATAAGCAAAAGAAAATAAGAGAGACTTAGAAAACTGGTAAAACGTACATCGTTGATAGAGTTGGGAGTACATAGCACTGTGAAAACAGCACTTTCGCAGAAAGAAATCTACTTCTCTAAGACCGGGAAACAGTGAACAGAGAATGCATGAGTTTCTCAAGATTGGTAACAGATAGAAATAAGAGAAAGTACACAGTGATTCATCTACCTAGAGAAGTTACAGAGGTTTACACAGAGAATTCCAAGTATAAGTACAAGAAAATAAGAGAGACCTAGAAAACTGGTAAAACCTACATTGTTGATAGAGTTGGTAGTACTTAGCACTGTGAAAACAGCACTTTCGCAGAAAGAAATCTACTTCTCTAAGACCGGGAAACAGTGAAAAGAGAATGTATGAGTTTCTCAAGATTGGTAACAGATAGAAACAAGAGTAAGTACACAGTGATTCATCTACCTAGAGAAGTTACAGAGGTTTACACAGAGAAATCCAAGTATAAGCACAAGAAAATAAGAGAGACTTAGAAATCTGGTAAAACCTACATTTTTGATAGAGTTGGGAGTACATAGCACTGTGAAAACAGCACTTTCGCAGAAAGAAATCTACTTCTTTAAGACCGGGAATCAGTGAACAGAGAATGCATGAGTTTCTCAAGATTGGTAACAGATAGAAACAAGACAAAGTACACAGTGATTCATCTACCTAGAGAAGTTACAGAGGTTTACACAGAGAATTCCAAGTATAAGTACAAGAAAATAAGAGAGACCTAGAAAACTGGTAAAACCTACATTGTTGATAGAGTTGGGAGTACTTAGCACTGTGAAAACAGCACTTTCGCAGAAAGAAATCTACTTCTCTAAGACCGGGAAACAGTGAAAAGAGAATGTATGAGTTTCTCAAGATTGGTAACAGATAGAAACAACAGAAAGTACACAGTGATTCATCTACCTAGAGAAGTTACAGAGGTTTACACAGAGAATTCCAAGTATAAGTACAAGAAAATAAGAGGGACTTAGAAAACTTGTAAAACCTACATTGTTGATAGAGTTGGATGTACTTAGCACTGTGATAACAGCACTTTCGCAGAAAGAAAGCTATTTCTCTAAGACCAGGAAACAGGGAAGAGAGAATGTATGAGTTTCTCAAGGTTGATAACAGATAGAAACAAGAGAAAGTACACAGTGATTCATCGACCTAGAGAAGTTACAGAGGTTTACACACAGAATTCCAAGTATAAGTACAAGAAAATAAGAGAGACTTAGAAAACTGGTAAAACCTACATTGTTGATAGAGTTGGGAGTACTTAGCACTGTGAAAACAGCACTTTCGCTGAAAGAAATCTACTTCTCTAACACCGGGAAACAGGGAACAGAGAATGCATGAGTTTCTCAAGATTGGTAACAGATAGAAACAAGAGAAAGTTCATAGTGATTCATCTACCTAGAGAAGTTACAGAGGTTTACACAGAGAAATCCAAGTAGAAGCACAAGAAAATAAGAGAGACTTAGAAAACTGGTAAAACGTACATTGTTGATAGAGTTGGGAGTACATAGCACTGTGAAAACAGCACTTTTGTCGAAAGAAATCTACTTCTCTAAGACCGGGAAACAGTGAAAAGAGAATGTATGAGTTTCTCAAGATTGGTAACAGATAGAAACAAGAGAAAGTACACAGTGATTCATCTACCTAGAGAAGGTACAGAGGTTTACACAGAGAATTCCAAGTATAAGTACAAGAAAATAAGAGAGACTTAGAAAACTGGTAAAACCTACATTGTTGATAGTGTTGGGAGTACTTAGCACTGTGAAAACAGCACTTTCGCCAAAAGAAATCTACTTCTCTAAGACCGGGAAACAGTGAAAAGAGAATGCATGAGTTTCTCAAGATTGGTAACAGATAGAAACAAGCGAAAGTACACAGTGATTCATCTACCTAGAGAAGTTACAGATATTTACACAGAGAATTCCAAGTATAAGTACAAGAAAATAAGAGAGACTTAGAAAACTGGTAAAACCTACATTGTTGATAGAGTTGGGAGTACTTAGCACTGTGAAAACAGCACTTTCGCCGAAAGAAATCTACTTCTCTAACAATGGGAAACAGGGAACAGAGAATGTATGTGTTTCTCAAGATTAGTGACAGACAGAAACAAAAGAAGGACACAGTGATTCATCTACCTAGAGAAGTTACAGAGGTTTACACAGAAAATTCCAAGTGTAAGTAAAAGAAGATAAGAGAGACTTAGAAAACTGGTAAAACCTACCTTGTTGATAGAGTTGGGAGAACTTAGCACTGTGAAAACATCACTTTCGCCGAAAGAAATCTACTTCTCTAAGACCGGGAAACAATGAAAAGAGAATGTATGAGTTTCTCAAGATTGGTAACAGATAGAAACAATCGAAAGTACACAGTGATTCATCTACCTAGAGAAGTTAGAGAGGTTTACACAGAGAATTCCAAGAATAAGTTCAAGAAAATAAGAGAGATTTAGAAATTTGGTAAAACCTACATTGTTGATAGAGTTGGGAGTACTTAGCACTGTGAAAACAGCACTTTCGCAGAAAGAAATCTACTTCTCTGAGACCGGGAAACAGTGAAAAGAGAATGTATGAGTTTCGCAAGATTGGTAACAGATAGAAACAAGCGAAAGTAGACAGTGACTCATCTACCTAGAGAAGTTACAGAGGTTTACACAGAGAATTCAAAGCATAAGTACAAGAAAATAAGAGAGACTTAGAAAACTGGTAAAACCTACATTGTTGATAGAGTTCGGAGTACTTAGCACTGTGAAAACAGGACTTTCGCCGAAAGAAATCTACTTCTCTAACACCGGGAAACAGGGAACAGAGAATGTATGTGTTTCTCAAGATTAGTAACAGATAGAAACAAAAGAAGTACACAGTGATTCATCTACCTAGTGAAGTTACAGAGGTTTACACAGAAAATTCCAAGTGTAAGTAAAAGAAGATAAGAGAGACTTAGAAAACTGGTAAAACTTACATTGTTGATTGAGTTGGGAGTACTTAGCACTGTGAAAACAACACTTTCGCCCAAAGAAATCTACTTTTCTAAGACCGGGAATCAGTTAAAAGAGAATGTATGAGTTTCTCAAGATTGGTAACAGATAGAAACAAGAGAAAGTACACAGTGATTCATGTACCTAGAGAAGTTACAGAGGTTTACACAGAGAATTCCAAGTATAAGTACAAGAAAATAAGAGAGACTTAGAAAACTGGTAAAACCTACATTGTTGATAGAGTTGGGAGTACTTACCACTGTGAAAACAGCACTTTCGCCGAAAGAAATCTACTTCTCTAACACCGGGAAACAGGGAACAGAGAATGTATGAGTTTCTCAAGATTAGTAACAGATAGAAACAAAAGAAGTACACAGTGATTCATCTACCTAGAGAAGTTACAGAGGTATACACAGAAAATTCCAAGTGTAAGTAAAAGAAGATAAGAGAGACTTAGAAAACTGGTAAAACTTACATTGTTGATTGAGTTGGGAGTACTTAGCACTGTGAAAACAGCACTTTCGCCGAAAGAAATCTACTTCTCTAAGACCAGGAAACAGGGAAGAGAGAATGTATGAGTTTCTCAAGATTGGTAACAGATAGAAACAAGCGGAAGTACACAGTGATTCATCTACCTAGAGAAGTTACAGAGGTTTACACAGAGAATTTCAAGTATAAGTACAAGAAAATAAGACAGATTTAGAAAACTGGCAAAACCTACATTGTTGATAGAGTTGGGAGTACTTAGCACTGTGAAAACAGCACTTTCGCAGAAAGAAATCTACTTCTCTAAGACCAGGAAACAGTGAACAGAAAATGTATGAGTTTCTCAAGATTGGTAACAGATAGAAACAATCGAAAGTACACAGTGACATCTACCTAGAGAAGTTACAGAGGTTTACACAGAGAATTCCAAGTATAAGTACAAGAAAATAAGAGAGACTTAGAAAACTGGTAAAACCTACATTGTTGATAGAGTAGGGAGTACTTAGCACTGTGAAAACAGCACTTTCGCCAAAAGAAATCTACTTCTCTAAGACCGGGAAACAGTGAAAAGAGAATGTAGGAGTTTCTCAAGATTGGTAGCAGATAGAAACAAGAGAAAGTACACAGTGATTCATCTATCTAGAGAAGTTACAGAGGTTTACACAGAGAATTCCAAGTATAAGTACAAGAAAATAAGAGAGACTTAGAAAACTGGTAAAACCTACACTGTTGATAGAGTTGGGAGTACTTAGCACTGTGAAAACAGCACTTTCGCAGAAAGAAATCTACTTCTCTAACACCGGGAAACAGGGAACAGAGAATGTATGAGTTTCTCAAGATTGGTAACAGACAGAAACAAGAGAAAGTACACAGTGATTCATCTACCTAGAGAAGTGATAGAGGTTTACTCAGAGAATTCCAAGTATAAGTAAAAGAAAATAAGAGAGACTTTGAAAACTGGTAAAACCTACATTGTTGATAGAGTTGGGAGTACTTAGCACTGTGAAAACAGCACTTTCGCAGAAAGAAATCTATTTCTCTAAGACCAGGAAACAGGGAACAGAGAATGTATGAGTTTCTCAAGATTGGTTACAGATAGAAACAAGAGAAAGTATACAGTGATTCATCTACCTAGAGAACGTACAGAGGTTTACACAGAGAATTCCAAGTATAAGTACAAGAAAATGAGAGAGACTTAGAAAACAGGTAAAACCTACATTGTTGATAGAGTTGGGGGTACTTAGCACTGTGAAAACAGCACTTTCGCAGAAAGAAATCTACTTCTCTAACACCGGGAAACAGGGAACAGAGAATGTATGAGTTTCTCAAGATTGGTAACAGATAGAAACAAGAGAAAGTACACAGTGATTCATCTACCTAGAGAACTCACAGAGGTTTACACAGAGAATTCCAAATATAAGTACAAGAAAATAAGAGAGACTTAGAAATCTGGTAAAACCTACATTGTTGATAGAGTTGGGTGTACTTAACCCTGTGAAAACAGCACTTTTGCCGAAAGAAATCTACTTCTCTAAGACCGGGAAACAGGGAAAAGAGAATGTATGAGTTTCTCAAGATTGGTAACAGACAGAAACAAGAGAAAGTACACAGTGATTCATCTACCTAGTGAAGTTACAGAGGTTTACACAGAAAATTCCAAGAATAAGAAAAAGAAGACAAGAGAGACTTAGAAAACTGGTAAAACCTACATTGTTAATAGAGTTGGGAGTACTTAGCACTGTGAAAGCAGCACTTTCGCAGAAAGAAATCTACTTCTCTAAGACCGGGAAACAGTGAAAAGGGAATGTATGAGTTTCTCAAGATTGGTAGCAGATAGAAACAAGAGAAAGTACACAGTGATTCATCTACCTAGAGAAGTTACAGAGGTTTACACAGAGAATTCCAAGTATAAGTACAAGAAAATAAGAGAGACTTAGAAAACTGGAAAACCTACATTGTTGATAGAGTTGGGAGTACTTAGCACTGTGAAAACAGCACTTTCGCAGAAAGAAATCTACTTCTCTAACACCGGGAAACAGGGAACAGAGAATGTATGAGTTTCTCAAGATTGGTAACAGACAGAAACAAGAGAAAGTACACAGTGATTCATCTACCTAGAGAAGTTATGGAGGTTTACACAGAGAATTCCAACTATAAGTACAAGAAAATAAGAGAGACCTAGAAAACTGGTAAAACCTACATTGTTGATAGAGTTGGGAGTACTTAGCACTGTGAAAACAGCACTTTTGCCAAAAGAAATCTACATCTCTAAGACCGGGAAACAGTGAAAAGAGAATGTATGAGTTTCTCAAGATTGGTAACAGATAGAAACAAGAGAAACTACACAGTGATTCATCTACCTAGAGAAGTTACAGATGTTTACACAGAGAATTCCAAGTATAAGTACAAGAAAATAAGAGAGACTTAGAACTGGTAAAACCTACACTGTTGATAGAGTTGGGAGTACTTAGCACTGTGAAAACAGCACTTTCGCAGAAAGAAATCTACTTCACTAACACCGCGATACAGGGAACAGAGAATGTATGAGTTTCTCAAGATTGGTAACACATAGAAACAAGAGAAAGTACACAGTGATTCATCTACCTATAGAACTTACAGAGGTCTACACAGAGAATTCCAAGTATTAGTACAAGAAAATAAGAGAGACTTAGAAAACTGGTAAAACCTACATTGTTGATAGAGTTGGGTGTACTTAACCCTGTGAAAACAGCACTTTTGCCGAAAGAAATCTACTTCTCTAAGACCGGGAAACAGGGAAAAGAGAATGTATGAGTTTCTCAAGATTGGTAACAGACAGAAACAAGAGAAAGTACACAGTGATTCATCTACCTAGAGAAGTTATGGAGGTTTACACAGAGAATTCCAACTATAAGTACAAGAAAATAAGAGAGACTTAGAAAACTGGTAAAAACTACATTGTTGATAGAGTTGGGAGTACTTAGCACTGTGAAAACAGCACTTTCGCAGAAAGAAATCTACTTCTCTAAGACCGGGAAACAGTGAAAAGAGAATGTACGAGTTTCTCAAGTTTGGTAACAGATAGAAACAAGAGAAAGTACACAGTGATTCATCTACCTAGAGAAGTTACAGAGGTTTACACAGAGAATTCCAAGTATAAGAAAAAGAAGATAAGAGAGACTTAGAAAACTGGTAAAACCTACATTGTAGATAGAGTTGGGAGTACTTAGCACTGTGAAAACAGCACTTTCGCAGAAAGAAATCTACTTCTCTAACAGCGGGAAACAGGGAACAGAGAATGTATGAGTTTCTAAAGATTGGTAACAGATAGAAAGAATAGAAAGTACACAGTGATTCATCTACCTAGAGTACTTACAGAGGTTTACACAGAGAATTCCAAGTATAAGTACAAAAAAATAAGAGAGACTTAGAAAACAGGTAAAACCTACATTGTTAATAGAGTTGGGAGTACTTAGCACTGTGAAAACAGCACTTTCGCAGAAAGAAATCTACTTCTCTAAGACCGGGAACCAGTGAAAAGAGAATGTAGGAGTTTCTCAAGAGTGGTAGCAGATAGAAACAAGAGAAATTACACAGTGATTCATCTACATAGAGAAGTTACAGAGGTTTACACAGAGAATTCCAAGTATAAGTACAAGAAAATAAGAGAGACTTAGAAAACTGGTAAAACCTACACTGTTGATAGAGTTGGGAGTACTTAGCACTGTGAAAACAGCACTTTCACAGAAAGAAATCTACTTCTCTAAGACCGGTAAACAGGGAACAGAGAATGTATGAGTTTTTCAAGATTGGTAACAGACAGAAACAAGAGAAAGTACACAGTGATTCATCTACCTAGAGAAGTGATAGAGGTTTACTCAGAGAATTCCAAGTATAAGTACAAGAAAATAAGAGAGACTTAGAAAACTGGTAAAACCTCCATTGTTGATAGAGTTGGGAGTACTTAGCACTGTGAAAACAGCACTTTTGCAAAAAGAAATCTATTTCTGTAAGACCAGGAAACAGGGAACAGAGAATGTATGAGTTTCTCAAGATTGGTTACAGATAGAAACAATCGAAAGTACACAGTGATTCATCTACCTAGAGAAGTTACAGAGGTTTACACAGAGAATTCCAAGTATAAGTTCAAGAAAATAAGAGAGACTTAGAAATTTCTTAAAACCTACATTGTTGATAGAGTTGGGAGTACTTAGCACTGTGAAACAGCACATTCGCCGAAAGAAATCTACTTCTCTAAGACCGGGAAACAGTGAAAAGAGAATGTATGAGTTTCGCAAGATTGGTAACAGATAGAAACAAGAGAAAGTACACACTGATTCATCTACCTAGAGAAGTTACAGAGGTTTACACAGAGAATTCCAAGTATAAGTATAAGAAAATAAGAGAGACTTAGAAAACTGGGAAAACCTACATTGTTGATAGAGTTGGGAGTACTTAAAACTGTGAAAACAGCACTTTTGCAGAAAGAAATCTACTTCTCTAATACCGGGAAACAGTGAACAGAGAATGTATGAGTTTCTCAGGATTCTAACAGACAGAAGCAAGGGAAAGTACACAGTGATTCATCTACCTAGAGAAGTTACAGAGGTTTACACAGAGAATTCCAAGTATAAGTACAAGAAAACAAGAGAGACTTAGAAAACAGGTAAAACCTACATTGTTAATAGAGTTGGGAGTACTTAGCACTGTGAAAGCAGCACTTTCGCAGAAAGAAATCTACTTCTCTAAGACCGGGAAACAGTGAAAAGGGAATGTATGAGTTTCTCAAGATTGGTAGCAGATAGAAAGAAGAGAAAGTACACAGTGATTCATCTACCTAGAGAAGTTACAGAGGTTTACACAGAGAATTCCAAGTATAAGTACAAGAAAATAAGAGAGACTTAGAAAACTGGTAAAACCTACATTGTTGATAGAGTTGGGAGTACTTAGCACTGGGAAAACAGCACTTTCGCAGAAAGAAATCTACTTGTCTAACACCGGGAAACAGGGAACAGAGAATGTATGAGTTTCTCAAGATTGGTAACAGACAGAAGCAAGAGAAAGTACACAGTGATTCATCTACCTAGAGAAGTTATGGAGGTTTACACAGAGAATTCCAACTATAAGTACAAGAAAATAAGAGAGACCTAGAAAACTGGTAAAACCTACATTGTTGATAGAGTTGGGAGTACTTAGCACTGTGAAAACAGCACTTTCGCAGAAAGAAATCTACTTCTCTAAGACCGGGAAACAGTGAAAAGAGAATGTACGAGTTTCTCAAGTTTGGTAACAGATAGAAACAAGAGAAAGTACACAGTGATTCATCTACCTAGAGAAGTTACAGAGGTTTACACAGAGAATTCCATGTATACGTACAAGAAAAACAGAGAGACTTAGAAAACTGGTAAAAGCTACGTTGTTGATAGAGTTGGGAGTACTTAGCACTGTGAAAACAGCACTTCCGCCGAAAGAAATCTAGTTCTCTAAGACTGGGAAACAGTGAAAAGAGAATGTATGAGTTTCTCAATATTTGTAATAGACAGAAACAAGAGAAAGTACACAGTGATTCATCTACCTAGAGAAGTTACAGAGGTTTACACAGAGAATTCCAAGTATAAGTACAAGAAAACAAGAGAGACTTAGAACTGGTAAAACCTACACTGTTGATAGAGTTGGGAGTACTTAGCACTGTGAAAACAGCACTTTCGCAGAAAGAAATCTACTTCACTAACACCGCGAAACAGGGAACAGAGAATGTATGAGTTTCTCAAGATTGGTAACAGATAGAAACAAGAGAAAATATACAGTGATTCATCTACCTAGAGAAGTTACAGAGGTTTACAAAGAGAATTCCAAGTATAAGTACAAGAAAATAAGAGAGACTTAGAAAACTGTTAAAACCTACATTGTTGATAGAGTTGGGAGTACTTAGCACTGTGAAAACAGCACTTTCACAGAAAGAAATCTACTTCTCTAACAGCGGGATACAAGGAACAGAGAATGTATGAGTTTCTCAAGATTGGCAACAGATAGAAACAAGAGAAAGTACACAGTGATTCATCTACCTAGAGAACTTACAGAGGTTTACACAGAGAATTCCAAGTATAAGTACAAGAAAATAAGAGAGACTTAGAAAACTGGTAAAACCTACATTGTTGATAGAGTTGGGAGTACTTAGCACTGTGAAAACAGCAGTTTCGCCGAAAGAAATCTACTTCTCTAACACCGGGAAACAGTGAAAACAGAATGTATGAGTTTCTCAAGATTGGTAACAGATAGAAACAAGAGAAATTATACAGTAATTCATCTACCTAGAGAAGTTACAGAGGTTTAGACAGAGAATTCCAAGTATAAGTACAAGAAAATAAGAGAGACTTAGAAAACTGGTAAAACCTACATTGTTGATAGAGTTGGGAGTACTTAGCACTGTGAAAACAGCACTTTTGCCAAAAGAAATCTACTTCTCTAAGACCGGGAAACAGTGAAAAGAGAATGTATGAGTTTCTCAATATTGGTAACAGATAGAAACAACAGAAAGTACACAGTGATTCATCTACCTAGAGAAGTTACAGAGGTTTACACAGAGAATTCCAAGTATAAGTACAAGAAAATAAGAGAGACTTAGAAAACTTGTAAAACCTACATTGTTGATAGAGTTGGATGTACTTAGCACTGTGAAAACAGCACTTTCGCAGAAAGAAATCTATTTCTCTAAGACCAGGAAACAGGGAAGAGAGCATGTATGAGTTTCTCAAGATTGGTAACATATAGAAACAAGAGAAAGTACACAGTGATTCATCTACCTAGAGAAGATACAGAGGTTTACACAGAGAAATCCAAGTATAAGCAAAAGAAAATAAGAGAGACTTAGAAAACTGGTAAAACGTACATCGTTGATAGAGTTGGGAGTACATAGCACTGTGAAAACAGCACTTTCGCAGAAAGAAATCTACTTCTCTAAGACCGGGAAACAGTGAACAGAGAATGCATGAGTTTCTCAAGATTGGTAACAGATAGAAATAAGAGAAAGTACACAGTGATTCATCTACCTAGAGAAGTTACAGAGGTTTACACAGAGAATTCCAAGTATAAGTACAAGAAAATAAGAGAGACCTAGAAAACTGGTAAAACCTACATTGTTGATAGAGTTGGTAGTACTTAGCACTGTGAAAACAGCACTTTCGCAGAAAGAAATCTACTTCTCTAAGACCGGGAAACAGTGAAAAGAGAATGTATGAGTTTCTCAAGATTGGTAACAGATAGAAACAAGAGTAAGTACACAGTGATTCATCTACCTAGAGAAGTTACAGAGGTTTACACAGAGAAATCCAAGTATAAGCACAAGAAAATAAGAGAGACTTAGAAATCTGGTAAAACCTACATTTTTGATAGAGTTGGGAGTACATAGCACTGTGAAAACAGCACTTTCGCAGAAAGAAATCTACTTCTTTAAGACCGGGAATCAGTGAACAGAGAATGCATGAGTTTCTCAAGATTGGTAACAGATAGAAACAAGACAAAGTACACAGTGATTCATCTACCTAGAGAAGTTACAGAGGTTTACACAGAGAATTCCAAGTATAAGTACAAGAAAATAAGAGAGACCTAGAAAACTGGTAAAACCTACATTGTTGATAGAGTTGGGAGTACTTAGCACTGTGAAAACAGCACTTTCGCAGAAAGAAATCTACTTCTCTAAGACCGGGAAACAGTGAAAAGAGAATGTATGAGTTTCTCAAGATTGGTAACAGATAGAAACAACAGAAAGTACACAGTGATTCATCTACCTAGAGAAGTTACAGAGGTTTACACAGAGAATTCCAAGTATAAGTACAAGAAAATAAGAGGGACTTAGAAAACTTGTAAAACCTACATTGTTGATAGAGTTGGATGTACTTAGCACTGTGATAACAGCACTTTCGCAGAAAGAAAGCTATTTCTCTAAGACCAGGAAACAGGGAAGAGAGAATGTATGAGTTTCTCAAGGTTGATAACAGATAGAAACAAGAGAAAGTACACAGTGATTCATCGACCTAGAGAAGTTACAGAGGTTTACACACAGAATTCCAAGTATAAGTACAAGAAAATAAGAGAGACTTAGAAAACTGGTAAAACCTACATTGTTGATAGAGTTGGGAGTACTTAGCACTGTGAAAACAGCACTTTCGCTGAAAGAAATCTACTTCTCTAACACCGGGAAACAGGGAACAGAGAATGCATGAGTTTCTCAAGATTGGTAACAGATAGAAACAAGAGAAAGTTCATAGTGATTCATCTACCTAGAGAAGTTACAGAGGTTTACACAGAGAAATCCAAGTAGAAGCACAAGAAAATAAGAGAGACTTAGAAAACTGGTAAAACGTACATTGTTGATAGAGTTGGGAGTACATAGCACTGTGAAAACAGCACTTTTGTCGAAAGAAATCTACTTCTCTAAGACCGGGAAACAGAGAAAAGAGAATGTATGAGTTTCTCAAGATTGGTAACAGATAGAAACAAGAGAAAGTACACAGTGATTCATCTACCTAGAGAAGGTACAGAGGTTTACACAGAGAATTCCAAGTATAAGTACAAGAAAATAAGAGAGACTTAGAAAACTGGTAAAACCTACATTGTTGATAGTGTTGGGAGTACTTAGCACTGTGAAAACAGCACTTTCGCCAAAAGAAATCTACTTCTCTAAGACCGGGAAACAGTGAAAAGAGAATGCATGAGTTTCTCAAGATTGGTAACAGATAGAAACAAGCGAAAGTACACAGTGATTCATCTACCTAGAGAAGTTACAGATATTTACACAGAGAATTCCAAGTATAAGTACAAGAAAATAAGAGAGACTTGGAAAACTGGTAAAACCTACATTGTTGATAGAGTTGGGAGTACTTAGCACTGTGAAAACAGCACTTTCGCCGAAAGAAATCTACTTCTCTAACACCGGGAAACAGGGAACAGAGAATGTATGTGTTTCTCAAGATTAGTGACAGACAGAAACAAAAGAAGGACACAGTGATTCATCTACCTAGAGAAGTTACAGAGGTTTACACAGAAAATTCCAAGTGTAAGTAAAAGAAGATAAGAGAGACTTAGAAAACTGGTAAAACCTACCTTGTTGATAGAGTTGGGAGTACTTAGCACTGTGAAAACATCACTTTCGCCGAAAGAAATCTACTTCTCTAAGACCGGGAAACAATGAAAAGAGAATGTATGAGTTTCTCAAGATTGGTAACAGATAGAAACAATCGAAAGTACACAGTGATTCATCTACCTAGAGAAGTTAGAGAGGTTTACACAGAGAATTCCAAGTATAAGTTCAAGAAAATAAGAGAGATTTACAAATTTGGTAAAACCTACATTGTTGATAGAGTTGGGAGTACTTAGCACTGTGAAAACAGCACTTTCCCCGAAAGAAATCTACTTCTCTAACACCGGGAAACAGGGAACAGAGAATGTATGTGTTTCTCAAGATTAGTAACAGATAGAAACAAAAGAAGTACACAGTGATTCATCTACCTAGTGAAGTTACAGAGGTTTACACAGAAAATTCCAAGTGTAAGTAAAAGAAGATAAGAGAGACTTAGAAAACTGGTAAAACTTACATTGTTGATTGAGTTGGGAGTACTTAGCACTGTGAAAACAACACTTTCGCCCAAAGAAATCTACTTTTCTAAGACCGGGAATCAGTTAAAAGAGAATGTATGAGTTTCTCAAGATTGGTAACAGATAGAAACAAGAGAAAGTACACAGTGATTCATGTACCTAGAGAAGTTACAGAGGTTTACACAGAGAATTCCAAGTATAAGTACAAGAAAATAAGAGAGACTTAGAAAACTGGTAAAACCTACATTGTTGATAGAGTTGGGAGTACTTACCACTGTGAAAACAGCACTTTCGCCGAAAGAAATCTACTTCTCTATCACCGGGAAACAGGGAACAGAGAATGTATGAGTTTCTCAAGATTAGTAACAGATAGAAACAAAAGAAGTACACAGTGATTCATCTACCTAGAGAAGTTACAGAGGTATACACAGAAAATTCCAAGTGTAAGTAAAAGAAGATAAGAGAGACTTAGAAAACTGGTAAAACTTACATTGTTGATTGAGTTGGGAGTACTTAGCACTGTGAAAACAGCACTTTCGCCGAAAGAAATCTACTTCTCTAAGACCAGGAAACAGGGAAGAGAGAATGTATGAGTTTCTCAAGATTGGTAACAGATAGAAACAAGCGGAAGTACACAGTGATTCATCTACCTAGAGAAGTTACAGAGGTTTACACAGAGAATTTCAAGTATAAGTACAAGAAAATAAGACAGATTTAGAAAACTGGCAAAACCTACATTGTTGATAGAGTTGGGAGTACTTAGCACTGTGAAAACAGCACTTTCGCAGAAAGAAATCTACTTCTCTAAGACCAGGAAACAGTGAACAGAAAATGTATGAGTTTCTCAAGATTGGTAACAGATAGAAACAATCGAAAGTACACAGTGACATCTACCTAGAGAAGTTACAGAGGTTTACACAGAGAATTCCAAGTATAAGTACAAGAAAATAAGAGAGACTTAGAAAACTGGTAAAACCTACATTGTTGATAGAGTAGGGAGTACTTAGCACTGTGAAAACAGCACTTTCGCCAAAAGAAATCTACTTCTCTAAGACTGGGAATCAGTGAAAAGAGAATGTATGAGTTTCTCAAGATTGGTAACAGATAGAAACAAGAGAAAGTACACAGTGATTCATCTACCTAGAGAAGTTACAGAGCTTTACACAGAAAATTCCAAGTATAAGTAAAAGAAGGTAAGAGAGACTTAAAAAAGTGCTAAAACTTACACTGTTGATTGAGTTGGGAGTACTTAGCACTGTGAAAACAGAAGTTTCGTAGAAAGAAATCTACTTCTCTAAGACCAGGAAACAGTGAACAGAAAATGTATGAGTTTCTCAAGATTGGTAACAGATAGAAACAATCGAAAGTACACAGTGATTCATCTACCTAGAGAAGTTACAGAGGTTTACACAGAGAATTCCAAGTATAAGTACAAGAAAATAAGAGAGACTTAGAAAACTGGTAAAACCTACATTGTTGATAGAGTAGGGAGTACTTAGCACTGTGAAAACAGCACTTTCGCAGAAAGAAATCTATTTCTCTAAGACCGGGAAACAGTGAAAAGAGAATGTATGAGTTTCTCAAGATTGGTAACAGATAGAAACAAGCGAAAGTACACTGTGATTCATCTACCTAGAGAAGTTACAGAGGTTTACACAGAGAATTCCAAGTATACGTACAAGAAAATAAGAGAGACTTAGAAAACTGGTAAAACCTACATTGTTGATAGAGTTGGGAGTACTTAGCACTGTGAAAACAGCACTTTCGCAGAAAGAAATCTACTTCTCTAAGACCGGGAAACAGTGAACAGAGAATGTTTGACTTTCACAAGATTAGTTACAGATAGAAACAAAACAAGTACACAGTGATTCATCTACCTAGAGAAGTTACAGAGGTTTACACAGAAAATTCCAAGAATAAGAAAAAGAAGATAAGAGAGACTTAGAAAAGTGGTAAAACTTACACAGTTGATTGAGTTGGGAGTACTTAGCACTGTGAAAACAGCACTTTCGCCGAAGGAAATCTACTTCTCTAAGACCGGGAAATAGTGAAAAGAGAATGTATGAGTTTCTCAAGATTGGTAACAGACTGAAGCAAGAGAAAGTACACAGTGATTCATCTACCTAGAGAAGTTACAGAGGGTTACACAGAAAATTCCAAGTATAAGTAAAAGAAGGTAAGAGAGACTTAAAAAAGTGGTAAAACTTACACTGTTGATTGAATTGGGAGTACTTAGCACTGTGAAAACAGCACTTTCGACGAAGGAAATCTACTTCTCCAAGACCTTGAAACAATGAAAAGAGAATGTATGAGTTTCTCAAGATTGGTAACAGATAGAAACAAGAGAAAGTACACAGTGATTCATCTACCTAGAGAAGTTACAGAGGTTTACACAGAGAATTCCAAGTATAAGTACAAGAAAATAAGAGAGACTCAGAAAACTCGTAAAACCTACATTGTTGATAGAGTTGGGAGTACTTAGCACTGTGAAAACAGCACTTTCGCAGAAAGAAATCTACTTCTCTAAGACCGGGAAACAGTCAAAAGAGAATGTATGAGTTTCTCAAGATTGGTAACAGATAGAAACAAGCGAAAGTACACAGTGATTCATCTACCTAGACAAGTTACACAGGTTTACACAGAGAATTCCAAGTATAAGTACAAGAAAATAAGAGAGACTTAGAAAACTGGTAAAACGTACATTGTTGATGGAGTTGGGAGTACTCACCACTGTGAAAACAGCACTTTCGCCGAAAGAAATCCACTTCTCTAAGACCGGGAAACAGTGAAAATAGAATGTATGAGTTTCTCAAGATTGGTAACAGATAGAAACAAGAGAAAGTACACAGTGATTCATCTACCTAGAGAAGTTACAGAGGTTTACACAGAGAATTCCAAGTATAAGTAAAAGAAGATGACAGAGACATAGAAAACTGGTAAAACTTACATTGTTGATAGAGTTGGGAGTACTTAGCACAGTGAAAACAGCACTTTCGCCGAAAGAAATCTACTTCTCTAAGACCGGGAAACAGTGAAAAGAGAATGTATGAGTTTCTCAAAATTGGTAACAGATAGAAACAAGAGAAAGTACACAGTGATTAATCTACCTAGAGAAGTTACAGAGGTTTACACAGAGAATTCCAAGTATAAGTACAAGAAAATAAGAGAGACTTAGAAAACTGGTAAAACCTACATTGTTGATAGAGTTGGGAGTACTTAGCACTGTGAAAACAGCACTTTCGCCGAAAGAAATCTACTTCTCTAAGACCGGGAAACAGTGAAAAGAGAATGTATGAGTTTCTCAAGATTGGTAAGAGACAGAAGCAAGAGAAAGTACACAGTGATTCATCTACCTAGAGAAGTTACATAGGTTTACACAGAAAATTCCAAGTATAAGTAAAAGAAGGTAAGAGAGACTTAAAAAAGTGCTAAAACTTACACTGTTGATTGAATTGGGAGTACTTAGCACTGTGAAAACAGCACTTTCGCCGAAAGAAATCTACTTCTCCAAGACCGGGAATCAGTGAAAAGAGAATGTATGAGTTTCTCAAGATTGGTAACAGATAGAAACAAGAGAAAGTACACAGTGACTCATCTACCTAGAGAAGTTACAGAGGTTTACACAGAGAATTCCAAGTATAAGTACAAGAAAATAAGAGAGACTTAGAAAACTGGTAAAATCTACATTGTTGATAGAGTTGGGAGTACTTAGCACTGTGAAAACAGCACTTTCGCCAAAAGAAATCTACTTCTCTAAGACCGGGAAACAGTGAAAAGAGAATGTATGAGTTTCTCAAAATTGGTAACAGATAGAAACAAGAGAAAGTACACAGTGATTAATCTACCTAGAGAAGTTACAGAGGTTTACACAGAGAATTACAAGTATAAGTACAAGAAAATAAGAGAGACTTAGAAAACGGGTAAAACCTACATTGTTGATAGAGTTGGGAGTACTTAAAACTGTGAAAACAGCACGTTCACAGAAAGAAATCTACTTCTCTAAGACCGGGAAACAGTGAACAGAGAATGTATGAGTTTCTCAAGATTGGTAACAGACAGAAGCAAGAGAAAGTACACAGTGATTCATCTACCTAGAGAAGTTACAGAGGTTTACACAGACAATTCCAAGTATAAGTACAAGAAAATAAGAGAGACTTAGAAAACTGGTAAAACCTACATTGTTGATAGAGTTGGGAGTACTTAGCACTGTGAAAACAGCACTTTCGCCGAAAGAAATCTACTTCTCTAACACCGGGAAACAGTGAAAAGAGAATGTATGAGTTTCTCAAGATTGGTAACAGATAGAAACAAGAGAAAGTACACAGTGATTCATCTACCTAGAGAAGTTACAGAGGTTTACACAGAGAATTCCAAGTATAAGTACAAGAAAATAAGAGAGACTTAGAAAACTGGTAAAACCTACATTGCTGATAGAGTTGGGAGTACTTAGCACTGTGAAAACAGCACTTTCGCCGAAAGAAATCTACTTCTCTAAGACCGGGAAACAGTGAACAGAGAATGTCTGAGTTTCTCAAGATTGGTAACAGACAGAAGCAAGAGAAAGTACACAGTGATTCATCTACCTAGAGAAGTTACAGAGGTTTACACAGAAAATTCCAAGTATAAGTAAAAGAAGGTAAGAGAGACTTAAAAAAGTGCTAAAACTTACACTGTTGATTGAGTTGGGAGTACTTAGCACTGTGAAAACAGCACTTTCGCAGAAAGAAATCTACTTCTCTAAGACCAGGAAACAGTGAACAGAAAATGTATGAGTTTCTCAAGATTGGTAACAGATAGAAACAATCGAAAGTACACAGTGATTCATCTACCTAGAGAAGTTACAGAGGTTTACACAGAGAATTCCAAGTATAAGTACAAGAAAATAAGAGAGACTTAGAAAACTGGTAAAACCTACATTGTTGATAGAGTAGGGAGTACTTAGCACTGTGAAAACAGCACTTTCGCAGAAAGAAATCTATTTCTCTAAGACCGGGAAACAGTGAAAAGAGAATGTATGAGTTTCTCAAGATTGGTAACAGATAGAAACAAGCGAAAGTACACTGTGATTCATCTACCTAGAGAAGTTACAGAGGTTTACACAGAGAATTCCAAGTATACGTACAAGAAAATAAGAGAGACTTAGAAAACTGGTAAAACCTACATTGTTGATAGAGTTGGGAGTACTTAGCACTGTGAAAACAGCACTTTCGCAGAAAGAAATCTACTTCTCTAAGACCGGGAAACAGTGAACAGAGAATGTTTGACTTTCACAAGATTAGTTACAGATAGAAACAAAACAAGTACACAGTGATTCATCTACCTAGAGAAGTTACAGAGGTTTACACAGAAAATTCCAAGTATAAGAAAAAGAAGATAAGAGAGACTTAGAAAAGTGTTAAAACTTACACAGTTGATTGAGTTGGGAGTACTTAGCATTGTGAAAACAGCACTTTCGCCGAAGGAAATCTACTTCTCTAAGACCGGGAAATAGTGAAAAGAGAATGTATGAGTTTCTCAAGATTGGTAACAGATAGAAACAAGAGAAAGTACACAGTGATTCATCTACCTAGAGAAGTTACAGAGGTTTACACAGAGAATTCCAAGTATAAGTACAAGAAAATAAGAGAGACTTAGAAAACTGGTAAAACCTACATTGTTGATAGAGTTGGGAGTACTTTAAACTGTGAAAACAGCACTTTCACAGGAAGAAATCTACTTCTCTAAGACCGGGCAACAGTGAACAGAGAATGTATGAGTTTCTCAAGATTGGTAACAGACAGAAGCAAGAGAAAGTACACAGTGATTCATCTACCTAGAGAAGTTACAGAGGGTTACACAGAAAATTCCAAGTATAAGTAAAAGAAGGTAAGAGAGACTTAAAAAAGTGGTAAAACTTACACTGTTGATTGAATTGGGAGTACTTAGCACTGTGAAAACAGCACTTTCGACGAAGGAAATCTACTTCTCCAAGACCTGGAAACAATGAAAAGGGAATGTATGAGTTTCCCAAGATTGGTAACAGATAGAAACAAGAGAAAGTACACAGAGATTCATCTACCTAGAGAAGTTACAGAGGTTTACACAGAGAATTCCAAGTATAAGTACAAGAAAATAAGAGAGACTCAGAAAACTCGTAAAACCTACATTGTTGATAGAGTTGGGAGTACTTAGCACTGTGAAAACAGCACTTTCGCAGAAAGAAATCTACTTCTCTAAGACCGGGAAACAGTCAAAAGAGAATGTATGAGTTTCTCAAGATTGGTAACAGATAGAAACAAGCGAAAGTACACAGTGATTCATCTACCTAGAGAAGTTACACAGGTTTACACAGAGAATTCCAAGTATAAGTACAAGAAAATAAGAGAGACTTAGAAAACTGGTAAAACGTACATTGTTGATAGAGTTGAGAGTACTCACCACTGTGAAAACAGCACTTTCGCCGAAAGAAATCCACTTCTCTAAGACCGGGAAACAGTGAAAATAGAATGTATGAGTTTCTCAAGATTGGTAACAGATAGAAACAAGAGAAAGTACACAGTGATTCATCTACCTAGAGAAGTTACAGAGGTTTACACAGAGAATTCCAAGTATAAGTAAAAGAAGATGACAGAGACATAGAAAACTGCTAAAACTTACATTGTTGATAGAGTTGGGAGTACTTAGCACTGTGAAAACAGCACTTTCGCCGAAAGAAATCTACTTCTCTAACACCGGGAAACAGGGAACAGAGAATGTATGTGTTTCTCAAGATTAGTAACAGATAGAAACAAAAGAAGTACACAGTGATTCATCTACCTAGAGAAGTTACAGAGGTTTACACAGAAAATTCCAAGTGTAAGTTAAAGAAGATAAGAGAGACTTAGAAAACTGGTAAAACTTACATTGTTGACTGAGTTGGGAGTACTTAGCACTGTGAAAACAGCACTTTCGCCGAAAGAAATCTACTTCTCTAAGACCGGGAAACAGTGAAAAGTGAATGTATGAGTTTCTCAAAATTGGTAACAGATAGAAACAAGAGAAAGTACACAGTGATTAATCTACCTAGAGAAGTTACAGAGGTTTACACAGAGAATTACAAGTATAAGTACAAGAAAATAAGAGAGACTTAGAAAACTGGTAAAACCTACATTGTTGATAGAGTTGGGAGTACTTAAAACTGTGAAAACAGCACGTTCACAGAAAGAAATCTACTTCTCTAAGACCGGGAAACAGTGAACAGAGAATGTATGAGTTTCTCAAGATTGGTAACAGACAAAAGCAAGAGAAAGTACACAGTGATTCATCTACCTAGAGAAGTTACAGAGGTTTACACAGAGAATTCCAAGTATAAGTACAAGAAAATAAGAGAGACTTAGAAAACTGGTAAAACCTACATTGTTGATAGAGTTGGGAGTACTTAGCACTGTGAAAACAGCACTTTCGCCGAAAGAAATCTACTTCTCTAACACCGGGAAACAGTGAAAAGAGAATGTATGAGTTTCTCAAGATTGGTAACAGATAGAAATAAGAGAAAGTACACAGTGATTCATCTACCTAGAGAAGTTACAGAGGTTTACACAGAAAATTCCAAGTATAAGTACAAGAAAATAAGAGAGACTTAGAAAACTGGTAAAACCTACATTGTTGATAGAGTTGGGAGTACTTAGCACTGTGAAAACAGCACTTTCGCCGAAAGAAATCTACTTCTCTAAGACCGGGAAACAGTGAAAAGAGAATGTATGAGTTTCTCAAGATTGGTAACAGACAGAAGCAAGAGAAAGTACACAGTGATTCATCTACCTAGAGAAGTTACAGAGGTTTACACAGAAAATTCCAAGTATAAGTAAAAGAAGGTAAGAGAGACTTAAAAAAGTGCTAAAACTTACACTGTTGATTGAATTGGGAGTACTTAGCACTGTGAAAACAGCACTTTCGCCGAAGGGAATCTACTTCTCTAAGACCGGGAAATAGTGAAAAGAGAATGTATGAGTTTCCCAAGATTGGTAACAGATAGAAACAAGAGAAAGTACACAGTGATTCATCTACCTAGAGAAGTTACAGAGGTTTACACAGAGAATTCCAAGTATAAGTACACGAAAATAAGAGAGACTTAGAAAAATGGTAAAACCTACATTGTTGATAGAGTTGGGAGTACTTAGCACTGTGAAAACAGCACTTTCGCCGAAAGAAATCTACTTCTCTAAGACTGGAAAACAGTGAAAAGAGAATGTATGAGTTTCTCAAGATTGGTTACAGACAGAAACAAGAGAAAGTACACAGTGATTCATCTACCTAGAGAAGTTACAGAGGTTTACACAGAGAATTTCAAGTATAAGTACAAGAAAATAAGAGAGATTTAGAAAACTGGCAAAACCTACATTGTTGATAGAGTTGGGAGTACTTAGCACTGTGAAAACAGCACTTTCGCAGAAAGAAATCTACTTCTCTAAGACCAGGAAACAGTGAACAGAAAATGTATGAGTTTCTCAAGATTGGTAACAGATAGAAACAATCGAAAGTACACAGTGATTCATTTACCTAGAGACGTTACAGAGGTTTACACAGAGAATTCCAAGTATAAGTACAAGAAAATACGAGAGACTTAGAAAACTGGTAAAACCTACATTGTTGATAGAGTTGGGAGTACTTAGCACTGTGAAAACAGCACTTTCGCCGAAAGAAATCTACTTCTCTAAGACCGGGAAACAGTGAAAAGAGAATGTATGAGTTTCTCAAGATTGGTAACAGATAGAAACAAGAGAAAGTACACAGTAATTCATCTACCTAGAGAAGTTACAGAGGTTTACACAGAGAAATCCAAGTATAAGTACAAGAAAATAAGAGAGACTTAGAAAACTGGTAAAACGTACATTGTTGATAGAGTTGGGAGTACTTAGCACTGTGAAAACAGCACTTTCGCAGAAAGAAATCTACTTCTCTAAGACCGGGAAACAGTGAACAGAGAATGTTTGACTTTCACAAGATTAGTTACAGATAGAAACAAAACAAGTATACAGTGATTCATCTACCTAGAGAAGTTACAGAGGTTTACACAGAAAATTCCAAGTATAAGAAAAAGAAGATAAGAGAGACTTAGAAAAGTGGTAAAACTTACACAGTTGATTGAGTTGGGAGTACTTAGCACTGTGAAAACAGCACTTTCGCCGAAGGAAATCTACTTCTCTAAGACCGGGAAATAGTGAAAAGAGAATGCATGAGTTTCTCAAGATTGGTAACAGATAGAAACAAGAGAAAGTACACAGTGATTCATCTACCTAGAGAAGTTACAGAGGTTTACACAGAGAATTCCAAGTATAAGTACAAGAAAATAAGAGAGACTTAGAAAACTGGTAAAACCTACATTGTTGATAGAGTTGGGAGTACTTTAAACTGTGAAAACAGCACTTTCACAGGAAGAAATCTACTTCTCTAAGACCGGGCAACAGTGAACAGAGAATGTATGAGTTTCTCAAGATTGGTAACAGACAGAAGCAAGAGAAAGTACACAGTGATTCATCTACCTAGAGAAGTTACAGAGGGTTACACAGAAAATTCCAAGTATAAGTAAAAGAAGGTAAGAGAGACTTAAAAAAGTGGTAAAACTTACACTGTTGATTGAATTGGGAGTACTTAGCACTGTGAAAACAGCACTTTCGACGAAGGAAATCTACTTCTCCAAGACCTGGAAACAATGAAAAGAGAATGTATGAGTTTCCCAAGATTGGTAACAGATAGAAAAAAGAGAAAGTACACAGTGATTCATCTACCTAGAGAAGTTACAGAGGTTTACACAGAGAATTCCAAGTATAAGTACAAGAAAATAAGAGAGACTCAGAAAACTCGTAAAACCTACATTGTTGATAGAGTTGGGAGTACTTAGCACTGTGAAAACAGCACTTTCGCAGAAAGAAATCTACTTCTCTAAGACCGGGAAACAGTCAAAAGAGAATGTATGAGTTTCTCAAGATTGGTAACAGATAGAAACAAGCGAAAGTACACAGTGATTCATCTACCTAGAGAAGTTACACAGGTTTACACAGAGAATTCCAAGTATAAGTACAAGAAAATAAGAGAGACTTAGAAAACTGGTAAAACGTACATTGTTGATAGATTTGAGAGTACTCACCACTGTGAAAACAGCACTTTCGCCGAAAGAAATCCACTTCTCTAAGACCGGGAAACAGTGAAAATAGAATGTATGAGTTTCTCAAGATTGGTAACAGATAGAAACAAGAGAAAGTACACAGTGATTCATCTACCTAGAGAAGTTACAGAGGTTTACACAGAGAATTCCAAGTATAAGTAAAAGAAGATGACAGAGACATAGAAAACTGGTAAAACTTACATTGTTGATAGAGTTGGGAGTACTTAGCACTGTGAAAACAGCACTTTCGCCAAAAGAAATCTACTTCTCTAAGACCGGGAAACAGTGAAAAGAGAATGTATGAGTTTCTCAAAATTGGTAACAGATAGAAACAAGAGAAAGTACACAGTGATTAATCTACCTAGAGAAGTTACAGAGGTTTACACAGAGAATTACAAGTATAAGTACAAGAAAATAAGAGAGACTTAGAAAACTGGTAAAACCTACATTGTTGATAGAGTTGGGAGTACTTAAAACTGTGAAAACAGCACGTTCACAGAAAGAAATCTACTTCTCTAAGACCGGGAAACAGTGAACAGAGAATGTATGAGTTTCTCAAGATTGGTAACAGACAGAAGCAAGAGAAAGTACACAGTGATTCATCTACCTAGAGAAGTTACAGAGGTTTACACAGAGAATTCCAAGTATAAGTACAAGAAAATAAGAGAGACTTAGAAAACTGGTAAAACCTACATTGTTGATAGAGTTGGGAGTACTTAGCACTGTGAAAACAGCACTTTCGCCGAAAGAAATCTACTTCTCTAACACCGGGAAACAGTGAAAAGAGAATGTATGAGTTTCTCAAGATTGGTAACAGATAGAAACAAGAGAAAGTACACGGTGATTCATCTACCTAGAGAAGTTACAGAGGTTTACACAGAGAATTCCAAGTATAAGTACAAGAAAATAAGAGAGACTTAGAAAACTGGTAAAACCTACATTGCTGATAGAGTTGGGAGTACTTAGCACTGTGAAAACAGCACTTTCGCCGAAAGAAATCTACTTCTCTAAGACCGGGAAACAGTGAACAGAGAATGTATGAGTTTCTCAAGATTGGTAACAGACAGAAGCAAGAGAAAGTACACAGTGATTCATCTACCTAGAGAAGTTACAGAGGTTTACACAGAAAATTCCAAGTATAAGTAAAAGAAGGTAAGAGAGACTTAAATAAGTGCTAAAACTTACACTGTTGATTGAGTTGGGAGTACTTAGCACTGTGAAAACAGCACTTTCGCAGAAAGAAATCTACTTCTCTAAGACCAGGAAACAGTGAACAGAAAATGTATGAGTTTCTCAAGATTGGTAACAGATAGAAACAATCGAAAGTACACAGTGATTCATCTACCTAGAGAAGTTACAGAGGTTTACACAGAGAATTCCAAGTATAAGTACAAGAAAATAAGAGAGACTTAGAAAACTGGTAAAACCTACATTGTTGATAGAGTAGGGAGTACTTAGCACTGTGAAAACAGCACTTTCGCAGAAAGAAATCTATTTCTCTAAGACCGGGAAACAGTGAAAAGAGAATGTATGAGTTTCTCAAGATTGGTAACAGATAGAAACAAGCGAAAGTACACTGTGATTCATCTACCTAGAGAAGTTACAGAGGTTTACACAGAGAATTCCAAGTATACGTACAAGAAAATAAGAGAGACTTAGAAAACTGGTAAAACCTACATTGTTGATAGAGTTGGGAGTACTTAGCACTGTGAAAACAGCACTTTCGCAGAAAGAAATCTACTTCTCTAAGACCGGGAAACAGTGAACAGAGAATGTTTGACTTTCACAAGATTAGTTACAGATAGAAACAAAACAAGTACACAGTGATTCATCTACCTAGAGAAGTTACAGAGGTTTACACAGAAAATTCCAAGTATAAGAAAAAGAAGATAAGAGAGACTTAGAAAAGTGGTAAAACTTACACAGTTGATTGAGTTGGGAGTACTTAGCACTGTGAAAACAGCACTTTCGCCGAAGGAAATCTACTCCTTAAGACCGGGAAATAGTGAAAAGAAAATGTATGAGTTTCTCAAGATTGGTAACAGATAGAAACAAGAGAAAGTACACAGTGATTCATCTACCTAGAGAAGTTACAGAGGTTTACACAGAGAATTCCAAGTATAAGTACAAGAAAATAAGAGAGACTTAGAAAACTGGTAAAACCTACATTGTTGATAGAGTTGGGAGTACTTTAAACTGTGAAAACAGCACTTTCACAGGAAGAAATCTACTTCTCTAAGACCGGGCAACAGTGAACAGAGAATGTATGAGTTTCTCAAGATTGGTAACAGACAGAAGCAAGAGAAAGTACACAGTGATTCATCTACCTAGAGAAGTTACAGAGGGTTACACAGAAAATTCCAAGTATAAGTAAAAGAAGGTAAGATAGACTTAAAAAAGTGGTAAAACTTACACTGTTGATTGAATTGGGAGTACTTAGCACTGTGAAAACAGCACTTTCGACGAAGGAAATCTACTTCTCCAAGACCTGGAAACAATGAAAAGAGAATGTATGAGTTTCCCAAGATTGGTAACAGATAGAAACAAGAGAAAGTACACAGTGATTCATCTACCTAGAGAAGTTACAGAGGTTTACACAGAGAATTCCAAGTATAAGTACAAGAAAATAAGAGAGACTCAGAAAACTCGTAAAACCTACATTGTTGATAGAGTTGGGAGTACTTAGCACTGTGAAAACAGCACTTTCGCAGAAAGAAATCTACTTCTCTAAGACCGGGAAACAGTCAAAAGAGAATGTATGAGTTTCTCAAGATTGGTAACAGATAGAAACAAGCGAAAGTACACAGTGATTCATCTACCTAGAGAAGTTACAGAGGTTTACACAGAGAATTCCAAGTATAAGTACAAGAAAATAAGAGAGACTTAGAAAACTGGTAAAACGTACATTGTTGATAGAGTTGAGAGTACTCACCACTGTGAAAACAGCACTTTCGCCGAAAGAAATCCACTTCTCTAAGACCGGGAAACAGTGAAAATAGAATGTATGAGTTTCTCAAGATTGGTAACAGATAGAAACAAGAGAAAGTACACAGTGATTCATCTACCTAGAGAAGTTACAGAGGTTTACACAGAGAATTCCAAGTATAAGTAAAAGAAGATGACAGAGAAATAGAAAACTGGTAAAACTTACATTGTTGATAGAGTTGGGAGTACTTAGCACTGTGAAAACAGCACTTTCGCCGAAAGAAATCTACTTCTCTAACACCGGGAAACAGGGAACAGAGAATGTATGTGTTTCTCCAGATTGGTAACAGATAGAAACAAAAGAAGTACACAGTGATTCATCTACCTAGAGAAGTTACAGAGGTTTACACAGAAAATTCCAAGTGTAAGTTAAAGAAGATAAGAGAGACTTAGAAAACTGGTAAAACTTACATTGTTGACTGAGTTGGGAGTACTTAGCACTGTGAAAACAGCACTTTCGCCGAAAGAAATCTACTTCTCTAAGACCGGGAAACAGTGAAAAGTGAATGTATGAGTTTCTCAAAATTGGTAACAGATAGAAACAAGAGAAAGTACACAGTGATTAATCTACCTAGAGAAGTTACAGAGGTTTACACAGAGAATTACAAGTATAAGTACAAGAAAATAAGAGAGACTTAGAAAACTGGTAAAACCTACATTGTTGATAGAGTTGGGAGTACTTAAAACTGTGAAAACAGCACGTTCACAGAAAGAAATCTACTTCTCTAAGACCGGGAAACAGTGAACAGAGAATGTATGAGTTTCTCAAGATTGGTAACAGACAAAAGCAAGAGAAAGTACACAGTGATTCATCTACCTAGAGAAGTTACAGAGGTTTACACAGAGAATTCCAAGTATAAGTACAAGAAAATAAGAGAGACTTAGAAAACTGGTAAAACCTACATTGTTGATAGAGTTGGGAGTACTTAGCACTGTGAAAACAGCACTTTCGCCGAAAGAAATCTACTTCTCTAACACCGGGAAACAGTGAAAAGAGAATGTATGAGTTTCTCAAGATTGGTAACAGATAGAAACAAGCGAAAGTACACAGTGATTCATCTACCTAGAGAAGTTACAGAGGTTTACACAGAGAATTCCAAGTATAAGTACAAGAAAATAAGAGAGACTTAGAAAACTGGTAAAACGTACATTGTTGATAGAGTTGGGAGTACTTAGCACTGTGAAAACAGCACTTTCGCCGAAAGAAATCTACTTCTCTAACACCGGGAAACAGTGAAAAGAGAATGTATGAGTTTCTCAAGATTGGTAACAGATAGAAACAAGCGAAAGTACACAGTGATTCATCTACCTAGAGAAGTTACAGAGGTTTACACAGAGAATTCCAAGTATAAGTACAAGAAAATAAGAGAGACTTAGAAAACTGGTAAAACGTACATTGTTGATAGAGTTGAGAGTACTCACCACTGTGAAAACAGCACTTTCGCCGAAAGAAATCCACTTCTCTAAGACCGGGAAACAGTGAAAATAGAATGTATGAGTTTCTCAAGATTGGTAACAGATAGAAACAAGAGAAAGTACACAGTGATTCATCTACCTAGAGAAGTTACAGAGGTTTACACAGAGAATTCCAAGTATAAGTAAAAGAAGATGACAGAGAAATAGAAAACTGGTAAAACTTACATTGTTGATAGAGTTGGGAGTACTTAGCACTGTGAAAACAGCACTTTCGCCGAAAGAAATCTACTTCTCTAACACCGGGAAACAGGGAACAGAGAATGTATGTGTTTCTCAAGATTAGTAACAGATAGAAACAAAAGAAGTACACAGTGATTCATCTACCTAGAGAAGTTACAGAGGTTTACACAGAAAATTCCAAGTGTAAGTTAAAGAAGATAAGAGAGACTTAGAAAACTGGTAAAACTTACATTGTTGACTGAGTTGGGAGTACTTAGCACTGTGAAAACAGCACTTTCGCCGAAAGAAATCTACTTCTCTAAGACCGGGAAACAGTGAAAAGTGAATGTATGAGTTTCTCAAAATTGGTAACAGATAGAAACAAGAGAAAGTACACAGTGATTCATCTACCTAGAGAAGTTACAGAGGTTTACACAGAGAAATCCAAGTATAAGTACAAGAAAATAAGAGAGACTTAGAAAACTGGTAAAACGTACATTGTTGATAGAGTTGGGAGTACTTAGCACTGTGAAAACAGCACTTTCGCAGAAAGAAATCTACTTCTCTAAGACCGGGAAACAGTGAAAAGAGAATGTATGAGTTTCTCAAGATTGGTAACAGATAGAAACAAGAGAAAGTACACAGTGATTCAAATACCTAGAGAAGTTACAGAGGTTTACACAGAGAATTCCAAGTATAAGTACAAGAAAATAAGAGAGACTTAGAAAACTGGTAAAACCTACATTGTTGATAGAGTTGGGAGTACTTAAAACTGTGAAAACAGCACTTTCACAGAAAGAAAACTACTTGTCTAAGACCGTGAAACAGTGAAAAGAGAATGTATGAGTTTCTCAAGATTGGTAACAGACAGAAGCAAGAGAAAGTACACAGTGATTCATCTACCTAGAGTAGTTACAGAGGTTTACACAGAGAATTCCAAGTATACTTACAAGAAAATAAGAGAGACTTAGAAAACTGGTAAAACCTACATTGTTGATAGAGTTGGGAGTACTTAGCACTGTGAAAACAGCACTTTCGCAGAAAGAAATCTACTTCTCTAAGACCGGGAAACAGTGAACAGAGAATGTTTGAGTTTCACAAGATTAGTTACAGATAGAAACAAAACAAGTACACAGTGATTCATCTACCTAGAGAAGTTACAGAGGTTTACACAGAAAATTCCAAGTATAAGAAAAAGAAGATAAGAGAGACTTAGAAAAGTGGTAAAACTTACACAGTTGATTGAGTTGGGAGTACTTAGCACTGTGAAAACAGCACTTTCGCCGAAGGAAATCTACTTCTCTAAGACCGGGAAATAGTGAAAAGAGAATGTATGAGTTTCTCAAGATTGGTAACAGATAGAAACAAGAGAAAGTACACAGTGATTCATCTACCTAGAGAAGTTACAGAGGTTTCACAGAGAATTCCAAGTATAAGTACAAGAAAATAAGAGAGACTTAGAAAACTGGTAAAACCTACATTGTTGATAGAGTTGGGAGTACTTTAAACTGTGAAAACAGCACTTTCACAGGAAGAAATCTACTTCTCTAAGACCGGGCAACAGTGAACAGAGAATGTATGAGTTTCTCAAGATTGGTAACAGACAGAAGCAAGAGAAAGTACACAGTGATTCATCTACCTAGAGAAGTTACAGAGGGTTACACAGAAAATTCCAAGTATAAGTAAAAGAAGGTAAGAGAGACTTAAAAAAGTGGTAAAACTTACACTGTTGATTGAATTGGTAGTACTTAGCACTGTGAAAACAGCACTTTCGCCGAAGGAAATCTACGTCTCTAAGACCGGGAAACAATGAAAAGAGAATGTATGAGTTTCTCAAGATTGGTAACAGATAGAAACAAGAGAAAGTACACAGTGATTCATCGACCTATTGAAGTTACAGAGGTTTACACAGAGAATTCCAAGTATAAGTACAAGAAAATAAGAGAGACTTAGAAAACTGGTAAAACCTACACTGTTGATAGAGTTGGGAATACTTAGCACTGTGAAAACAGCACTTTTGCCGAAAGAAATCTACTTCTCTAACACCGGGAAACAGGGAACAGAGAATGTATGAGTTTCTCAAGATTAGTAACAGATAGAAACAAAAGAAGTACACAGTGATTCATCTACATAGAGAAGTTACAGAGGAATACACAGAAAATTCCAAGTGTAAGTAAAAGAAGATAAGAGAGACTTAGAAAACTGGTAAAACTTACATTGTTGATTGAGTTGGGAGTACTTAGTACTGTGAAAACAGCACTTTCCCCGAAAGAAATCTACTTTTCTAAGACCGGGAAACAGTGAAAAGAGAATGTATGAGTTTCTCAAGATTGGTAACAGACAGAAGCAAGAGAAAGTACACAGTGATTCATCTACCTAGAGAAGTTACAGAGGTTTACACAGAGAATTCCAAGTATAAGTACAAGAAAATAAGAGAGACTTAGAAAACTGGTAAAACCTACATTGTTGATAGAGTTGGGAGTACTTAGCACTGTGAAAACAGCACTTTCGCCGAAAGAAATCTAGTTCTCTAAGACCGGGAAACAGTGAAAAGAGAATGTATGAGTTTCTGAAGATTGGTAACAGATAGAAACAAGAGAAAGTACACAGAGATTCATCTACCTAGAGAAGTTACAGAGGTTTACACAGAGAATTCCAAGTATAAGTAAAAGAAGATGAGAGAGACGTAGAAAACTGGTAAAACTTACATTGTTGATAGAGTTGGGAGTACTTAGCACTGTGAAAACAGCACTTTCGACGAAAGAAATCTACTTCTCTAACACCGGGAAACAGGGAACAGAGAATGTATGTGTTTCGCAAGATTAGTAACAGATAGAAACAAAAGAAGTACACAGTCATTCATCTACCTAGAGACGTTACAGAGGTTTACACAGAAAATTCCAAGTGCAAGTAAAAGAAGATAAGAGAGACTTAGAAAACTGGTAAAACTTACTTTGTTGATTGAGTTTGGAGTACTTAGCACTGTGAAAACAGCACTTTCGCCGAAAGAAATCTACTTCTCTAAGACCGGGAAACAGTGAAAAGAGAATGTATGAGTTTCTCAAGATTGGTAACAGATAGAAACAAGAGAAAGTACACAGTGATTCATCTACCTAGAGAAGTTACAGAGGTCTACACAGAGAATTCCAAGTATAAGTACTAGAAAATAAGAGAGACTTAGAAAACTGGTAAAACCTACATTGTTGATAGAGTTGGGAGTACTTAGCACTGTGAAAACAGCACTTTCGCTGAAAGAAATCTGCTTCTCTAAGACCGGGAAACAGTGAAAAGAGAATGTATGAGTTTCTCAAGATTGGTAACAGATAGAAACAAGAGAAAGTACACAGTGATTCATCTACCTAGAGAAGTTACAGAGGTTTACACAGACAATTCCAAGTATAAGTACAAGAAAATAAGAGAGACTTAGAAAACTGGTAAAACCTACATTGTTGATAGAGTTCTGGGTACTTAGCACTGTGAAAACAGCACTTTCGCCGAAAGAAATCTACTTCTCTAAGACCGGGAAACAGTGAAAAGAGAATGTATGAGTTTCTCAAGATTGTTAACAGATAGAAACAAGCGAAAGTACACAGTGATTCATCTACCTAGAGAAGTTACACAGGTGAACACAGAGAATTCCAAGTATAAGTACAAGAAAATAAGAGAGACTTAGAAAACTGGGAAAACCTACATTGTTGATAGAGTTGGGAGTACTTAGCACTGTGAAAACAGCAGTTTCGCCGAAAGAAATCTACTTCTATAACACCGGGAAACAGGGAACAGAGAATGTATGAGTTTCTCAAGATTAGTAACAGATAGAAACAAAAGAAGTACACAGTGATTCATCTACCTAGAGAAGTTACAGAGGTTTACACAGAAAATTCCGAGTGTAAGTAGAAGAAGATAAGAGAGACTTAGAAAACTGTTAAAATTTACATTGTTGATTGAGTTGGGAGTACTTACCGCTGTGAAAACAGCACTTTCGCAGAAAGAAATCTACTTCTCTAAGACCGGGAAACAGTGAAAAGAGAATGTATGAGTTTCTCAAGATTGGTAACAGATAGAAACAAGCGAAAGTACACAGTGATTCATCTACCTAGAGAAGTTACAGAGGTTTACACAGCGAATTCCAAGTATAAGTACAAGAAAATAAGAGAGACTTAGAAAACTGGTAATACCTACATTGTTGATAGATTTGGGAGTACCTACCACTGTGAAACAGCACTTTCGCCGAAAGAAATCTTCTTCGTTAAGACTGGGAAACAGTGAAAAGAGAATGTATGAGTTTCTCAAGATTGGTAACAGATAGAAACAAGAGAAAGTACACAGTGATTCATCTACCTAGAGAAGTTACAGAGGTTTACACAGAGAATTCCAAGTGTAAGTAAAAGAAGATAAGAGAGACTTAGAAAAATGGTAAAACCTACATTGTTGATAGAGTTGGGAGTACTTAGCACTGTGAAAACAGCACTTTCGCCGAAAGAAATCTACTTCTCTAAGACTGGAAAACAGTGAAAAGAGAATGTATGAGTTTCTCAAGATTGGTTACAGATAGAAACAAGAGAAAGTACACAGTGATTCATCTACCTAGAGAAGTTACAGAGGTTTACACAGAGAATTTCAAGTATAAGTACAAGAAAATAAGAGAGATTTAGAAAACTGGCAAAACCTACATTGTTGATAGAGTTGGGAGTACTTAGCACTGTGAAAACAGCACTTTCACAGAAAGAAATCTACTTCTCTAAGACCAGGAAACAGTGAACAGAAAATGTATGAGTTTCTCAAGATTGGTAACAGATAGAAACAATCGAAAGTACACAGTGATTCATTTACCTAGAGACGTTACAGAGGTTTACACAGAGAAATCCAAGTATAAGTACAAGAAAATAAGAGAGACTTAGAAAACTGGTAAAACCTACATTGTTGATAGAGTTGGGAGTACTTAGCACTGTGAAAACAGCACGTTCGCAGAAAGAAATCTACTTCTCTAAGACCGGGAAACAGTGAACAGAGAATGTTTGACTTTCACAAGATTAGTTACAGATAGAAACAAAACAAGTACACAGTGATTCATCTACCTAGAGTAGTTACAGAGGTTTACACAGAGAATTCCAAGTATAAGTACAAGAAAATAAGAGAGACTTAGAAAACTGGTAAAACCTACATTGTTGATAGAGTTGGGAGTACTTAAAACTGTGAAAACAGCACTTTCACAGGAAGAAAACTACTTCTCTAAGACCGGGCAACAGTGAACAGAGAATGTATGAGTTTCTCAAGATTGGTAACAGACAGAAGCAAGAGAAAGTACACAGTGATTCATCTACCTAGAGAAGTTACAGAGGGTTACACAGAAAATTCCAAGTATAAGTAAAAGAAGGTAAGAGAGACTTAAAAAAGTGGTAAAACTTACACTGTTGATTGAATTGGTAGTACTTAGCACTGTGAAAACAGCACTTTCGCCGAAGGAAATCTACGTCTCTAAGACCGGGAAACAATGAAAAGAGAATGTATGAGTTTCTCAAGATTGGTAACAGATAGAAACAAGAGAAAGTACACAGTGATTCATCGACCTATTGAAGTTACAGAGGTTTACACAGAGAATTCCAAGTATAAGTACAAGAAAATAAGAGAGACTTAGAAAACTGGTAAAACCTACACTGTTGATAGAGTTGGGAATACTTAGCACTGTGAAAACAGCACGTTCACAGAAAGAAATCTACTTCTCTAAGACCAGGAAATAGTGAACAGAGAATGTATGAGTTTCTCAAGATTGGTAACAGATAGAAACAAGCGAAAGTACACAGTGATTCATCTACCTAGAGAAGTTACAGAGGTTTACACAGAGAATTCCAAGTATAAGTACAAGAAAATAAGAGAGACTTAGAAAACTGGTAAAATCTACATTGTTGATAGATTTGGGAGTACCTACCACTGTGAAACAGCACTTTCGCCGAAAGAAATCTTCTTCGTTAAGACTGGGAAACAGTGAAAAGAGAATGTATGAGTTTCTCAAGATTGGTAACAGATAGAAACAAGAGAAAGTACACAGTGATTCATCTACCTAGAGAAGTTACAGAGGTTTACACAGAGAATTCCAAGTGTAAGTAAAAGAAGATAAGAGAGACTTAGAAAACTGGTAAAACTTACATTGTTGATAGAGTTGGGAGTACTTAGCACTGTGAAAACAGCACTTTCGCCGAAAGAAATCTACTTCTCTAACACCGGGAAACAGGGAAAAGAGAATGTATGTGTTTCCCAAGATTAGTAACAGATAGAAACAAAAGAAGTACACAGTGATTCATCTACCTAGAGAATTTACAGAGGTTTACACAGAAAATTCCAAGTGTAAGTAAAATAAGATAAGAGAGACTTAGAAAACTGGTAAAACTTACATTGTTGATTGAGTTGGGAGTACTTAGCACTGTGAAAACAGCACTTTCGCAGAAAGAAATCTACTTATCTAACACCGGCAAACAGTGAAAAGAGAATGTATGAGTTTCTCAAGATTAGTAACAGATAGAAACAAAAGAAGTACACAGTGATTCATCTACCTAGAGAAGTTACAGAGGTTTACACAGAAAATTCCAAGTATAAGTACAAGAAAATAAGAGAGACTTAGAAAACTGGTAAAACCTATATTGTTGATAGAGTTGGGAGTACTTAGAACTGTGAAAAGACCACTTTCGCAGAAAGAAATCTACTTCTCTAAGACCGGGAAACAGTTAAAAGAGAATGTATGAGTTTCTCAAGATTGGTAACAGATAGAAACAAGAGAAAGTACACAGTGATTCATCTACGTAGAGAAGTTACAGAGGTTTACACAGAGAATTCCAAGTATAAGTGCAAGAAAATAAGAGAGACTTAGGAAACTGGTAAAACATACATTGTTGATAGAGTAGGGAGTACTTACCACCGTGAAAACAGCACTTTCGCCGAAAGAAATCTACTTCTCTAACACCGGGAAACAGGGAACAGAGAATGTACGTGTTTCTCAAGATTAGTAACAGGTAGAAACAAAAGAAGTACACAGTGATTCATCTACCTAGAGAAGTTACAGAGGTTTACACAGAAAATTCCAGGTATAAGTAAAAAAAGATAAGAGAGACTTAAAAAAGTGGTAAAACTTACATTGTTGATTGAGTTGGGAGTACTTAGCACTGTGAAAACAGCACTTTCGCCGAAACGAATCTACTTCTCTAAGACCGGGAAACAGTGAACAGAGAATGTACGAGTTTCTAAAGATTGGTAACAGATAGAAAAAACAGAAAGTACACAGCGATTCATCTACCTAGAGAAGTTACAGAGGTTTACACAGAGAATTCCAAGTATAAGTACAAGAAAATAAGGGAGACTTAGAATATTGGTAAAGCCTACATTGTTGATAGAGTTGGGAGTACTTAGCACTGTGAAAACAGCACTTTCGCCGAAAGAAATCTACTTCTCTAAGACCGGGAAACAGTGAAAAGAGAATGTATGAGTTTCTCAAGATTGGTAACAGATAGAAACAAGAGAAAGTACACAGTGATTCATCTACCTAGAGAAGTTACAGAGGTTTACACAGAGAATTCCAAGTATAAGTACAAGCAAATAAGAGAGACTTAGAAAACTGGTAAAACCTACATTGTTGATAGAGTTGGGAGTACTTAGCACTGTGAAAACAGCATTTTGCAGAAAGAAATCTACTTTTCTAAGACTGGGAAACAGTGAACAGAGAATGTTTGAGTTTCTCAAGATTAGTTACAGATAGAAACAAAAGAAAGTACACAGTGATTCATCTACCTAGAAAAGTTACAGAGGTTTACACAGAGAATTCCTAGTATAAGTAAAAGAAGATGAGAGAGACTTAGAAAACTGGTAAAACTTACATTGTTGATAGAGTTGGGAGTACTTAGCACTGTGAAAACAGCACTTTCGCAGAAACAAATCTAATTCTCTAAGACCGGGAAACAGTGAAAAGAGAATGTATGAGTTTCTCAAGATTGATAACAGATAGAAAGAAGAGAAAGTACACAGTGATTCGTCTACCTAGAGAAGTTACAGAGGTTTACACAGAGAATTCCAAGTATAGGTACAAGAAAATAAGAGAGACTTAGAAAACTGGTAAAACCTACATTGTGGATAGAGTTGGGAGTACTTAGCACTGTGAAAACAGCACTTTCGCCGAAAGAAATCTACTTCTCTAAGACTGGAAAACAGTGAAAAGAGAATGTATGAGTTTCTCAAGATTGGTAACAGATAGAAACAAGCGAAAGTACACAGTGACTCATCTACCTAGAGAAGTTACAGAGGTTTACACAGAGAATTCCAAGCATAAGTACAAGAAAATAAGAGAGACTTAGAAAACTGGTAAAACCTACATTGTTGATAGAGTTCGGAGTACTTAGCACTGTGAAAACAGGACTTTCGCCGAAAGAAATCTACTTCTCTAACACCGGGAAACAGGGAACAGAGAATGTATGTGTTTCTCAAGATTAGTAACAGCTAGAAACAAAAGAATTACACAGTGATTCATCTACCTAGAGAAGTTACAGAGGTATACACAGAAAATTCCAAGTGTAAGTAAAAGAAGATAAGAGAGACTTAGAAAACTGGTAAAACTTACACTGTTGATTGAGTTGGGAGTACTTAGCACTGTGAAAACAGTACTTTCGCCGAAAGAAATCTACTTCTCTAAGACCGGGAAACAGGGAAGAGAGAATGTATGAGTTTCTCAAGATTGGTAACAGATAGAAACAAGCGGAAGTACACAGTGATTCATCTACCTAGAGAAGTTACAGAGGTTTACACAGAGAATTCCAAGTATAAGTACAAGAAAGTAAGAGAGACTTAGAAATCTGGTAAAACCTACATTGCTGATAGAGTTGGGAGTACTTAGCACTGTGAAAACAGCACTTTCGCAGAAAGAAATCTACTTCTCTAAGACCGGGAAACAGTGAACAGAGAATGTTTGAGTTTCACAAGATTAGTTACAGATAGAAACAAAACAAGTACACAGTGATTCATCTACCTGGAGAAGTTACAGAGGTTTACACAGAAAATTCCAAGTATAAGTAAAAGACGATAAGAGAGACTTAAAAAAGTGGTAAAACTTACACTGTTGATTGAGTTGGGAGTACTTAGCACTGTGAAAACAGCACTTTCGCCGAAGGAAATCTACTTCTCTAAGACCGGGAAATAGTATAAAGAGAATGTATGAGTTTCTCAAGATTGGTAACAGATAGAAACAAGAGAAAGTACACAGTGATTCATCTACCTAGAGAAGTTACAGAGGTTTATACAGAGAATTCCAAGTATAAGTACAAGAAAATAAGAGAGAATTAGAAAACTGGTAAAACCTACATTGTTGATAGAGTTGGGAGTACTTAGCACTGTGAAAACAGCACTTACGCAAAAAGAATTCTACTTCATTTAGACCGTGAATCAGTGAACAGAGAATGTATGAGTTTCTCAAGATAGGTAATAGATAGAAAACGAGAAAGTACACAGTGATTCATCTACCTAGAGAAGTTACAGAGGTTTACACAGAAAATTCCAAGTATAAGTAAAAGAAGATAAGAGAGACTTAGAAAACTGGTAAAACTTTCATTGTTGATTGAGTTGGGAGTCCTTAGCACTGTGAAAACAGCACTTTCGCCGAAAGAAATCTACTTCTCTCAGACCGTGAATCAGTGAACAGAGAATGCATGAGTTTCTCAAGATTGGTAACAGATAGAAACAATAGAAAGTACACAGTGATTCATCTACCTAGAGAAGTTACAGAGGTTTACACAGAGAATTCCAAGTATACGTACAAGAAAATAAGAGAGACTTAGAAAACTGGTAAAACCTACATTGTTGATAGAGTTGGGAGTACTTAGGACTGTGAAAACAGCACTTTCGCCGAAAGAAATCTATTTCTCTAAGACCGGGAAACAGTGAAAAGAGAATGTATGTGTTTCTCAAAACTGGTAACAGATAGAAAGACGAGAAAGTACACTGTGATTCATCTACCTAGAGAAGTTACAGAGGTTTACACAGAGAAATTCAAGTATAAGTACAAGAAAATAAGAGAGACTTAGAAAACTGGTAAAACCTACATTGTTGATAGAGTTGGGAGTACTTAGCAGTGTGAAAACAGCACATTCGGAGAAAGAAGTCTACTTCTCTAAGACCTCGAAACAGTGAACAGAGAATTATGAGTTTCTCAAGATTAGTAACAGATAGAAACAAAAGAAGTAAACAGTGATTCATCTACCTAGAGAAGTTACAGAGGTTTACACAGAAAATTGCCAGTATAAATAAAAGAAGATAAGAGAGACTTAAAAAAGTGGTAAAACTTACACTGTTGATTCAGTTGGGAGTACTTAGCACTGTGAAAACAGCACTTTCGCTGAAGGAAATCTACTTCTCCAAGACCGGGAAATAGTGAAAAGAGAATGTATGAGTTTCTCAAGATTGGTAACAGATAGAAACAAGAGAAAGTACACAGTGATTCATCTACCTAGAGAAGTTACAGAGGTTTACACAGAGAATTCCAAGTATAAGTACAAGAAAATAAGAGAGACTTAGAAAACTGGCAAAATCTACATTGTTGATAGAGTTGGGAGTACTTAGCACTGTGAAAACAGCACTTTCGCCGAAAGAAATCTACTTCTCTAAGACCGGGAAACAGTGAAAAGAGAATGTATGAGTTTCTCAAAATTGGTAACACATAGAAACAAGAGAAAGTACACAGTGATTCATCTACCTAGAGAAGTTACAGAGGTTTACACAGAGAATTACAAGTATAAGTACAAGAAAATAAGAGAGACTTAGAAAACTGGTAAAACCTACATTGTGGATAGAGTTGGGAGTACATAGCACTGTGAAAACAGCACTTTCGCCGAAAGAAATCTATTTCTCTAAGACCGGGAAACAGTGAAAAGAGAATGTATGTGTTTCTCAAAATTGGTAACAGATAGAAAGACGAGAAAGTATACAGTGATTCATCTACCTAGAGAACTTACAGAGGTTTACACAGAGAATTCCAAGTATAAGTAGAAGAAAATAAGAGAGACTTAGAAAACTGGCACAACCTACATTGTTGATAGAGTTGGGAGGACGTAGCACTGTGAAAACAGCACTTTCGCAGAAAGAAAACTACTTCTCTAACACCGGGAAACAGGGAAGAGAGAATGTATGAGTTTCTCAAGATTGGTAACAGAAACAAGAGAAAGTACACAGTGATTCATATACCTAGAGAACTTACAGAGGTTTACACAGAGAATTCCATGTATAAGTACAAGAAAATAAGAGAGACTTAGAAAACTGGAAAAACCTACATTGTTGATAGAGTTGGGAGTACTTAGCACTGTGAAAACAGCACTTTCGCCGAAAGGAATCTACTTCTCTAACACCGTGATACAGGTAACAGAGAATGTATGAGTTTCTCAAGATTAGTAACAGATAGAAACAAAAGGAGTACACAGTGATTCATCTACCTAGAGAAGTTACAGAGGTTTACACAGAAAATTCCAAGTATAAGTAAAAGAAGATAAGAGAGACTTAGAAAACTGGTAAAACTTACATTGTTGATTGAGTTGGGAGTACTTAGCACTGTGAAAACAGCATTTACGCCGAAAGAAATCTACTTCTCGAAGACCGGGAAACAGTGAAAAGAGAATGTATGAGTTTCTCAAGATTGGTAACAGATAGAAACAAGAGAAAGTACACAGTGATTCATCTATCTAGAGAAGTTACAGAGGTTTACACAGAGAATTCCAAGTATTAGTACAAGAAAATAAGAGAGACTTAGAAAACTGGTAAAACGTACATTGTTGATAGAGTTGGGAGTACTTAGCACTGTGAAAACAGCACTTTCGCAGAAAGAAATTTACTTCTCTAAGACCGGGAAACAGTGAACAGAGAATTTATGAGTTTCTCAAGATTGGTAACAGATAGAAAAAAGAGAAAGTACACAGTGATTCATCTACCTAGAGAACTTACAGAGGTTTACACAGAGAATTCCAAGTATAAGTAAAAGAAGATAAGAGAGACTTAGAAATCTGGTAAAACTTACATTGTTGATTGAGTTGGGAGTCCTTAGCGCTGTGAAAACAGCAGTTTCGCTGAAACAACTCTACTTCTCTACAACCGGGAAACAGTGAAAAGAGAATGTATGAGTTTCTCAAGATTTGTAACAGATAGAAACAAGAGAAAGTACACAGTGATTCATGTACCTAGAGAAGTTACAGAGGTTTACACAGAGAATTCCAAGAATAAGTATAAGAAAATAAGAGAGAATTAGAAAACTGGTAAAACCTACATTGTTGATAGAGTTGGGAGTACTTAGCACTGTGAAAACAGCACTTTCGCCGAAAGAAATCTACTTCCCTAAGACCGGGAAACAGTGAAAAGAGAGTGTATGAGTTTCTCAAGATTGGTAACAGATAGAAACAAGAGAAAGTACACAGTGATTCATCTACCTAGAGAAGTTACAGAGGTTTACACAGAGAATTCCAAGTATAAGTACAAGAAAATAAGAGAGACTTATAAAACTGGCAAAACCTACATTGTTGATAGAGTTGGGAGGACGTAGCACTGTGAAAACAGCACTTTCGCAGAAAGAAAACTACTTCTCTAACACCGGGAAACAGGGAAGAGAGAATGTATGAGTTTCTCAAGATTGGTAACAGAAACAAGAGAAAGTACACAGTGATTCATCTACCTAGAGAAGTTACAGAGGTTTACACAGAGAATTCCAAGTATAATTAGAAGAAAATAAGAGAGACTTAGAAAACTGGTAAAACCTACATTGTTGATAAAGTTGGGAGTACTTAGCACTGTGAAAACACCACTTTCGTCGAAAGAAATCTACTTCTCTATCACCGGGAAACAGGGAACAGAGAATGTATGAGTTTCTCAAGATTGGAAACAGATAGAAACAAGAGAAAGTACCCAGTGACTCATCTACCTAGAGAACTTACAGAGGTTTACACAGAGAATTCCAAGTATAAGTACAAGAAAATAAGAGAGACTTAGAAAACTGGTAAAACCTACATTGTTGATAGAGTTGGGAGTACTTAGCACTGTGAAAACAACACTTTCGCCGAAAGGAATCTATTTCTCTAACACCGTGAAACAGGTAACAGAGAATGTATGAGTTTCTCAAGATTAGTAACAGATAGAAATAAAAGAAGTACACAGTGATTCATCTACCTAGAGAAGTTACAGAGGTTTACACAGAGAATTCCAAGTATAAGTAAAAGAATATAAGAGAGACTTAGAAAACTGGTAAAACTTACATTGTTGATTGAGTTGGGAGTACTTAGCACTGTGAAAACAGCACTTTCGCCGAAAGAAATCTACTTCTCTAAGACCGGGACACAGTGAAAAGAGAATGTATGAGTTTCTCAAGATTGGTAACAGATAGAAACAAGAGAAAGTACACAGTGAGTCACCTACCTAGAGAACTTACAGAGGTTTACACAGAGAATTCCAAGTATAAGTACAAGAACATAAGAGAGACTTAGAAAACTGGTAAAACCTACATTGTTGATAGAGTTGGGAGTACTTAGCACTGTGAAAACAGCACTTTCGCAGAAAGAAATCTACTTCTCTAAGACCGGGAAACAGTGAACAGAGAATGTATGAGTTTCTCAAAATTGGTAACAGATAGAAACAAGAGAAAGTACACAGTGATTCATCTACCTAGAGAAGTTACAGAGGTTTACACAGAGAATTCCAAGTATAAGTACAAGAAAATAAGAGAGACTTAGAAAACTGTTAAAACCTACATTGTTGATAGAGTTGGGAGTACTTAGCACTGTGAAAACAGCACTTTCGCCGAAAGAAATCTACTTCTCTAAGACCGGGAAACAGTGAAAAGAGAATGTATGAGTTTCTCAAGATTGGTAACAGATAGAAACAAGAGAAAGTACACAGTGATTCATCTACCTAGAGAAGTTGCAGAGGTTTACACAGAGAATTCCAAGTACAAGTAAAAGAAAATAAGAGAGACTTAGAAAAGTGCTGAAACCTACATTGTTGATAGAGTTGGGAGTACTTAGCACTGTGAAAACAGCACTTTCGCCGAAAGAAATCTACTTCTCTAAGACCGTGAAACAGTGAAAAGAGAATGTATGAGTTTCTCAAGATTGGTAACAGATAGAAACAAGAGAAAGTACACAGTGATTCATCTACCTAGAGAAGTTACAGAGGTTTACACAGAGAATTCCAACTATAAGTACAAGAAAATAACAGAGACTTAGAAAACTGGTAAAACCTACATTGTTGATAGAGTTGGGAGTACTTAGCACTGTGAAAACAGCACTTTCGCCGAAAGAAATCTACTTCTCTAAGACCGAGAAACAGTGAAAAGAGAACATATGAGTTTCTCAAGATTGGGAACAGAAAGAAACAAGAGAAAGTACACAGTGATTCATCT
The DNA here is from genome assembly GCA_028571685.1 of Heterohyrax brucei. NCBI lineage: Eukaryota > Metazoa > Chordata > Mammalia > Hyracoidea > Procaviidae > Heterohyrax > Heterohyrax brucei. The sequence goes on from CM053156.1 coordinate 34,621,756, forward strand.
ACCTAGAGAAGTTACAGAGGTTTACACAGAAAATTCCAAGTATAAGTAAAAGAAGATAAGAGAGACTTAAAAAAGTGGTAAAACTTACATTGTTGATTGAGTTGGGAGTACTTAGCACTGTGAAAACAGCACTTTCACAGAAAGAAATCTACTTCTCTAACACCGGGAAACAGGGAAGAGAGAATGTATGAGTTTCTCAAGATTGGAAACAGAAACAAGAGAAAGTACACAGTGATTCATCTACCTAGAGAAGTTACAGAGGTTTACACAGAGAATTCCAAGTATAAGTACAAGAAAATAAGAGAGACTTAGAAAACTGGTAAAATCTACATTGTTGATAGAGTTGGGAGTACTTAGCACTGTGAAAACAGCACTTTCGCCGAAAGAAATCTACTTCTCTAAGACTGGGAAACAGTGAAAAGAGAATGTATGAGTTTCTCAAAATTGGTAACAGATAGAAACAATAGAAAGTACACAGTGATTCATCTACCTAGAGAAGTTACAGAGGTTTACACAGAGAATTCCAAGTATAAGTACAAGAAAATAAGAGACATTTAGAAAACTGGCAAAACCTACATTGTTGATTGAGTTGGGAGTACTTAGCACTGTGAAAACAGCACTTTCGCAGAAAGAAATCTACTTCTCTAAGACCGAGAAACAGGAAACAGAGAATGTATGAGTTTCTCAAGATTGGTAACAGATAGAAACAAGAGAAAGTACACAGTGATTCATCTATCTGGAGAACTTACAGAGGTTTACACAGAGAATTCCAAGTATAAGTACAAGAAAATAAGAGAGACTTACAAAACTGGTAAAACCTACATTGTTGATAGAGCTGGGAGTACTTAGCACTGTGAAAACAGCACTTTCGCAGAAAGGAATCTACTTCTCTAAGACCGGGAACAATGAACAGAGAATGTATGAGTTTCTCAAGATTGGTAACAGATAGAAAAAAGAGAAAGTACACAGTGATTCATCTACCTAAAGAAGTTACAGAGGTTTACACAGACAATTAAAAGTATAAGTAAAAGAAAATAAGAGAGACTTAGAAAACTGGTAAAACCTACATTGTTGATAGAGTTGGGAGTTGTTAGCACTGTGAAAACAGCACTTTCGCCGAAAGAAATCTACTTCTCTAAGACCCAGAAACAGTGAAAAGAGAATGTATGAGTTTCTCAAAATTGTTAACAGATAGAAACAAGGGAAGTACACAGTGATTCATCTACCTAGAGAAGTTACAGAGGTTTACACAGAGAATTCCAAGTATAAGTACAAGAAAATAAGAGAGACTTAGAAAACTGGTAAAACCTACATTGTTGATAGAGTTGGGAGTACTTAGCACTGTGAAAAGAGCACTTTCCCCGAAAGAAACCTACTTCTTTTAGACCGTGAAACAGTGAACAGAGAATGTATAAGTTTCTCAAGATTGGTAACAGATAGAAAGACAAGAAAGTACACAGTGATTCATCTACCTAGAGAAGTTACAGAGGTTTACACAGAAAATTCCAAGTATAAGTAAAAGAAGATAAGATAGACTTAGAATACTGGTAAAACTTACATTGTTGATTGAGTTCGGAGTACTTAACACTGTGAAATCAGCACTTTCGCCGAAAGAAATCTACTTCTGTAAGACCGGGAAACAGTGAAAAGAGAATATATGAGTTTTTCAAGATCAGCAACAGATAGAACCAAGAGAAAGGACACAGTGATTCATCTACCTAGAGAAGTTACAGAGGTTTACACAGAGAATTCCAAGTATAAGTACAAGAAAATAAGAGAGACTTAGAAAACTGGTAAAACCTACATTGTTGATAGAGTTGGGAGTACTTACCACTGTGAAAACAGCACTTTCGCAGAAAGAAATCTACTTCTCTAAGACCGGGAAACAGTGAACAGAGAATGTATGAGTTTGTCAAGATTGGTAACAGATAGAAACAAGAGAAAGTACACAGTGATTCATCTACCTACAGAAGGTAGAGAGGTTTACACATTGAATTCCACGTATAAGTACAAGAAAACAAGAGAGACTTAGTAAACTGGTAAAACCTACATTGTTGATAGAGTTGGGAGTACTTAGCACTGTAAAAACAGCACTTTCGTAGAAAGAAATCTACTTCTCTACGACCGGGAAACAGTGAACAGACAATGTATCAGTTTCTCAAGATTGGTAACAGACAGAAACAAGAGAAAGTACTCAGTGATTCATCTACCTAGAGAAGTTAGAGAGGTTTACACAGATAATTCCATCTATAAGTATAAGACAATAAGAGAGACTTAGAAAACTCGTAAAAACTACACTGTTGATAGAGTTGGGAGTACTTAGCAATGTGAAAACAGCACTTTCGCAGAAAGAAATCTACTTCGCTAAGACCGGGAAACAGGGAACAGAGAATGTATGAGTTTCTCAAGATTGGTAACAGACAGAAGCAAGAGAAAGTACACAGTGATTCATCTACCTAGAGATGTTACAGAGGTTTACACAGAAAATTCGAAGTATAAGTAAAAGAAGGTAAGAGAGACTTAAAAAAGTGGTAAAACTTACACTGTTGATTGAGTTGGGAGTACTTAGCACTGTGAAAACAGCACTTTCGCCGAAGGAAATCTACTTCTCTAAGACCGGGAAATAGTGAAAAGAGAATGTATGAGTTTCTCAAGATTGGTAACAGATAGAAACAAGAGAAAGTACACAGTGATTCATCTACCTAGAGAAGTTACAGAGGTTTATACAGAGAATTCCAAGCATAAGTACAAGAAAATAAGAGAGACTTAGAAAACTGGTAAAATCTACATTGTTGATAGAGTTGAGAGTACTTAAAACTGTGAAAACAGCACTTTCACAGAAAGAAATCTACTTCTCTAAGACCGGGAAACAGTGAACAGAGAATGTATGAGTTTCTCAAGATTGGTAACAGACAGAAACAAAAGAAGTACACAGTGATTCATCTACCTAGAGAAGTTACAGAGGTTTACACAGAAAATTCCAAGTATAAGTAAAAGAAGATAAGAGAGACTTAGAAAACTGGTAAAACTTACATTTTTGATTGAGTTGGGAGTACTTAGCACTCTGAAAACAGCACTTTCGCTGAAAGTAATGTACTTCTCTAAGACCGGGAAACAGTGAAAAGAGAATTTATGAGTTTCTCAAGATTGGTAACAGATAGAAACAAGAGAAAGTACACAGTGATTCATCTATCTGGAGAACTTACAGAGGTTTACACAGAGAATTCCAAGTATAAGTACAAGAAAATAAGAGAGACTTACAAAACTGGTAAAACCTACATTGTTGATAGAGCTGGGAGTACTTAGCACTGTGAAAACAGCACTTTCGCAGAAAGAAATCTACTTCTCTAAGACCGGGAACAGTGAACAGAGAATGTATGAGTTTCTCAAGATTGGTAACAGATAGAAAAAAGAGAAAGTACACAGTGATTCATCTACCTAAAGAAGTTACAGAGGTTTACACAGAAAATTCCAAGTGTAAGTAAAAGAAGATAAGAGAGACTTAGAAAACTGGTAAAACTTACATTGTTGATTGAGTTGGGAGTACTTAGCACTGTGAAAACAGCACTTTCGCCGAAAGAAATCAACTTCTCTAAGACCGGGAAACAGTGAAAAGGGAATGAATGAGTTTCTCAAGATTGGTAACAGACAGAAACAAGAGAAAGTACCCAGTGATTCATCTACCTAGAGAAGTTACAGAGGTTTACACACAGAATTCCAAGTATAAGTACAAGAAAATAAGAGAGTCTTAGAAAACTGGTAAAACCTACATTGTTGATAGAGTTGGGTGTTGTTAGCACTGTGAAAACAGCACTTTCGCCGAAAGAAATCTACTTCTCTAAGACCCGGAAACAGTGAAAAGAGAATGTATGAGTTTCTCAAAATTGTTAACAGATAGAAACAAGGGAAGTACACAGTGATTCATCTACCTAGAGAAGTTACAGAGGTTTACACAGAAAATTCCAAGTAAAAGTAAAAGAAGGTAAGAGAGACTTAAAAAAGTGGTAAAACTTACACTGTTGATTGAGTTGGGAGTACTTAGCACTGTGAAAACAGCACTTTCGCCGAAGGAAATCTACTTCTCTAAGACCGGGAAATAGTGAAAAGAGAATGTATGAGTTTCTCAAGATTGGTAACAGATAGAAACAAGAGAAAGTACACAGTGATTCATCTACCTAGAGAAGTTACAGAGGTTTACACAGAGAATTCCAAGCATAAGTACAAGAAAATAAGAGAGACTTAGAAAACTGGTAAAATCTACATTGTTGATAGAGTTGAGAGTACTTAGCACTGTGAAAACAGCACTTTCGTCGAAAGAAATCTACTTTTCTAAGACCGGGAAACAGTGAAAAGAGAATGTATGAGTTTCTCAAGATTGGTAACAGATAGAAACAAGCGAAAGTACACAGTGATTCATCTACCTAGAGAAGTTACACAGGTTTACACAGAGAATTCCAAGTACAAGTACAAGAAAATAAGAGAGACTTAGATAAGTGGTAAAACCTACATTGTTGATAGAGTTGGGAGTACTTACCACTGTGAAAACAGCACTTTCGCCGAAAGAAATCTACTTCTCTAAGACCGGGAAACAGTGAAAAGAGAATGTATGAGTTTCTCAAGATTGGTAACAGATAGAAACAAGAGAAAGTAGACAGTGATTCATCTACCTAGAAAAGTTACAGAGGTTTACACAGAGAATTCCAAGTATAAGTAAAAGAAGATGACAGAGACTTAGAAAACTGGTAAAACTTACATTGTTGATAGAGTTGGGAGTACTTTGCACTGTGAAAACAGCACTTTCGCCGAAAGAAATATACTTCTCTAACACCGGGAAACAGGGAACAGAGAATGTATGTGTTTCTCAAGATTAGTAACAGATAGAAACAAAAGAAGTACACAGTGATTCATCTACCTGGAGAAGTTACAGCGGTTTACACAGAAAATTCCAAGTGTAAGTAAAAGAAGATAAGAGAGACTTAGAAAACTGGTAAAACTTACATTGTTGATTGAGTTGGGAGTACTTAGCACTGTGAAAACAGCACTTTCACAGAAAGAATTCTACTTCTCTAACACCGGGAAACAGGGAAGAGAGAATGTATGAGTTTCTCAAGATTGGAAACAGAAACAAGAGAAAGTACACAGTGATTCATCTACCTAGAGAAGTTACAGAGGTTTACACAGAGAATTCCAAGTATAAGTACAAGACAATAAGAGAGACTTAGAAAACTGGTAAAACCTTCATTGTTGATAGAGTTGGGAGTACTTAGCAGTGTGAAAACAGCACTTTCGGAGAAAAGAATCTACTTCTCTAAGACCGGGAACAATGAACAGAGAATGTATGAGTTTCTCAAGATTGGTAACAGATAGAAAAAAGAGAAAGTACACAGTGAATCATCTACCTAAAGAAGTTACAGAGGTTTACAGAGAGAATTAAAAGTATAAGTAAAAGAAAATAAGAGAGACTTAGAAAACTGGTAAAACCTACATTGTTGATAGAGTTGGGAGTTGTTAGCACTGTGAAAACAGCACTTTCGCCGAAAGAAATCTACTTCTCTAAGACCGAGAAACAGTGAAAAGAGAATGTATGAGTTTCTCAAAATTGTTAACAGATAGAAACAAGGGAAGTACACAGTGATTCATCTACCTAGAGAAGTTACAGAGATTTACACAGAGAATTCCAAGTATAAGTACAAGAAAATAAGAGAGACTTAGAAAACTGGTATAACCTACATTGTTGATAGAGTTGGGAGTACTTCGCACTGTGAAAAGAGCACTTTCGCCGAAAGAAACCTACTTCTTTTAGACCGTGAAACAGTGAACAGAGAATGTATAAGTTTCTCAAGATTGGTAACAGATAGAAAGACAAGAAAGTACACAGTGATTCATCTACCTAGAGAAGTTACAGAGGTTTACACAGAAAATTCCAAGTATAAGTAAAAGAAGATAAGAGAGACTTAGAAAACTGGTAAAACTTACATTGTTGATTGAGTTGGGAGTACTTAGCACTGTGAAAACAGCACTTTCGCTGAAAGTAATGTACTTCTCTAAGACCGGGAAACAGTGAAAAGAGAATTTATGAGTTTCTGAAGATTGGTAACAGATAGAAACAAGAGAAAGTACACAGTGATTCATCTATCTGGAGAACTTACAGAGGTTTACACAGAGAATTCCAAGTATAAGTACAAGAAAATAAGAGAGACTTACAAAACTGGTAAAACCTACATTGTTGATAGAGCTGGGAGTACTTAGCACTGTGAAAACAGCACTTTCGCAGAAAGGAATCTGCTTCTCTAAGACCGGGAACAATGAACAGAGAATGTATGAGTTTCTGAAGATTGGTAACAGATAGAAAAAAGGGAAAGTACAGAGTGATTCATCTACCTAAAGAAGTTACAGAGGTTTACACAGAAAATTAAAAGTATAAGTAAAAGAAAATAAGAGAGACTTAGAAAACTGGTAAAACCTACATTGTTGATAGAGTTGGGAGTTGTTAGCACTGTGAAAACAGCACTTTCGCCGAAAGAAATCTACTTCTCTAAGACCGAGAAACAGTGAAAAGAGAATGTATGAGTTTCTCAAAATTGTTAACAGATAGAAACAAGGGAAGTACACAGTGATTCATCTACCTAGAGAAGTTACAGAGGTTTACACAGAGAATTCCAAGTATAAGTACAAGAAAATAAGAGAGACTTAGAAAACTGGTAAAACCTACATTGTTGATAGAGTTGGGAGTACTTAGCACTGTGAAAAGAGCACGTTCGCCGAAAGAAACCTACTTCTTTTAGACCGTGAAACAGTGAACAGAGAATGTATAAGTTTCTCAAGATTGGTAACAGATAGAAAGACAAGAAAGTACACAGTGATTCATCTACCTAGAGAAGTTACAGAGGTTTACACAGAAAATTCCAAGTATAAGTAAAAGAAGATAAGATAGACTTAGAATACTGGTAAAACTTACATTGTTGATTGAGTTCGGAGTACTTAACACTGTGAAATCAGCACTTTCGCCGAAAGAAATCTACTTCTGTAAGACCGGGAAACAGTGAAAAGAGAATATATGAGTTTTTCAAGATCAGCAACAGATAGAACCAAAAGAAAGGACACAGTGATTCACCTACCTAGAGAAGTTACAGAGGTTTACACAGAGAATTCCAAGTATAAGTACAAGAAAATAAGAGAGACTTAGAAAACTTGTAAAACCTACATTGTTGATAGAGTTGGGAATACTTACCACTGTGAAAACAGCACTTTCGCAGAAAGAAATCTACCTCTCTAAGACCGGGAAACAGTGAACAGAGAATGTATGAGGTTGTCAAGATTGGTAACAGATAGAAACAAGAGAAAGTACACAGTGATTCATCTACCTACAGAAGGTAGAGAGGTTTACACATTGAATTCCACGTATAAGTACAAGAAAACAAGAGAGACTTAGTAAACTGGTAAAACCTACATTGTTGATAGAGTTGGGAGTACTTAGCACTGTAAACACAGCACTTTCGCAGAAAGAAATCTACTTCTCTACGACCGGGAAACAGTGAACAGACAATGTATGAGTTTCTCAAGATTGGTAACAGACAGAAACAAGAGAAAGTACTCAGTGATTCATCTACCTAGAGAAGTTAGAGAGGTTTACACAGATAATTCCATCTATAAGTATAAGAAAATAAGAGAGACTTAGAAAACTCGTAAAAACTACACTGTTGATAGAGTTGGGAGTACTTAGCAATGTGAAAACAGCACTTTCGCAGAAAGAAATCTACTTCGCTAAGACCGGGAAACAGGGAACAGAGAATGTATGAGTTTCTCAAGATTGGTAACAGACAGAAGCAAGAGAAATTACACAGTGATTCATCTACCTAGAGATGTTACAGAGGTTTACACAGAAAATTCAAAGTATAAGTAAAAGAAGGTAAGAGAGACTTAAAAAAGTGGTAAAACTTACACTGTTGATTGAGTTGGGAGTACTTAGCACTGTGAAAACAGCACTTTCGCCGAAGGAAATCTACTTCTCTAAGACCGGGAAATAGTGAAAAGAGAATGTATGAGTTTCTCAAGATTGGTAACATATAGAAACAAGAGAAAGTACACAGTGATTCATCTACCTAGAGAAGTTACAGAGGTTTACACAGAGAATTCCAAGCATAAGTACAAGAAAATAAGAGAGACTTAGAAAACTGGTAAAATCTACATTGTTGATAGAGTTGAGAGTACTTAGCACTGTGAAAACAGCACTTTCGTCGAAAGAAATCTACTTCTCTAAGACCGGGAAACAGTGAAAAGAGAATGTATGAGTTTCTGAAAATTGGTAACAGATAGAAAAAAGAGAAAGTACACAGTGATTCATCTAGCTAGAGAAGTTACAGAGGTTTACACAGAGAATCCCAAGTATAAGTACAAGAAAATAAGAGAGACTTAGATAACTGCTAAAACCTACATTGTTGATAGAGTTGGGAGTACTTAAAACTGTGAAAACAGCACTTTCGCCGAAAGAAACCTACTTCTTTTAGACCGTGAAACAGTGAACAGAGAATGTATAAGTTTCTCAAGATTGGTAACAGATAGAAAGACAAGAAAGTACACAGTGATTCATCTACCTAGAGAAGTTACAGAGGTTTACACAGAAAATTCCAAGTATAAGTAAAAGAAGATAAGATAGACTTAGAATACTGGTAAAACTTACACTGTTGATTGAGTTTGGAGTACTTAACACTGTGAAATCAGCACTTTCGCCGAAAGAAATCTACTTCTCTAAGACCGAGAAACAGTGAAAACAGAATGTATGAGTTTCTCAAGATTGGTAACAGATAGAAACAAGAGAAAGTACACAGTCATTCATCTACCTAGAGAAGTTACAGAGGATTACACAGAGAATTCCAAGTATAAGTACAAGAAAATAAGAGAGACTTAGATAACTGGTAAAACCTACATTTTTGATAGAGTTGGGAGTACTTAAAACTGTGAAAACAGCACTTTCACAGAAAGAAATCTACTTCTCTAAGACCGGGAAACAGTGAACAGAGAATGTATGAGTTTTTCAAGATTGGTAACAGACCGAAGCAAGAGAAAGTACACAGTGATTCATCTACCTAGAGAAGTTACAGAGGTTTACACAGAGAATTCCAAGTATAAGTACAAGAAAATAAGAGAGACTTAGAAAACTGGTAAAACCTACATTGTTGATAGAGTTGGGAGTACTTAGCACTGTGAAAACAGCACTTTCGGAGAAAGAAATCTACTTTTCTAAGACCGGGAAACAGTGAAAAGAGAATGTATGAGTTTCTCAAGATTGGTAACAGATAGAAACAAGCGAAAGTACACAGTGATTCATCTACCTAGAGAAGTTACACACTTTTACACAGAGAATTCCAAGTATAAGTACAAGAAAATAAGAGAGACTTAGATAACTGGTAAAACCTACATTGTTGATAGAGTTGGGAGTACTTACCACTGTGAAAACAGCACTTTCGCCGAAAGAAATCTACTTCTCTAAGACCGGGAAACAGTGAAAAGAGAATGTATGAGTTTCTCAAGATTGGTAACAGATAGAAACAAGAGAAAGTAGACAGTGATTCATCTACCTAGAGAAGTTACAGAGGTTTACACAGAGAATTCCAAGTATAAGTAAAAGAAGATGAGAGAGACTTAGAAAACTGGTAAAACTTACAATGTTGATAGAGTTGGGAGTACTTAGCACTGTGAAAACAGCACTTTCGCCGAAAGAAATATACTTCTCTAACACCGGGAAACAGGGAACAGAGAATGTATGTGTTTCTCAAGATTAGTAACAGATAGAAACAAAAGAACTACACAGTGATTCATCTACCTGGAGAAGTTACAGCGGTTTACACAGAAAATTCCAAGTGTAAGTAAAAGAAGATAAGAGAGACTTAGAAAACTGGTAAAACTTACATTGTTGATTGAGTTGGGAGTACTTAGCACTGTGAAAACAGCACTTTCACCGAAAGAAATCTACTTCTCTAAGAGCGGGAAACAGTGAAAAGGGAATGAATGAGTTTCTCAAGATTGGTAACAGACAGAAACAAGAGAAAGTACACAGTGATTCATCTACCTAGAGAAGTTACAGAGGTTTACACAGAGAATTCCAAGCATAAGTACAAGAAAATAAGAGACATTTAGAAAACTGGCAAAACCTACATTGTTGATTGAGTTGGGAGTACTTAGCACTGTGAAAACAGCACTTTCGCAGAAAGAAATCTACTTCTCTAAGACCGAGAAACAGGGAACAGAGAATGTATGAGTTTCTCAAGATTGGTAACAGATAGAAACAAGAGAAAGTACCCAGTGATTCATCTACCTAGAGAAGTTACAGAGGTTTACACACAGAATTCCAAGTATAAGTACAAGAAAATAAGAGAGACTTAGAAAACTGGTAAAACCTACATTGTTGATAGAGTTGGGAGTTGTTAGCACTGTGAAAACAGCACTTTCGCCGAAAGAAATCTACTTCTCTAAGACCGGGAAACAGTGAAAAGAGAATGTATGAGTTTCTCAAAATTGTTAACAGATAGAAACAAGGGAAGTACACAGTGATTCATCTACCTAGAGGAGTTACAGAGGTTTACACAGAGAATTCCAAGTATAAGTACAAGAAAATAAGAGAAACTTAGAAAACTGGTAAAACCTACATTGTTGATAGAGTTGGGAGTACTTAGCACTGTGAAAAGAGCACGTTTGCCGAAAGAAACCTACTTCTTTTAGACCGTGAAACAGTGAACAGAGAATGTATAAGTTTCTCAAGATTGGTAACAGATAGAAAGACAAGAAAGTACACAGTGATTCATCTACCTAGAGAAGTTACAGAGGTTTACAAAGAAAATTCCAAGTATAAGTAAAAGAAGATAAGATAGACTTAGAATACTGGTAAAACTTACATTGTTGATTGAGTTTGGAGTACTTAACACTGTGAAATCAGCACTTTCGCCGAAAGAAATCTACTTCTGTAAGACCGGGAAACAGTGAAAAGAGAATATATGAGTTTTTCAAGATCAGCAACAGATAGAACCAAGAGAAAGGACACAGTGATTCATCTACCTAGAGAAGTTACAGAGGTTTACACAGAGAATTCCAAGTATAAGTACAGGAAAATAAGAGAGACTTAGAAAACTGGTAAAACCTACATTGTTGATAGAGTTGGGAGTACTTAAAACTGTGAAAACAGCACTTTCACAGAAAGAAATCTACTTCTCTAAGACCGGGAAACAGTGAACACAGAATGTATGAGTTTCTCAAGATTGGTAACAGACAGAAACAAAAGAAGTACACAGTGATTCATCTACCTAGAGAAGTTACAGAGGTGTACACAGAAAATTCCAAGTATAAGTAAAAGAAGATAAGAGAGACTTAGAAAACTGGTAAAACTTACATTTTTGATTGAGTTGGGGGTACTTAGCACTCTGAAAACAGCACTTTCGCTGAAAGTAATGTACTTCTCTAAGACCGGGAAACAGTGAAAAGAGAATTTATGAGTTTCTCAAGATTGGTAACAGATAGAAACAAGAGAAAGTACACAGTGATTCATCTATCTGGAGAACTTACAGAGGTTTACACAGAGAATTCCAAGTATAAGTACAAGAAAATAAGAGAGACTTACAAAACTGGTAAAACCTACATTGTTGATAGAGCTGGGAGTACTTAGCACTGTGAAAACAGCACTTTCGCAGAAAGAAATCTACTTCTCTAAGACCGGGAACAGTGAACAGAGAATGTATGAGTTTCTCAAGATTGGTAACAGATAGAAAAAAGAGAAAGTACACAGTGATTCATCTACCTAAAGAAGTTACAGAGGTTTACACAGAGAATTAAAAGTATAAGTAAAAGAAAATAAGAGAGACTTAAAAACCTGGTAAAACCTACATTGTTGATAGAGTTGGGAGTTGTTAGCACTGTGAAAACAGCACTTTCGCCGAAAGAAATCTACTTCTCTAAGACCGGGAAACAGTGAAAAGAGAATGTATGAGTTTCTCAAAATTGTTAACAGATAGAAACAAGGGAAGTACACAGTGATTCATCTACCTAGAGAAGTTACAGAGGTTTACACAGAGAATTCCAAGTATAAGTACAAGAAAATAAGAGAGACTTAGAAAACTGGTAAAACCTACATTGTTGATAGAGTTGGGAGTACTTAGCACTGTGAAAAGAGCACGTTCGCCGAAAGAAACCTACTTCTTTTAGACCGTGAAACAGTGAACAGAGAATGTATAAGTTTCTCAAGATTGGTAACAGATAGAAAGACAAGAAAGTACACAGTGATTCATCTACCTAGAGAAGTTACAGAGGTTTACACAGAAAATTCCAAGTATAAGTAAAAGAAGATAAGATAGACTTAGAATACTGGTAAAACTTACATTGTTGATTGAGTTTGGAGTACTTAACACTGTGAAATCAGCACTTTCGCCGAAAGAAATCTACTTCTGTAAGACCGGGAAACAGTGAAAAGAGAATATATGAGTTTTTCTAGATCAGCAACAGATAGAACCAAGAGAAAGGACACAGTGATTCATCTACCTAGAGAAGTTACAGAGGTTTACACACAGAATTCCAAGTATAAGTACAAGAAAATAAGAGAGACTTAGAAAACTGGTAAAACCTACATTGTTGATAGAGTTGGGAGTACTTACCACTGTGAAAACAGCACTTTCGCAGAAAGAAATCTACGTCTCTAAGACCGGGAAACAGTGAAAAGAGAATGTTTGAGTTTCTCAAGATTGGTAACAGATAGAAACAAGAGAAAGGACACAGTGATTCATATACCTAGAGAAGTTACAGAGGTTTACACAGAGAATTCCAAGTATAAGTAAAAGAAGATGAGAGAGACTTAGAAAACTGGTAAAACTTACATTGTTGATAGAGTTGGGAGTACTTAGCACTGTGAAAACAGCACTTTCGCCGAAAGAAATATACTTCTCTAACACCGGGAAACAGGGAACAGAGAATGTATGTGTTTCTCAAGATTAGTAACAGATAGAAACAAAAGAAGTACACAGTGATTCATCTACCTGGAGAAGTTACAGAGGTTTACACAGAAAATTCCAAGTGTAAGTAAAAGAAGATAAGAGAGACTTAGAAAACTGGTAAAACTTACATTGTTGATTGAGTTGGGAGTACTTAGCACTGTGAAAACAGCACTTTCGCCGAAAGAAATCAACTTCTCTAAGACCGGGAAAAAGTGAAAAGGGAATGAATGAGTTTCTCAAGATTGGTAACAGACAGAAACAAGAGAAAGTACACAGCGATTCATCTACCTAGAGAAGTTACAGAGGTTTACACAGAGAATTCCAAGTATAAGTACAAGAAAATAAGAGACATTTAGAAAACTGGCAAAACCTACATTGTTGATTGAGTTGGGAGTACTTAGCACTGTGAAAACAGCACTTTCGCAGAAAGGAATCTGCTTCTCTAAGACCGGGAACAATGAACAGAGAATGTATGAGTTTCTCAAGATTGGTAACAGATAGAAAAAAGGGAAAGTACACAGTGATTCATCTACCTAAAGAAGTTACAGAGGTTTACACAGAAAATTAAAAGTATAAGTAAAAGAAAATAAGAGAGACTTAGAAAACTGGTAAAACCTACATTGTTGATAGAGTTGGGAGTTGTTAGCACTGTGAAAACAGCACTTTCGCCGAAAGAAATCTACTTCTCTAAGACCGAGAAACAGTGAAAAGAGAATGTATGAGTTTCTCAAAATTGTTAACAGATAGAAACAAGGGAAGTACACAGTGATTCATCTACCTAGAGAAGTTACAGAGGTTTACACAGAGAATTCCAAGTATAAGTACAAGAAAATAAGAGAGACTTAGAAAACTGGTAAAACCTACATTGTTGATAGAGTTGGGAGTACTTAGCACTGTGAAAAGAGCACGTTCGCCGAAAGAAACCTACTTCTTTTAGACCGTGAAACAGTGAACAGAGAATGTATAAGTTTCTCAAGATTGGTAACAGATAGAAAGACAAGAAAGTACACAGTGATTCATCTACCTAGAGAAGTTACAGAGGTTTACACAGAAAATTCCAAGTATAAGTAAAAGAAGATAAGATAGACTTAGAATACTGGTAAAACTTACATTGTTGATTGAGTTCGGAGTACTTAACACTGTGAAATCAGCACTTTCGCCGAAAGAAATCTACTTCTGTAAGACCGGGAAACAGTGAAAAGAGAATATATGAGTTTTTCAAGATCAGCAACAGATAGAACCAAGAGAAAGGACACAGTGATTCATCTACCTAGAGAAGTTACAGAGGTTTACACAGAGAATTCCAAGTATAAGTACAAGAAAATAAGAGAGACTTAGAAAACTTGTAAAACCTACATTGTTGATAGAGTTGGGAATACTTACCACTGTGAAAACAGCACTTTCGCAGAAAGAAATCTACTTCTCTAAGACCGGGAAACAGTGAACAGAGAATGTATGAGGTTGTCAAGATTGGTAACAGATAGAAACAAGAGAAAGTACACAGTGATTCATCTACCTACAGAAGGTAGAGAGGTTTACACATTGAATTCCACGTATAAGTACAAGAAAACAAGAGAGACTTAGTAAACTGGTAAAACCTACATTGTTGATAGAGTTGGGAGTACTTAGCACTGTAAACACAGCACTTTCGCAGAAAGAAATCTACTTCTCTACGACCGGGAAACAGTGAACAGACAATGTATGAGTTTCTCAAGATTGGTAACAGACAGAAACAAGAGAAAGTACTCAGTGATTCATCTACCTAGAGAAGTTAGAGAGGTTTACACAGATAATTCCATCTATAAGTATAAGAAAATAAGAGAGACTTAGAAAACTCGTAAAAACTACACTGTTGATAGAGTTGGGAGTACTTAGCAATGTGAAAACAGCACTTTCGCAGAAAGAAATCTACTTCGCTAAGACCGGGAAACAGGGAACAGAGAATGTATGAGTTTCTCAAGATTGGTAACAGACAGAAGCAAGAGAAATTACACAGTGATTCATCTACCTAGAGATGTTACAGAGGTTTACACAGAAAATTCAAAGTATAAGTAAAAGAAGGTAAGAGAGACTTAAAAAAGTGGTAAAACTTACACTGTTGATTGAGTTGGGAGTACTTAGCACTGTGAAAACAGCACTTTCGCCGAAGGAAATCTACTTCTCTAAGACCGGGAAATAGTGAAAAGAGAATGTATGAGTTTCTCAAGATTGGTAACATATAGAAACAAGAGAAAGTACACAGTGATTCATCTACCTAGAGAAGTTACAGAGGTTTACACAGAGAATTCCAAGCATAAGTACAAGAAAATAAGAGAGACTTAGAAAACTGGTAAAATCTACATTGTTGATAGAGTTGAGAGTACTTAGCACTGTGAAAACAGCACTTTCGTCGAAAGAAATCTACTTCTCTAAGACCGGGAAACAGTGAAAAGAGAATGTATGAGTTTCTCAAAATTGGTAACAGATAGAAAAAAGAGAAAGTACACAGTGATTCATCTAGCTAGAGAAGTTACAGAGGTTTACACAGAGAATCCCAAGTATAAGTACAAGAAAATAAGAGAGACTTAGATAACTGCTAAAACCTACATTGTTGATAGAGTTGGGAGTACTTAAAACTGTGAAAACAGCACTTTCGCCGAAAGAAACCTACTTCTTTTAGACCGTGAAACAGTGAACAGAGAATGTATAAGTTTCTCAAGATTGGTAACAGATAGAAAGACAAGAAAGTACACAGTGATTCATCTACCTAGAGAAGTTACAGAGGTTTACACAGAAAATTCCAAGTATAAGTAAAAGAAGATAAGATAGACTTAGAATACTGGTAAAACTTACATTGTTGATTGAGTTTGGAGTACTTAACACTGTGAAATCAGCACTTTCGCCGAAAGAAATCTACTTCTGTAAGACCGGGAAACAGTGAAAAGAGAATATATGAGTTTTTCTAGATCAGCAACAGATAGAACCAAGAGAAAGGACACAGTCATTCATCTACCTAGAGAAGTTACAGAGGTTTACACACAGAATTCCAAGTATAAGTACAAGAAAATAAGAGACATTTAGAAAACTGGTAAAACCTACACTGTTGATAGAGTTGGGAGTACTTAGCACTGTGAAAACAGCACTTTCGCCGAAAGAAATCTACTTCTCTAAGACCGAGAAACAGTGAAAACAGAATGTATGAGTTTCTCAAGATTGGTAACAGATAGAAACAAGAGAAAGTACACAGTCATTCATCTACCTAGAGAAGTTACAGAGGATTACACAGAGAATTCCAAGTATAAGTACAAGAAAATAAGAGAGACTTAGATAACTGGCAAAACCTACATTTTTGATAGAGTTGGGAGTACTTAAAACTGTGAAAACAGCACTTTCACAGAAAGAAATCTACTTCTCTAAGACCGGGAAACAGTGAACAGAGAATGTATGAGTTTTTCAAGATTGGTAACAGACCGAAGCAAGAGAAAGTACACAGTGATTCATCTACCTAGAGAAGTTACAGAGGTTTACACAGAGAATTCCAAGTATAAGTACAAGAAAATAAGAGAGACTTAGAAAACTGGTAAAACCTACATTGTTGATAGAGTTGGGAGTACTTAGCACTGTGAAAACAGCACTTTCGGAGAAAGAAATCTACTTTTCTAAGACCGGGAAACAGTGAAAAGAGAATGTATGAGTTTCTCAAGATTGGTAACAGATAGAAACAAGCGAAAGTACACAGTGATTCATCTACCTAGAGAAGTTACACAGGTTTACACAGAGAATTCCAAGTATAAGTACAAGAAAATAAGAGAGACTTAGATAACTGGTAAAACCTACATTGTTGATAGAGTTGGGAGTACTTACCACTGTGAAAACAGCACTTTCGCCGAAAGAAATCTACTTCTCTAAGACCGGGAAACAGTGAAAAGAGAATGTATGAGTTTCTCAAGATTGGTAACAGATAGAAACAAGAGAAAGTAGACAGTGATTCATCTACCTAGAGAAGTTACAGAGGTTTACACAGAGAATTCCAAGTATAAGTAAAAGAAGATGAGAGAGACTTAGAAAACTGGTAAAACTTACAATGTTGATAGAGTTGGGAGTACTTAGCACTGTGAAAACAGCACTTTCGCCGAAAGAAATATACTTCTCTAACACCGGGAAACAGGGAACAGAGAATGTATGTGTTTCTCAAGATTAGTAACAGATAGAAACAAAAGAAGTACACAGTGATTCATCTACCTGGAGAAGTTACAGCGGTTTACACAGAAAATTCCAAGTGTAAGTAAAAGAAGATAAGAGAGACTTAGAAAACTGGTAAAACTTACATTTTTGATTGAGTTGGGGGTACTTAGCACTCTGAAAACAGCACTTTCGCTGAAAGTAATGTACTTCTCTAAGACCGGGAAACAGTGAAAAGAGAATTTATGAGTTTCTCAAGATTGGTAACAGATAGAAACAAGAGAAAGTACACAGTGATTCATCTATCTGGAGAACTTCCAGAGGTTTACACAGAGAATTCCAAGTATAAGTACAAGAAAATTAGAGAGACTTACAAAACTGGTAAAACCTACATTGTTGATAGAGCTGGGAGTACTTAGCACTGTGAAAACAGCACTTTCGCAGAAAGAAATCTACTTCTCTAAGACCGGGAACAGTGAACAGAGAATGTATGAGTTTCTCAAGATTGGTAACAGATAGAAAAAAGAGAAAGTACACAGTGATTCATCTACCTAAAGAAGTTACAGAGGTTTACACAGAGAATTAAAAGTATAAGTAAAAGAAAATAAGAGAGACTTAGAAACCTGGTAAAACCTACATTGTTGATAGATTTGGGAGTTGTTAGCACTGTGAAAACAGCACTTTCGCCGAAAGAAATCTACTTCTCTAAGACCGGGAAACAGTGAAAAGAGAATGTATGAGTTTCTCAAAATTGTTAACAGATAGAAACAAGGGAAGTACACAGTGATTCATCTACCTAGAGAAGTTACAGAGGTTTACACAGAGAATTCCAAGTATAAGTACAAGAAAATAAGAGAGACTTAGAAAACTGGTAAAACCTACATTGTTGATAGAGTTGGGAGTACTTAGCACTGTGAAAAGAGCACGTTCGCCGAAAGAAACCTACTTCTTTTAGACCGTGAAACAGTGAACAGAGAATGTATAAGTTTCTCAAGATTGGTAACAGATAGAAAGACAAGAAAGTACACAGTGATTCATCTACCTAGAGAAGTTACAGAGGTTTACACAGAAAATTCCAAGTATAAGTAAAAGAAGATAAGATAGACTTAGAATACTGGTAAAACTTACATTGTTGATTGAGTTTGGAGTACTTAACACTGTGAAATCAGCACTTTCGCCGAAAGAAATCTACTTCTGTAAGACCGGGAAACAGTGAAAAGAGAATATATGAGTTTTTCTAGATCAGCAACAGATAGAACCAAGAGAAAGGACACAGTGATTCATCTACCTAGAGAAGTTACAGAGGTTTACACACAGAATTCCAAGTATAAGTACAAGAAAATAAGAGAGACTTAGAAAACTGGTAAAACCTACATTGTTGATAGAGTTGGGAGTACTTACCACTGTGAAAACAGCACTTTCGCAGAAAGAAATCTACGTCTCTAAGACCGGGAAACAGTGAAAAGAGAATGTTTGAGTTTCTCAAGATTGGTAACAGATAGAAACAAGAGAAAGGACACAGTGATTCATATACCTAGAGAAGTTACAGAGGTTTACACAGAGAATTCCAAGTATAAGTAAAAGAAGATGAGAGAGACTTAGAAAACTGGTAAAACTTACATTGTTGATAGAGTTGGGAGTACTTAGCACTGTGAAAACAGCACTTTCGCCGAAAGAAATATACTTCTCTAACACCGGGAAACAGGGAACAGAGAATGTATGTGTTTCTCAAGATTAGTAACAGATAGAAACAAAAGAAGTACACAGTGATTCATCTACCTGGAGAAGTTACAGAGGTTTACACAGAAAATTCCAAGTGTAAGTAAAAGAAGATAAGAGAGACTTAGAAAACTGGTAAAACTTACATTGTTGATTGAGTTGGGAGTACTTAGCACTGTGAAAACAGCACTTTCGCCGAAAGAAATCAACTTCTCTAAGACCGGGAAAAAGTGAAAAGGGAATGAATGAGTTTCTCAAGATTGGTAACAGACAGAAACAAGAGAAAGTACACAGTGATTCATCTACCTAGAGAAGTTACAGAGGTTTACACAGAGAATTCCAAGTATAAGTACAAGAAAATAAGAGACATTTAGAAAACTGGCAAAACCTACATTGTTGATTGAGTTGGGAGTACTTAGCACTGTGAAAACAGCACTTTCGCAGAAAGAAATCTACTTCTCTAAGACCGAGAAACAGGGAACAGAGAGTGTATGAGTTTCTCAAGATTGGTAACAGATAGAAACAAGAGAAAGTACCCAGTGATTCATCTACCTAGAGAAGTTACAGAGGTTTACACACAGAATTCCAAGTATAAGTACAAGAAAATAAGAGAGTCTTAGAAAACTGGTAAAACCTACATTGTTGATAGAGTTGGGTGTTGTTAGCACTGTGAAAACAGCACTTTCGCCGAAAGAAATCTACTTCTCTAAGACCGGGAAACAGTGAAAAGAGAATGTATGAGTTTCTCAAAATTGTTAACAGATAGAAACAAGGGAAGTACACAGTGATTCATCTACCTAGAGAAGTTACAGAGGTTTACACAGAGAATTCCAAGTATAAGTACAAGAAAATAAGAGAAACTTAGAAAACTGGTAAAACCTACATTGTTGATAGAGTTGGGAGTACTTAGCACTGTGAAAAGAGCACGTTTGCCGAAAGAAACCTACTTCTTTTAGACCGTGAAACAGTGAACAGAGAATGTATAAGTTTCTCAAGATTGGTAACAGATAGAAAGACAAGAAAGTACACAGTGATTCATCTACCTAGAGAAGTTACAGAGGTTTACACAGAAAATTCCAAGTATAAGTAAAAGAAGATAAGAGAGACTTAGAAAACTGGTAAAACTTACATTGTTGATTGAGTTGGGAGTACTTAGCACTGTGAAAACAGCACTTTCGCTGAAAGTAATGTACTTCTCTAAGACCGGGAAACAGTGAAAAGAGAATTTATGAGTTTCTCAAGATTGGTAACAGATAGAAACAAGAGAAAGTACACAGTGATTCATCTATCTGGAGAACTTACAGAGGTTTACACAGAGAATTCCAAGTATAAGTACAAGAAAATAAGAGAGACTTACAAAACTGGTAAAACCTACATTGTTGATAGAGCTGGGAGTACTTAGCACTGTGAAAACAGCACTTTCGCAGAAAGGAATCTGCTTCTCTAAGACCGGGAACAATGAACAGAGAATGTATGAGTTTCTCAAGATTGGTAACAGATAGAAAAAAGGGAAAGTACACAGTGATTCATCTACCTAAAGAAGTTACAGAGGTTTACACAGAAAATTAAAAGTATAAGTAAAAGAAAATAAGAGAGACTTAGAAAACTGGTAAAACCTACATTGTTGATAGAGTTGGGAGTTGTTAGCACTGTGAAAACAGCACTTTCGCAGAAAGAAATCTACTTCTCTACGACCGGGAAACAGTGAACAGAGAATGTATAAGTTTCTCAAGATTGGTAACAGATAGAAAGACAAGAAAGTACACAGTGATTCATCTACCTAGAGAAGTTACAGAGGTTTACACAGAAAATTCCAAGTATAAGTAAAAGAAGATAAGATAGACTTAGAATACTGGTAAAACTTACATTGTTGATTGAGTTTGGAGTACTTAACACTGTGAAATCAGCACTTTCGCCGAAAGAAATCTACTTCTGTAAGACCGGGAAACAGTGAAAAGAGAATATATGAGTTTTTCTAGATCAGCAACAGATAGAACCAAGAGAAAGGACACAGTCATTCATCTACCTAGAGAAGTTACAGAGGTTTACACACAGAATTCCAAGTATAAGTACAAGAAAATAAGAGACATTTAGAAAACTGGTAAAACCTACACTGTTGATAGAGTTGGGAGTACTTAGCACTGTGAAAACAGCACTTTCGCCGAAAGAAATCTACTTCTCTAAGACCGAGAAACAGTGAAAACAGAATGTATGAGTTTCTCAAGATTGGTAACAGATAGAAACAAGAGAAAGTACACAGTCATTCATCTACCTAGAGAAGTTACAGAGGATTACACAGAGAATTCCAAGTATAAGTACAAGAAAATAAGAGAGACTTAGATAACTGGTAAAACCTACATTTTTGATAGAGTTGGGAGTACTTAAAACTGTGAAAACAGCACTTTCACAGAAAGAAATCTACTTCTCTAAGACCGGGAAACAGTGAACAGAGAATGTATGAGTTTTTCAAGATTGGTAACAGACCGAAGCAAGAGAAAGTACACAGTGATTCATCTACCTAGAGAAGTTACAGAGGTTTACACAGAGAATTCCAAGTATAAGTACAAGAAAATAAGAGAGACTTAGAAAACTGGTAAAACCTACATTGTTGATAGAGTTGGGAGTACTTAGCACTGTGAAAACAGCACTTTCGGAGAAAGAAATCTACTTTTCTAAGACCGGGAAACAGTGAAAAGAGAATGTATGAGTTTCTCAAGATTGGTAACAGATAGAAACAAGCGAAAGTACACAGTGATTCATCTACCTAGAGAAGTTACACAGGTTTACACAGAGAATTCCAAGTATAAGTACAAGAAAATAAGAGAGACTTAGATAACTGGTAAAACCTACATTGTTGATAGAGTTGGGAGTACTTACCACTGTGAAAACAGCACATTCGCCGAAAGAAATCTACTTCTCTAAGACCGGGAAACAGTGAAAAGAGAATGTATGAGTTTCTCAAGATTGGTAACAGATAGAAACAAGAGAAAGTAGACAGTGATTCATCTACCTAGAGAAGTTACAGAGGTTTACACAGAGAATTCCAAGTATAAGTAAAAGAAGATGAGAGAGACTTAGAAAACTGGTAAAACTTACAATGTTGATAGAGTTGGGAGTACTTAGCACTGTGAAAACAGCACTTTCGCCGAAAGAAATATACTTCTCTAACACCGGGAAACAGGGAACAGAGAATGTATGTGTTTCTCAAGATTAGTAACAGATAGAAACAAAAGAAGTACACAGTGATTCATCTACCTGGAGAAGTTACAGCGGTTTACACAGAAAATTCCAAGTGTAAGTAAAAGAAGATAAGAGAGACTTAGAAAACTGGTAAAACTTACATTGTTGATTGAGTTGGGAGTACTTAGCACTGTGAAAACAGCACTTTCGCCGAAAGAAATCTACTTCTCTAAGAGCGGGAAACAGTGAAAAGGGAATGAATGAGTTTCTCAAGATTGGTAACAGACAGAAACAAGAGAAAGTACACAGTGATTCATCTACCTAGAGAAGTTACAGAGGTTTACACAGAGAATTCCAAGCATAAGTACAAGAAAATAAGAGACATTTAGAAAACTGGCAAAACCTACATTGTTGATTGAGTTGGGAGTACTTAGCACTGTGAAAACAGCACTTTCGCAGAAAGAAATCTACTTCTCTAAGACCGAGAAACAGGGAACAGAGAATGTATGAGTTTCTCAAGATTGGTAACAGATAGAAACAAGAGAAAGTACCCAGTGATTCATCTACCTAGAGAAGTTACAGAGGTTTACACACAGAATTCCAAGTATAAGTACAAGAAAATAAGAGAGACTTAGAAAACTGGTAAAACCTACATTGTTGATAGAGTTGGGAGTTGTTAGCACTGTGAAAACAGCACTTTCGCCGAAAGAAATCTACTTCTCTAAGACCGGGAAACAGTGAAAAGAGAATGTATGAGTTTCTCAAAATTGTTAACAGATAGAAACAAGGGAAGTACACAGTGATTCATCTACCTAGAGAAGTTACAGAGGTTTACACAGAGAATTCCAAGTATAAGTACAAGAAAATAAGAGAAACTTAGAAAACTGGTAAAACCTACATTGTTGATAGACTTGGGAGTACTTAGCACTGTGAAAAGAGCACGTTTGCCGAAAGAAACCTACTTCTTTTAGACCGTGAAACAGTGAACAGAGAATGTATAAGTTTCTCAAGATTGGTAACAGATAGAAAGACAAGAAAGTACACAGTGATTCATCTACCTAGAGAAGTTACAGAGGTTTACAAAGAAAATTCCAAGTATAAGTAAAAGAAGATAAGATAGACTTAGAATACTGGTAAAACTTACATTGTTGATTGAGTTTGGAGTACTTAACACTGTGAAATCAGCACTTTCGCCGAAAGAAATCTACTTCTGTAAGACCGGGAAACAGTGAAAAGAGAATATATGAGTTTTTCAAGATCAGCAACAGATAGAACCAAGAGAAAGGACACAGTGATTCATCTACCTAGAGAAGTTACAGAGGTTTACACAGAGAATTCCAAGTATAAGTACAAGAAAATAAGAGAGACTTAGAAAACTGGTAAAACCTACACTGTTGATAGAGTTGGGAGTACTTAAAACTGTGAAAACAGCACTTTCACAGAAAGAAATCTACTTCTCTAAGACCGGGAAACAGTGAACAGAGAATGTATGAGTTTCTCAAGATTGGTAACAGACAGAAACAAAAGAAGTACACAGTGATTCATCTACCTAGAGAAGTTACAGAGGTGTACACAGAAAATTCCAAGTATAAGTAAAAGAAGATAAGAGAGACTTAGAAAACTGGTAAAACTTACATTTTTGATTGAGTTGGGGGTACTTAGCACTCTGAAAACAGCACTTTCGCTGAAAGTAATGTACTTCTCTAAGACCGGGAAACAGTGAAAAGAGAATTTATGAGTTTCTCAAGATTGGTAACAGATAGAAACAAGAGAAAGTACACAGTGATTCATCTATCTGGAGAACTTACAGAGGTTTACACAGAGAATTCCAAGTATAAGTACAAGAAAATAAGAGAGACTTACAAAACTGGTAAAACCTACATTGTTGATAGAGCTGGGAGTACTTAGCACTGTGAAAACAGCACTTTCGCAGAAAGAAATCTACTTCTCTAAGACCGGGAACAGTGAACAGAGAATGTATGAGTTTCTCAAGATTGGTAACAGATAGAAAAAAGAGAAAGTACACAGTGATTCATCTACCTAAAGAAGTTACAGAGGTTTACACAGAGAATTAAAAGTATAAGTAAAAGAAAATAAGAGAGACTTAGAAACCTGGTAAAACCTACATTGTTGATAGATTTGGGAGTTGTTAGCACTGTGAAAACAGCACTTTCGCCGAAAGAAATCTACTTCTCTAAGACCGGGAAACAGTGAAAAGAGAATGTATGAGTTTCTCAAAATTGTTAACAGATAGAAACAAGGGAAGTACACAGTGATTCATCTACCTAGAGAAGTTACAGAGGTTTACACAGAGAATTCCAAGTATAAGTACAAGAAAATAAGAGAGACTTAGAAAACTGGTAAAACCTACATTGTTGATAGAGTTGGGAGTACTTAGCACTGTGAAAAGAGCACGTTTGCCGAAAGAAACCTACTTCTTTTAGACCGTGAAACAGTGAACAGAGAATGTATAAGTTTCTCAAGATTGGTAACAGATAGAAAGACAAGAAAGTACACAGTGATTCATCTACCTAGAGAAGTTACAGAGGTTTACAAAGAAAATTCCAAGTATAAGTAAAAGAAGATAAGATAGACTTAGAATACTGGTAAAACTTACATTGTTGATTGAGTTTGGAGTACTTAACACTGTGAAATCAGCACTTTCGCCGAAAGAAATCTACTTCTGTAAGACCGGGAAACAGTGAAAAGAGAATATATGAGTTTTTCAAGATCAGCAACAGATAGAACCAAGAGAAAGGACACAGTGATTCATCTACCTAGAGAAGTTACAGCGGTTTACACAGAGAATTCCAAGTATAAGTACAAGAAAATAAGAGAGACTTAGAAAACTGGTAAAACCTACATTGTTGATAGAGTTGGGAGTACTTAAAACTGTGAAAACAGCACTTTCACAGAAAGAAATCTACTTCTCTAAGACCGGGAAACAGTGAACAGAGAATGTATGAGTTTCTCAAGATTGGTAACAGACAGAAACAAAAGAAGTACACAGTGATTCATCTACCTAGAGAAGTTACAGAGGTTTACACAGAAAATTCCAAGTATAAGTAAAAGAAGATAAGAGAGACTTAGAAAACTGGTAAAACTTACATTTTTGATTGAGTTGGGAGTACTTAGCACTCTGAAAACAGCACTTTCGCTGAAAGTAATGTACTTCTCTAAGACCGGGAAACAGTGAAAAGAGAATTTATGAGTTTCTCAAGATTGGTAACAGATAGAAACAAGAGAAAGTACACAGTGATTCATCTATCTGGAGAACTTACAGAGGTTTACACAGAGAATTCCAAGTATAAGTACAAGAAAATAAGAGAGACTTACAAAACTGGTAAAACCTACATTGTTGATAGAGCTGGGAGTACTTAGCACTGTGAAAACAGCACTTTCGCAGAAAGAAATCTACTTCTCTAAGACCGGGAACAGTGAACAGAGAATGTATGAGTTTCTCAAGATTGGTAACAGATAGAAAAAAGAGAAAGTACACAGTGATTCATCTACCTAAAGAAGTTACAGAGGTTTACACAGAGAATTAAAAGTATAAGTAAAAGAAAATAAGAGAGACTTAGAAACCTGGTAAAACCTACATTGTTGATAGAGTTGGGAGTTGTTAGCACTGTGAAAACAGCACTTTCGCCGAAAGAATTCTACTTCTCTAAGACCGGGAAACAGTGAAAAGAGAATGTATGAGTTTCTCAAAATTGTTAACAGATAGAAACAAGGGAAGTACACAGTGATTCATCTACCTAGAGAAGTTACAGAGGTTTACACAGAGAATTCCAAGCATAAGTACAAGAAAATAAGAGAGACTTAGAAAACTGGTAAAATCTACATTGTTGATAGAGTTGAGAGTACTTAGCACTGTGAAAACAGCACTTTCGTCGAAAGAAATCTACTTCTCTAAGACCGGGAAACAGTGAAAAGAGAATGTATGAGTTTCTCAAAATTGGTAACAGATAGAAACAAGAGAAAGTACACAGTGATTCATCTACCTAGAGAAGTTACAGAGGTTTACACAGAGAATTCCAAGTATAAGTACAAGAAAATAAGAGAGACTTAGAAAACTGGTAAAACCTACACTGTTGATAGAGTTGGGAGTACTTAGCACTGTGAAAACAGCACTTTCGCCGAAAGAAATCTACTTCTCTAAGACCGAGAAACAGTGAAAACAGAATGTATGAGTTTCTCAATATTGGTAACAGATAGAAACAAGAGAAAGTACACAGTCATTCATCTACCTAGAGAAGTTACAGAGGATTACACAGAGAATTCCAAGTATAAGTACAAGAAAATAAGAGAGACTTAGATAACTGGTAAAACCTACATTTTTGATAGAGTTGGGAGTACTTAAAACTGTGAAAACAGCACTTTCACAGAAAGAAATCTACTTCTCTAAGACTGGGAAACTGTGAACAGAGAATGTATGAGTTTTTCAAGATTGGTAACAGACCGAAGCAAGAGAAAGTACACAGTGATTCATCTACCTAGAGAAGTTACAGAGGTTTACACAGAGAATTCCAAGTATAAGTACAAGAAAATAAGAGAGACTTAGAAAACTGGTAAAACCTACATTGTTGATAGAGTTGGGAGTACTTAGCACTGTGAAAACAGCACTTTCGGAGAAAGAAATCTACTTTTCTAAGACCGGGAAACAGTGAAAAGAGAATGTATGAGTTTCTCAAGATTGGTAACAGATAGAAACAAGCAAAAGTACACAGTGATTCATCTACCTAGAGAAGTTACACAGGTTTACACAGAGAATTCCAAGTATAAGTACAAGAAAACAAGAGAGACTTAGATAACTGGTAAAACCTACATTGTTGATAGAGTTGGGAGTACTTACCACTGTGAAAACAGCACTTTCGCAGAAAGAAATCTACGTCTCTAAGACCGGGAAACAGTGAAAACAGAATGTATGAGTTTCTCAAGATTGGTAACAGATAGAAACAAGAGAAAGTAGACAGTGATTCATCTACCTAGAGAAGTTACAGAGGTTTACACAGAGAATTCCAAGTATAAGTAAAAGAAGATGAGAGAGACTTAGAAAACTGGTAAAACTTACATTGTTGATAGAGTTGGGAGTACTTAGCACTGTGAAAACAGCACTTTCGCCGAAAGAAATATACTTCTCTAACACCGGGAAACAGGGAACAGAGAATGTATGTGTTTCTCAAGATTAGTAACAGATAGAAACAAAAGAAGTACACAGTGATTCATCTACCTGGATAAGTTACAGCGGTTTACACAGAAAATTCCAAGTGTAAGTAAAAGAAGATAAGAGAGACTTAGAAAACTGGTAAAACTTACATTGTTGATTGAGTTGGGAGTACTTAGCACTGTGAAAACAGCACTTTCGCCGAAAGAAATCTACTTCTCTAAGACCGGGAAACAGTGAAAAGGGAATGAATGAGTTTCTCAAGATTGGTAACAGACAGAAACAAGAGAAAGTACACAGTGATTCATCTACCTAGAGAAGTTACAGAGGTTTACACAGAGAATTCCAAGCATAAGTACAAGAAAATAAGAGACATTTAGAAAACTGGCAAAACCTACATTGTTGATTGAGTTGGGAGTACTTAGCACTGTGAAAACAGCACTTTCGCAGAAAGAAATCTACTTCTCTAAGACCGAGAAACAGGGAACAGAGAATGTATGAGTTTCTCAAGATTGGTAACAGATAGAAACAAGAGAAAGTACCCAGTGATTAATCTACCTAGAGAAGTTACAGAGGATTACACACAGAATTCCAAGTATAAGTACAAGAAAATAAGAGAGACTTAGAAAACTGGTAAAACCTACATTGTTGATAGAGTTGGGAGTTGTTAGCACTGTGAAAACAGCACTTTCGCCGAAAGAAATCTACTTCTCTAAGACCGGGAAACAGTGAAAAGAGAATGTATGAGTTTCTCAAAATTGTTAACAGATAGAATCAAGGGAAGTACACAGTGATTCATCTACCTAGAGAAGTTACAGAGGTTTACACAGAGAATTCCAAGTATAAGTACAAGAAAATAAGAGAGACTTAGAAAACTGGTAAAACCTACATTGTTGATAGAGTTGGGAGTACTTAGCACTGTGAAAAGAGCACGTTCGCCGAAAGAAACCTACTTCTTTTAGACCGTGAAACAGTGAACAGAGAATGTATAAGTTTCTCAAGATTGGTAACAGATAGAAAGACAAGAAAGTACACAGTGATTCATCTACCTAGAGAAGTTACAGAGGTTTACAAAGAAAATTCCAAGTATAAGTAAAAGAAGATAAGATAGACTTAGAATACTGGTAAAACTTACATTGTTGATTGAGTTTGGAGTACTTAACACTGTGAAATCAGCACTTTCGCCGAAAGAAATCTACTTCTGTAAGACCGGGAAACAGTGAAAAGAGAATATATGAGTTTTTCAAGATCAGCAACAGATAGAACCAAGAGAAAGGACACAGTGATTCATCTACCTAGAGAAGTTACAGAGGTTTACACAGAGAATTCCAAGTATAAGTACAAGAAAATAAGAGAGACTTAGAAAACTGGTAAAACCTACATTGTTGATAGAGTTGGGAGTACTTACCACTGTGAAAACAGCACTTTCGCAGAAAGAAATCTACTACTCTAAGACCGGTAAACAGTGAACAGAGAATGTATGAGGTTGTCAAGATTGGTAAGAGATAGAACCAAGAGAAAGGACATAGTGATTCATCTACCTAGAGAAGTTACAGAGGTTTACACAGAGAATTCCAAGTATAAGTACAAGAAAATAAGAGAGACTTAGTAAACTGGTAAAACCTACATTGTTGATAGAGTTGGGAGTACTTAGCACTGTAAACACAGCACTTTCGCAGAAAGAAATCTACTTCTCTACGACCGGGAAACAGTGAACAGACAATGTATGAGTTTCTCAAGATTGGTAACAGAGAGAAACAAGAGAAAGTACACAGTGATTCATCTACCTAGAGAAGTTAGAGAGGTTTACACAGATAATTCCATCTATAAGTATAAGAAAATAAGAGAGACTTAGAAAACTCGTAAAAACTACAGTGTTGATAGAGTTGGGAGTACTTAGCAATGTGAAAACAGCACTTTTGCAGAAAGAAATCTACTTCGCTAAGACCGGGAAACAGGGAACAGAGAATGTATGAGTTTCTCAAGATTGGTAACAGACAGAAGCAAGAGAAAGTACACAGTGATTCATCTACCTAGAGATGTTACAGAGGTTTACACAGAAAATTCAAAGTATAAGTAAAAGAAGGTAAGAGAGACTTAGAATACTGGTAAAACTTACACTGTTGATTGAGTTGGGAGTACTTAGCACTGTGAAAACAGCACTTTCGCCGAAGGAAATCTACTTCTCTAAGACCGGGAAATAGTGAAAAGAGAATGTATGAGTTTCTCAAGATTGGTAACAGATAGAAACAAGAGAAAGTACACAGTGATTCATCTACCTAGAGAAGTTACAGAGGTTTACACAGAGAATTCCAAGCATAAGTACAAGAAAATAAGAGAGACTTAGAAAACTGGTAAAATCTACATTGTTGATAGAGTTGAGAGTACTTAGCACTGTGAAAACAGCACTTTCGTCGAAAGAAATCTACTTCTCTAAGACCGGGAAACAGTGAAAAGAGAATGTATGAGTTTCTCAAAATTGGTAACAGATAGAAAAAAGAGAAAGTACACAGTGATTCATCTAGCTAGAGAAGTTACAGAGGTTTACACAGAGAATTCCAAGTATAAGTACAAGAAAATAAGAGAGACTTAGATAACTGCTAAAACCTACATTGTTGATAGAGTTGGGAGTACTTAAAACTGTGAAAACAGCACTTTCACAGAAAGAAATCTACTTCTCTAAGACCGGGAAACAGTGAACAGAGAATGTATGAGTTTCTCAAGATTGGTAACAGACAGAAACAAAAGAAGTACACAGTGATTCATCTACCTAGAGAAGTTACAGAGGTTTACACAGAAAATTCCAAGTATAAGTAAAAGAAGATAAGAGAGACTTAGAAAACTGGTAAAACTTACATTTTTGATTGAGTTAGGAGTACTTAGCACTCTGAAAACAGCACTTTCGCTGAAAGTAATGTACTTCTTTAAGACCGGGAAACAGTGAAAAGAGAATTTATGAGTTTCTCAAGATTGGTAACAGATAGAAACAAGAGAAAGTACACAGTGATTCATCTATCTGGAGAACTTACAGAGGTTTACACAGAGAATTCCAAGTATAAGTACAAGAAAATAAGAGAGACTTACAAAACTGGTAAAACCTACATTGTTGATAGAGTTGGGAGTTGTTAGCACTGTGAAAACAGCACTTTCGCAGAAAGAAATCTACTTCTCTAAGACCGGGAACAGTGAACAGAGAATGTATGAGTTTCTCAAGATTGGTAACAGATAGAAAAAAGAGAAAGTACACAGTGATTCATCTAGCTAGTGAAGTTACAGAGGTTTACACAGAGAATTCCAAGTATAAGTACAAGAAAATAAGAGAGACTTAGATAACTGCTAAAACCTACATTGTTGATAGAGTTGGGAGTACTTAAAACTGTGAAAACAGCACTTTCACAGAAAGAAATCTACTTCTCTAAGACCGGGAAACAGTGAACAGAGAATGTATGAGTTTCTCAAGATTGGTAACAGACAGAAACAAGAGAAAGTACTCAGTGATTCATCTACCTAGAGAAGTTAGAGAGGTTTACACAGATAATTCCATCTATAAGTATAAGAAAATAAGAGAGACTTAGAAAACTCGTAAAAACTACACTGTTGATAGAGTTGGGAGTACTTAGCAATGTGAAAACAGCACTTTCGCAGAAAGAAATCTACTTCGCTAAGACCGGGAAACAGGGAACAGAGAATGTATGAGTTTCTCAAGATTGGTAACAGACAGAAGCAAGAGAAAGTACACAGTGATTCATCTACCTAGAGATGTTACAGAGGTTTACACAGAAAATTCCAAGTATAAGTAAAAGAAGGTAAGAGAGACTTAAAAAAGTGGTAAAACTTACACTGTTGATTGAGTTGGGAGTACTTAGCACTGTGAAAACAGCACTTTCGCCGAAAGAAATTTAGTTCTTTAAGTCCGTCTAACAGTGAACAGAGAATGTATGAGTTTCTCAAGATTGGTAACAGATAGAAACAAGAGAAAGTACACAGTGATTCATCTACCTAGAGAAGTTACAGAGGTTTACACAGAGAATTCCAAGCATAAGTACAAGAAAATAAGAGATACTTAGAAAACTGGTAAAAGCTACATTGTTGATAGAGTTGAGAGTCCTTAGCACTGTGAAAACAGCACTTTCGTCGAAAGAAATCTACTTCTCTAAGACCGGGAAACAGTGAAAAGAGAATGTATGAGTTTCTCAAAATTGGTAACAGATAGAAACAAGAGAAAGTACACAGTGATTCATCTACCTAGAGAAGTTACAGAGGTTTACACAGAAAATTCCAAGTATAAGTAAAAGAAGGTAAGAGAGACTTAAAAAAGTGGTAAAACTTACACTGTTGATTGAGTTGGGAGTACTTAGCACTGTGAAAACAGCACTTTCGCCGAAGGAAATCTACTTCTCTAAGACCGGGAAATAGTGAAAAGAGAATGTATGAGTTTCTCAAGATTGGTAACAGATAGAAAGACAAGAAAGTACACAGTGATTCATCTACCTAGAGAAGTTACAGAGGTTTACATAGAGAATTCCAAGCATAAGTACAAGAAAATAAGAGAGACTTAGAAAATTGGTAAAACCTACATTGTTGATATAGTTGGGAGTGGTTAAAACTGTGAAAACAGCACTTTCACAGAAAGAAATATACTTCTCTAAGACCGGGAAACAGTGAACAGAGAATGTATGAGTTTTTCAAGATTGGTAACAGACCGAAGCAAGAGAAAGTACACAGTGATTCATCTACCTAGAGAAGTTACAGAGGTTTACACAGAGAATTCCAAGTATAAGTACAAGAAAATAAGAGAGACTTAGAAAACTGGTAAAACCTACATTGTTGATAGAGTTGGGAGTACTTAGCACTGTGAAAACAGCACTTTCGGAGAAAGAAATCTACTTTTCTAGGACCGGGAAACAGTGAAAAGAGAATGTATGAGTTTCGCAAGATTGGTAACAGATAGAAACAAGCGAAAGTACACAGTGATTCATCTACCTAGAGAAGTTACACAGGTTTACACAGAGAATTCCAACTATAAGTATAAGAAAATAAGAGAGACTTAGAAAACTGGTAAAACCTACATTGTTGATAGAGTTGGGAGTACTTAGCACTGTGAAAACAGCACTTTCGCCGAAAGAAATCTACTTCTCTAAGACCGGGAAACAGTGAAAAGAGAATGTATGAGTTTCTCAAGATTGGTAACAGATAGAAACAAGAGAAAGTACACAGTGATTCATCTACCTAGAGAAAGTAGAGAGGTTTACACATAGAATTCCACGTATAAGTACAAGAAAACAAGAGAGACTTAGTAAACTGGTAAAACCTACATTGTTGATAGAGTTTGGAGTACTTAGCACTGTAAAAACAGCACTTTCGCAGAAAGAAATGTACTTCTCTACGCCCGGGAAACAGTGAACAGACAATGTATGAGTTTCTCAAGATTGGTAACAGACAGAAACAAGAGAAAGTACTCAGTGATTCATCTACCTAGAGAAGTTAGAGAGGTTTACACAGAGAATTCCATCTATAAGTATAAGAAAATAAGAGAGACTTAGAAAACTCGTAAAAACTACACTGTTGATAGAGTTGGGAGTACTTAGCAATGTGAAAACAGCACTTTCGCAGAAGAAATCTACTTCGCTAAGACCGGGAAACAGGGAACAGAGAACGTATGAGTTTCTCAAGATTGGTAACAGACAGAAGCAAGAGAAAGTACACAGTGATTCATCTACCTAGAGATGTTACAGAGGTTTACACAGAAAATTCCAAGTATAAGTAAAAGAAGGTAAGAGAGACTTAGAAAACTGGTAAAACCTACATTGTTGATAGAGTTGGGAGTTGTTAGCACTGTGAAAACAGCACTTTCGCCGAAAGAAATCTACTTCTCTAAGACCGGGAAACAGTGAAAAGAGAATGTAAGAGTTTCTCAAGATTGGTAACAGATAGAAACAAGAGAAAGTAGACAGTGATTCATCTACCTAGAGAAGTTACAGAGGTTTACACAGAGAATTCCAAGTATAAGTAAAAGAAGATGAGAGAGACTTAGAAAACTGGTAAAACTTACATTGTTGATAGAGTTGGGAGTACTTAGCACTGTGAAAACAGCACTTTCGCCGAAAGAAATATACTTCTCTAACACCGGGAAACAGGGAACAGAGAATGTATGTGTTTCTCAAGATTAGTAACAGATAGAAACAAAAGAAGTACACAGTGATTCATCTACCTGGATAAGTTACAGCGGTTTACACAGAAAATTCCAAGTGTAAGTAAAAGAAGATAAGAGAGACTTAGAAAACTGGTAAAACTTACATTGTTGATTGAGTTGGGAGTACTTAGCACTGTGAAAACAGCACTTTCGCTGAAAGAAATCTACTTCTCTAAGACCGGGAAACAGTGAAAAGGGAATGAATGAGTTTCTCAAGATTGGTAACAGACAGAAACAAGAGAAAGTACACAGTGATTCATCTACCTAGAGAAGTTACAGAGGTTTACACAGAGAATTCCAAGCATAAGTACAAGAAAATAAGAGACATTTAGAAAACTGGCAAAACCTACATTGTTGATTGAGTTGGGAGTACTTAGCACTGTGAAAACAGCACTTTCGCAGAAAGAAATCTACTTCTCTAAGACCGAGAAACAGGGAACAGAGAATGTATGAGTTTCTCAAGATTGGTAACAGATAGAAACAAGAGAAAGTACCCAGTGATTAATCTACCTAGAGAAGTTACAGAGGATTACACACAGAATTCCAAGTATAAGTACAAGAAAATAAGAGAGACTTAGAAAACTGGTAAAACCTACAATGTTGATAGAGTTCGGAGTACTTAGGACTGTGAAAACAGCACTTTCGCCGAAAGAAATCTACTTCTCTAAGACTGGGAAACAGTGAAAAGAGAATGTATGAGTTTCTCAAGATTGGTAACAGAAACAAGAGAAAGTACACAGTGATTCATCTACCTAGAGAAGTTGCAGAGGTTTACACAGAGAATTCCAAGTATAAGTAGAAGAAAATAAGAGAGACTTAGAAAACTGGTAAAACCTACATTGTTGATAGAGTTGGGAGTACTTAGCACTGTGAAAACACCACTTTCGTCGAAAGAAATCTACTTCTCTATCTCCGGGAAACAGGGAACAGAGAATGTATGAGTTTCTCAAGATTGGTAACAGATAGAAACAAGAGAAAGTACACAGTGATTCATCTTCCTAGAGAAGTTACAGAGGTTTACACAGAGAATTCCAAGTATAAGTACAAGAAAATAAGAGACACTTAGATAACTGGTAAAACCTACATTGTTGATAGAGTTGGGAGTACTTACCACTGTGAAAACAGCACTTTCTCAGAAGGAAATCTACTTCTCTAAGACCGGTAAACAGTGAACAGAGAATGTATGAGTTTTTCAAGATTGGTAACAGATAGAAACAAGAGAAAGTACACAGTGATTCATCTACCTAGAGAAGGTAGAGAGGTTTACACATAGAATTCCAAGTATAAGTACAAGAAAACAAGAGAGACCTAGTAAACTGGTAAAACCTACATTGTTGATAGAGTTGGGAGTACTTAGCACTGTAAAAACAGCACTTTCGCAGAAAGAAATCTACTTCTCTACGACCGGGAAACAGTGAACAGACAATGTATGATTTTCTCAAGTTTGGTAACAGACAGAAACAAGAGAAAGTACTCAGTGATTCATCTACCTAGAGAAGTTAGAGAGGTTTACACAGAGAATTCCATCTATAAGTATAAGAAAATAAGAGAGACTTAGAAAACTGGTAAAAACTACACTGTTGATAGAGTTGGGAGTACTTAGCAATGTGAAAACAGCACTTTCGCAGAAAGAAATCTACTTAGCTAAGACCGGGAAACAGGGAACAGAGAATGTATGAGTTTCACAAGATTGGTAACAGATAGAAACAAGAGAAAGTACACAGTGATTCATCTACCTAGAGAAGTTACAGAGGTTTACACAGACAATTCCAAGTATAAGTATAAGAAAATAAGAGAGACTTAGAAAACTGGTAAAACCTACATTGTTGATTGAGTTGGGAGTACTTAGCACTGTGAAAACAGCACTTTCGCAGAAAGAAATCTACTTCGCTAAGACCGGGAAACAGTGAAATGAGAATGTTTGAGTTTCTCAAGATTGGTTACAGATAGAAACAAAAGAGGTACACAGTGACTCATCTACCTAGAGAAGTTACAGAGGTTTACACAGAAAATTCCAAGTATGAGTAAAGGAAGATAAGAGAGACTTAAAAAAGTGGTAAAACTTACATTGTTGATTGAGTTGGGAGAAGTTAGCACTGAGAAAACAGCACTTTCGCGAAAGAAATCTACTTCTCTAAGACCGGGAAACAGTGAAAAGAGAATGTATGAGTTTCTCAAGATTAGTAACAGATAGAAACAAGAGAAAGTATACAGTGATTCATCTACCTAGAGAAGTTATAGAGGTTTACACAGAGAATTCCAAGTATAAGTACAAGAAAATAAGAGAGACTTAGAAAACTGGTAAAACCTACATTGTTGATAGAGTTGGGAGTTCTTAACACTGTGAAAACAGCACTCTTGCCGAAAGAAATCTACTTCTCTAAGACTGGGAAACAGTGAAAAGGGAATGTATGAGTTTCTCAAGATTGGTAACAGATAGAAACAAGAGAAAGTACAGAGTGATTCATCTACCTAGAGAAGTTACAGAGGTTTACACAGAAAATTCCAAGTGTAAGTAAAAGAAGATAAGAGAGACTTAGAAAACTGGTAAAACTTACATTGTTGACTGAGGTGGGAGTACTTAGCACTGTGAAAACAGCATTTTCGCCGAAAGAAACCTACTTCTCTAAGACCGGGAAACAGTGAAAAGAGAATGTATGAGTTTCTCACGATTGGTAACAGATAGAAACAACACAAAGTACACAGTGATTCATCTACCTAGAGAAGTTACAGAGGTTCACACAGAGAATTCCAAGTATTAGTACAAGAAAATAAGAGAGACTTAGAAAACTGGTAAAACGTACATTGTTGATAGAGTTGGGAGTACTTAGCACTGTGAAAACAACACTTTCGCAGAAAAAAATCTACTTCTCTAAGACTGGGAAACAGTGAACAGAGAATTATGAGTTTCTCAAGATTAGTAACAGATAGAAACAAAAGAAGTACACAGTGATTCATCTACCTAGAGAAGTTTCAGAGGTTTACACAGAGAATTCCAAGTATAAGTACAAGAAAATAAGAGAGACTTAGAAAACTGGTAAAACCTACATTGTTAATATAGTTGGGAGTACTTAGCACTGTGAAAACAGCACTTTCGCCGAAAGAAATCTACTTCTTTTAGACCGTGAAACAGTGAATAGAGAACGTATAAGTTTCTCAAGATTGGTAACAGATAGAAAGACAAGAAAGTACACAGTGATTCATCTACCTAGAGAAGTTACAGAGGTTTACACAGAAAGTTCCAAGAATAAGTAAAAGAAGATAAGATAGACTTAGAAAACTGGTAAAACTTACATTGTGGATTGAGTTTGGAGTACTTAACACTGTGAAATCAGCACTTTCGCCGAAAGAAATCTACTTCTGTAAGATCGGGAAACAGTGAAAAGAGAATATATGAGTTTCTCAAGATCGGCAACAGATTGAACCAAGAGAAAGAACACAGTGATTCATCTACATAGAGAAGTTACAGAGGTTTACACAGAGAATTCCATGTATAAGTACAAGAAAATAAGAGAGACTTAGAAAACTGGTAAAACCTACATTGTTGATAGAGTTGGGAGTACTTACCACTGTGAAAACAGCACTTTCGCAGAAAGAAATCTACTTCTCTAAGACCGGTAAACAGTGAACAGAGAATGTATGAGTTTGTCAAGATTGGTAACAGATAGAAACAAGAGAAATTACACAGTGATTCATCTACCTAGAGAAGGTAGAGAGGTTTACACATAGAATTCCAAGTACAAGTACAAGAAAACAAGAGAGACTTAGAAAACTGGTAAAACCTACATTGTTGATAGAGTTGGGAGTACTGAGCACTGTAAAAACAGCACTTTCGCAGAAAGAAATCTACTTCTCTACGACCGGGAAACAGTGAACAGACAATGTATGAGTTTCTCAAGATTGGTAACAGACAGAAACAAGAGAAAGTACTCAGTGATTCACCTACCTAGAGAAGTTAGAGAGGTTTACACAGAGAATTCCATGTATAAGTATAAGAAAATAAGAGAGACTTAGAAAACTGGTAAAAATTACTGTTGATAGAGTTCGGAGTACTTAGCAATGTGAAAACACCACTTTCGCAGAAAGAAATCTACTTCGCTAAGACCGGGAAACAGGGAACAGAGAATGTATGAGTTTCTCAAGATTGGTAACAGATAGAAACAAGAGAAAGTACACAGTGATTCATCTACCTAGAAAACTTACCGAGGTTTACACAGAGAATTCCAAGTATAAGTACAAGAAAATAAGAGAGACTTAGAAAACTGGTAAAACCTACATTGTTGATAGAGTTGGGAGTACTTAGCACTGTGAAAACAGCACTTTCGCCGAAAGAAATTTCGTTCTCTAAGTCCGTGAAACAGTGAACAGAGAATGTATCAGTTTCTCAAGATTGGTAACAGATAGAAACAAGAGAAAGTACACAGTGATTCTTCTATCTAGAAAAGTTACATAGGTTTACACAGAGAATTCCAAGTATAAGTACAAGAAAATAAGAGAGACTTAGAAAACGGGTAAAACCTACATTGTTGATAGAGCTGGGAGTACTTAGCACTGTGAAAACAGCACTTTCGCAGAAAGAAATCTACTTCTCTAAGACTGGGAAACAGTGAACAGAGAATGTATGAGTTTCTCAAGATTGGTAACAGATAGAAACAAGAGAAAGTACACATTGATTCATCTACCTAGAAAAGTTACAGAGGTTTACACAGAGAATTCAAAGTATAAGTACAAGAAAATAAGAGAGACTTAGAAAACTGGTAAAACCTACATTGTTGGTAGAGTTGGGAGTACTTAGCACTGCGAAAACAGCACTTTCGCCGAAAGAAATCTACTTCTCTACGTCCGTGAAACAGTGAACAGAGAATGTATGAGTTTCTCCAGATTGGTAACAGATAGAAACAAGAGAAAGTACACAGTGATTCATCTACCTAGAGAAGTTACAGAGGATTACACAGAGAATTCCAAGTATAAGTACAAGAAAATAAGAGAGACTTAGAAAACTGGTAAAACCTACACTGTTGATAGAGTTTGGAGTACATAGCACTCTGAAAACAGCACTTTTGCAGAAAGAAATCTACTTCTCTAAGACCGGGAAACAGTCAAAAGAGAATGTATGAGTTTCTCAAGATTGGTAACAGATAGAAACAAAAGAAAGTGCACAGTGATTCATCTACCTAGAGAAGTTACAGAGGTTTACACAGAAAATTCCAAGTATAAGTAAAAGAAGATAAGAGAGACTTAGAAAACTGGTAAAACCTACATTGTTGATAGAGTTGGGAGTACGTAGCACTGTGAAACAGCACTGTTGCCGAAAGAAATCTACTTCTCTAAGACCGGGAAACACTGAAAAGAGAATGTATGAGTTTCTCAAGATTGGTAACAGATAGAAACAAGAGAAAGTACACAGTGATTCATCTACCTAGAGAAGTTACAGAGGTTTACACGGAGAATTCCAAGTATAAGTACAAGAAAATAAGAGAGACTTAGAAAACTGGTAAAACCTACATTGTTGATAGAGTGAGAGTACTTAGCACTGTGAAAACAGCACTTTCGCCGAAAGAAATCTACTTTTCTAACACCAGGAAACAGGTAACAGAGAATGTATGAGTTTCTCAAGATTAGTAACAGATCGAAACAAAAGAAGTACACAGTGATTCATCTACCTAGAGAAGTTACAGAGGTTTACACAGAAAATTCCAAGTTTAAGTACAAGAAAATAAGAGAGACTTAGAAAACTGGTAAAACCTACATTGTTGATAGAGTTGGGAGTACTTAGCACTGTGAAAACAGCACTTTCGCAGAAAGAAATCTACTTCTCTAGGACCTTGAAACAGTGAAAAGAGAATGTATGAGTTTCTCAAGATTGGTAACAGATAGAAACAAAAGAAAGTACACAGTGATTCATCTACCTAGAGAAGTTACAGAGGTTTACACAGAAAATTCCAAGTATAAGTAAAAGAAGATAAGAGAGACTTAGAGAACTGGTAAAACCTACATTGTTGATAGAGTTGGGAGTAGTTAGCACCGTGAAAACAGCACTTTCGCAGAAAGAAATCTACTTCTCTGAGACCGCGAAACAGTTAACACAGAATGTATGAGTTGCTCAAGATTAGTAACAGATAGAAACAAAAGAAGTACACAGTGATTCATCTACCTAGAGAAGTTACAGAGGTTTACACAGAAAATTCCAAGTATAAGTAAAAGAAGATAAGAGAGACTTAGGAAACAGGTAAAACTTACAATGTTGATAGAGTTCGGAGTACTTAGCACTGTGAAAACAGAACTTTCGCAAAAAGAAATCTACTTCTCTAATACCGGGAAACAGTGAAAAGAGAATGTATGAGTTTCTCAAGATTGGTAACAGATAGAAACAAGAGAAAGTACACCGTGATTCATCTACCTAGAGAAGTTACAGAGGTTTACACAGAGAATTCCAAGTATAAGTACAAGAAAATAAGAGAGACTTAGAAAAGTGGTAAAACATACATTGTTGATAGAGTTGAGAGTACTTAGCACTGTGAAAACAGCACTTTCGCCGAAAGAAATCTACTTCTCTAACACCAGGAAACAGGTAACAGAGAATGTATGAGTTTCTCAAGATTAGTAACAGATAGAAACAAAAGAAGTATACAGTGATTTATCTACCGAGAGAAGTTACAGAGGTTTACACAGAAAATTCCAAGTTTAAGTACAAGAAAATAAGAGAGACTTAGAAAACTGGTAAAACTTACATTGTTGATTGAGTTGGGAGTACTTAGCACTGTGAAAACAGCACTTTCGACGAAAGAAATCTACTTCTCAAAGACCGGGAAACAGTGAAAAGAGAATGCATGAGTTTCTCAATATTGGTAACCGATAGAAAGAAAAGAAAGTACACAGTGATTCATCTACCTACAGAGGTTACAGAGGTTTACACAGAAAATTCCAAGTATAAGTAAAAGAAGATAAGAGAGACTTAGAAAACTGGTAAAACTTACATTGTTGATTGAGTTGGGAGTACTTAGCACTGTGAAAACAGCACTTTCGCCGAACGAAATCTACTTCTCTAAGGCCGGGAAACAGTGAAAAGAGAATGTATGAGTTTCTCAAGATTGGTAACAGATAGAAACTAGAGAAAGTACACAGTGATTCATCTACCTAGAGAAGTCACAGAGGTTTACACTGAGAATTCCAAGTATAAGTACAAGAAAATAAGAGAGACTTAGAAAACTGGTAAAACCTACATTGTTGATAGAGTTGGGAGTACTTAGCACTGTGAAATCAGCACTTTCGCCGAAAGAAATATAGTTCTCTAACACCGGGAATCAGGGAACAGAGAATGTATGAGTTTCTCAAGATTGGTAACAGATAGAAAGAAGAGAAAGTACACAGTGATTAATCTACCTAGAGAATTTACAGAGGTTTACACAGAAAATTCGAAGTGTAACTAAAAGAAGATAAGAGAGACTTAAAAAAGTGGTAAAACTTACATTGTTGATTGAGGTGGGAGTACTTAGCACTGTGAAAACAGCACTTTCGCCGAAAGAAATCTACTTCTCTAACACCAAGAAACAGGTAACAGAGAATGTAAGAGTTTCTCAAGATTAGTAACAGATAGAAACAAAAGAAGTACACAGTGATTCATCTACCTAGAGAAGTTACAGAGGTTTACACAGAAAATTCCAGGTATAAGTACAAGAAACTAAGAGAGACTTAGAAAACTGGTAAAACCTACATTGTTGATAGAGTTGGGAGTACTTAGCACTGTGAAAACAGCACTTTTGCAGAAAGAAATCTACTTCTCTAACACCGAGAAACAGGGAAGAGAGAATGTATGAGTTTCTCAAGATTGGTAATCAAACAAGAGAAAGTACACAGTGATTCATCTACCTGGAGAAGTTACAGAGGTTTGCACAGAGAATTCCAAGTATAAGTACAAGAAAATAAGAGAGACTTAGAAAACTGGTAAAACCTACATTGTTGATAGAGTTGGGAGTACTTAGCACTGTGAAAACAGCACTTTCTCCGAAAGAAATCTACTTCTATAAGACCGGGAAACAGTGAAAAGAGAATGTATGAGTTTCTCAAGATTGGTAACAGATAGAAAAAAGAGAAAGTACACAGTGATTCATTTACCTAGAGAAGTTACAGAGGTTTGTACAGAGAATTCCAAGTATAAGTACAAGAAAATAAGAGAGACTTAGAAAACTGGTAAAACCTACATTGTTGATAGAGTTGGGAGTACTTAGCACTGTGAAAACATCTCTTTCGCCGAAAGAAATCTACTACTCTAAGACCGGGAAACAGTGAAAAGAGAATGTATGAGTTTCTGAAGATTGGTAACAGATAGAAACAAGAGAAAGTACGCAGTGATTCATCTACCTAGAGAAGTTACAGCGGTTTACACAGAGAATTCCAAGTACAAGTACAAGAAAATAAGAGAGACTTAGAAAACTGGTAAAAGCTACATTGTTGATAGAGTTGGGAGTACTTAGCACTGTGAAAACAGCACTTTCGCCGAAAGAAATCTACTTCTCTAAGACCCTGAAAAAGGGAAAAGAGAATGTATGAGTTTCTCAAGATTGGTAACAGATAGAAACAAGATAAAGTACACAGTGATTCATCTACCTAGAGAAGTTACAGAGGTTTACACAGAAAATTCCAAGTATAAGTAAAAAAGATAAGAGAGACTTAGAAAACTGGTAAAACTTACAATGTTGATTGCGTTGGGAGTAGTTAGCACTGTGAACACAGCACGCTCGCCGAAAGAAATCTACTTCTCTAAGACCGGGAAACCGTGAAAAGAGAATGTATGAGTTTCTCAAGATTGGTAACAGAAACAAGAGAAAGTACACAGTGATTCTTCTACCTAGAGAAGTTACACAGGTTTACACAGAGAATTCCAAGTGTAAGTACAATAAAATAAGAGAGACTTAGAATACTGGTAATACCTACATTGTTGATAGAGTTGGGAGTACTTATTACTGTGAAAACAGCACTTTCGCAGAAAGAAATCTACTTCTCTAAGACCGGGAAACAGTGAAGAGTGTATGTATGAGTTTCTCAAGATTGGTAACAGATAGAAGCAAGAGAAAGTACACAGTGATTCATCTACCTTGAGAAGTTACAGAGGTTGACACAGAGAATTCCAAGCATAAGTACAAGAAAATAAGAGAGACTTAGAAAACTGGTAAAACCTACATTGTTGATAGAGTTGGGAGTACTGAACACTGTGAAAACAGCACTTTCGCCGAAAGAAATCTACTTCTCTAAGACCGGGAAACAGGGAAAAGAGAATGTATGAGTTTCTCAAGATTGGTAACAGATAGAAACAAGAGAAAGTACACAGTGATTCATCTACCTAGAGAAGTTACAGAGGTTTACACAGAGAATTCCAAGTATAGGTACAAGAAAATAAGAGAGACTTAGAAAACTGGTGAAACCTACATTGTTGATAGAGTTGGGAGTACTTAGCACTGTGAAAACAGCCCTTTCGCAGAAAGAAATCTACTTCTCTAAGACCGGGAAACAGTGAACAGAGAATGTATGAGTTTCTCAAGATTGGTAACAGACAGAAACAAGAGAAAGTACACAGTGATTCATCTACCTAGACAAGTTACAGAGGTTTACACAGAGAATTCCAAGTATAAGTACAAGAAAATAAGAGAGACTTAGAAAGCTGGTAATACCTACATTGTTGATAGAGTTGGGAGTACTTAGCACTGTGAAAACAGGACTTTCACCGAAAGAAATCTACTTCTCTAAGACCGGGAAACAGTGAAAAGAGAATGTATGACTTTCTCAAGATTGGTAACGGATAGAAACAAGAGAAAGTACACAGTGATTCATCTACCTAGAGAAGTTACAGAGGTTTACACAGAGAATTCCAAGTATAAGTACAAGAAAATAAGAGAGACTTGGAAAACTGCTAAAACCTACATTGTTGATAGAGTTGGGAGTACTTAGCACTGTGAAAACAGCACTTTCGCAAAAAGAAATCTACTTCTCTAACACCGGGAAACAGGGAACAGAGAAAGTGTGACTTTCTCAAGATTGGTAATGGATAGAAACAAGAGAAAGTACACAGTGATTCATCTACCTAGAGAAGTTACAGAGGTTTACACAGAGAATTCCAAGTATAAGTACAAGAAAATAAGAGAGACTTAGAAAACTGGTAAAACCTACATTGTTGATGGAGTTGGGAGTTTTTAGCACTGTGAAAACAGCACTTTCGCCGAATGAAATCTACTTCTCTAAGAAAGGGAAGCAGTGAAAAGAGAATGTATGAGTTTCTCAAGATTGGTAACAGACAGAAACAAGAGAAAGTACACAGTGGTTCATCTACCTAGAGAAGTCACAGAGGTTTACACAGAGAATTCCAAGTATAAGTACAAGAAAATAAGAGAGACTTAGAAAACTGGTAAAACCTACATTGTTGATAGAGTTGGGAGTACTTAGCACTGTGAAAACAGCACTTTCGCCGTAAGAAATCTACTTCTCTAAGACCGGGAAACAGTGAAAAGAGAATGTATG
Source organism: Heterohyrax brucei (assembly GCA_028571685.1). Taxonomy (NCBI): domain Eukaryota; kingdom Metazoa; phylum Chordata; class Mammalia; order Hyracoidea; family Procaviidae; genus Heterohyrax; species Heterohyrax brucei. The sequence goes on from CM053156.1 coordinate 34,665,662, forward strand.
AGTTTCTCAAGCTTGGTAACAGAGAGAAACAAGAGAAAGTACACAGTGATTCATCTACCTAGAGAAGTTACAGATGTTTACACAGAGAATTCCAAGTATAAGTACAAGAAAATAAGAGAGACTTAGAAAACTGGTAAAACCTACATTGTTGATAGAGTTGGGAGTACTTAGCACTGTGAAAACAGCACTTTCGCCGAAAGAAATCTACTTCTCTAAGACCGGGAAACAGTGAAAAGAGAATGTATGACTTTCTCAAGATAGGTAACAGAAAGAAACAAGAGAAAGTACACAGTTATTCATCTACCTAGAGATCTTACAGAGGTTTACACAGAGAATTCCAAGCATAAGTACAAGAAAATAAGAGAGACTTAGAAAACTGGTAAAACCTACATTGTTGATAGAGTTGGGAGTACTTAGCACTGTGAAAACAGCACTTTCGCCGAAAGAAATCTACTTCTCCAAGACCGGGAAACAGTGAAAAGAGAATGTATGAGTTTCTCAAGATTGGTAACAGATAGAAACAAGAGAAAGTACACAGTGATTCATCTACCTAGAGAAGTTACAGAGGTTTATACAGAAAATTCCAAGTATAAGTACAATAAAATAAGAGAAACTTAGAAAACTGGTAAAATCTACATTGTTGATAGAGTTGGGAGTACTTAGCACTGTGAAAACAGCACTTTCGCCAAAAAAATCTACTTCTCTAAGACAGGGAAACAGTGAAAAGAGAATGTATGAGTTTCTCAAGATTGGTAACAGATAGAAACAAGAGAAAGTGCACAGTGATTCATCTACCTAGAGAACTTACAGAGGTTTACACAGAGAATTCCAAGTACAAAAAATAAGAGAGACTTAGATAACTGGTAAAACCTACATTGTAGATAGAGTTGGGAGTACTTAGTACTGTGAAAACAGCACTTTCGCAGAAAGAAATCTACTTCTCTGACACTGGGAAACAGTGAACAGAGAATGTATAAGTTTCTCAAGATTGGTAACAGATAGAAACAAGAGAAAGTACACAGTGATTCATCTACCTAGAGAAGTTACAGAAGTTTACACAGAGAATTCCATGTATAAGTACAAGAAAATTAGAGAGACTTAGAAAACTGGTAAAACCTACATTGTGGATAGAGTTGGGAGTACTTAGCACTGTGAAAAAAGCACTTTCGCCGAAAGAAATTTAGTTCTGTAAGTCCGTGAAACAGTGAACAGAGAATGTATCAGTTTCTCAAGATAGGTAACAGATAGAAACAAGAGAAAGTACACAGTGATTTATCTAGCTAGAAAAGTTACAGAGGTTTACACAGAGAATTCCAAGTATAAGTACAAGAAAATAAGAGAGACTTAGAAAACTGGTAAAACCTACATTGTTGATAGAGTTGGGAGTACTTAGCACTGTGAAAACAGCTCTTTTGCAGAAAGAAATCTACTTCTCTAAGACTGGGAAACAGTGAACAGAGAATGTATGAGTTTCTCAAGATTGGTAACAGATAGAAACAACAGAAAGTACACAGTCATTCATCTACCTAGAGAAGTTACAGAAGATTACACAGAGAATTCCATGTATAAGTACATGAAAATAAGAGAGACTTAGAAAACTGGTAAAACCTACATTGTGGATAGAGTTGGGAGTACTTAGCACTGTGAAAAGAGCACTTTCGCCGAAAGAAATTTAGTTCTCTATGTCCGTGAAATAGTGAACAGAGAATGTATCAGTTTCTCAAGATTGGTAACAGATAGAAACAAGAGAAAGTACACAGTGATTCATCTACCTAGAAAAGTTACAGAGGTTTGCGGAGAGAATTCCAAGTAGAAGTACAAGAGAATAAGAGAGACTTAGAAAAGTGGTAAAACCTACATTGTTGATAGAGTTGGGAGTACTTAGCACTGTGAAAACAACACTTTCGCAGAGAGAAATCTACTTCTCTAACACTGGGAAACAGTGAAGATAGAATGTGTGAGTTTCTCAAGATTGGTAACAGAAAGAAAGAAGAGAAAGTACGCAGTGATTCATCTACATAGAAAAGTTAGAGAGGTTTACACAGAGAATTCCAAGTATAAGTACAAGAAAATAAGAGAGACTTAGAAAACTGGTAAAACAAACATTGTGGATAGAGTTGGGAGTACTTAGCACTGTTAAAACAGCACTTTCGCCGAAAGAAATTTAGTTCTCTAAGTCCGTGAAACAGTGAACAGAGAATGTATGAGTTTCTCAAGATTGGTAACAGATAGAAACAAGAGAAAGTACACAGTGATTCATCTACCTAGAAAAGTAACAGAGATTTACACAGAGAATTCCAAGTATAAGTACAAGAAAATAAGAGAGACTTAGAAAACTGGTAAAACCTACATTGTAGATAGAGTTGGGAGTACTTAGCACTGTGAAAACAGCACTTTCCCAGAAAGTAATCTACTTCTCTAAGACTGGGAAACAGTGAACAGAGAATGTATGAGTTCCTCAAGATTGGTAACAGATAGAAAGAAGAGAAAGTACACAGTGATTCATCTAAATAGAGAAGTTACAGAAGTTTACACAGAGAATTCCAAGTATAAGTACAAGAAAATAAGAGAGACATAGAAAACTGGTATAACTTACATTGTTAATAGAGTTGGGAATACTTAGCACTGTGAAAACTGCACTTTCGCCTAAAGAAATCTAGTTCTCTAAGACCGGGAAACAGTGAAAAGAGAATGTATGAGTTTCTCAAGATTGGTAACAGATAGAAACCAGAGAAAGTACACAGTGATTCATCTACCGAGAGAATTTACAGAGGTTTACACAGAGAATTCCAAGTATAAGTACAAGAAAATAAGAGAGACTTAGAAAAATGGTAAAGCCTACAATGTTGATAGAGTTGGGAGTACTTAGCACTGTGAAAACAGCACTTTCGCCGAAAGAAATCTACTTCTCCAAGACCGGGAAACAGTGAAAAGAGAATGTATGAGTTTCTCAAGATTGGTAACAGATAGAAACAAGAGAAAGTACACAGTGATTCATCTACCTAGAGAAGTTACAGAGGTTTATACAGAAAATTCCAAGTATAAGTACAATAAAATAAGAGAAACTTAGAAAACTGGTAAAATCTACATTGTTGATAGAGTTGGGAGTACTTAGCACTGTGAAAACAACACTTTCGCCAAAAAAATCTACTTCTCTAAGACCGGGAAACAGTGAAAAGAGAATGTATGAGTTTCTCAAGATTGGTAACAGATAGAAACAAGAGAAAGTGCACAGTGATTCATCTACCTAGAGAACTTACAGAGGTTTACACAGAGAATTCCAAGTACAAAAAATAAGAGAGACTTAGATAACTGGTAAAACCTACATTGTAGATAGAGTTGGGAGTACTTAGCACTGTGAAAACAGCACTTTCGCAGAAAGAAATCTACTTCTCTGACACTGGGAAACAGTGAACAGAGAATGTATAAGTTTCTCAAGATTGGTAACAGATAGAAACAAGAGAAAGTACACAGTGATTCATCTACCTAGAGAAGTTACAGAAGTTTACACAGAGAATTCCATGTATAAGTACAAGAAAATTAGAGAGACTTAGAAAACTGGTAAAACCTACATTGTGGATAGAGTTGGGAGTACTTAGCACTGTGAAAAAAGCACTTTCGCCGAAAGAAATTTAGTTCTGTAAGTCCGTGAAACAGTGAACAGAGAATGTATCAGTTTCTCAAGATAGGTAACAGATAGAAACAAGAGAAAGTACACAGTGATTTATCTACCTAGAAAAGTTACAGAGGTTTACACAGAGAATTCCAAGTATAAGTACAAGAAAATAAGAGAGACTTAGAAAACTGGTAAAACCTACATTGTTGATAGAGTTGGGAGTACTTAGCACTGTGAAAACAGCACTTTTGCAGAAAGAAATCTACTTCTCTAAGACTGGGAAACAGTGAACAGAGAATGTATGAGTTTCTCAAGATTGGTAACAGATAGAAACAACAGAAAGTACACAGTCATTCATCTACCTAGAGAAGTTACAGAAGATTACACAGAGAATTCCATGTATAAGTACATGAAAATAAGAGAGACTTAGAAAACTGGTAAAACCTACATTGTGGATAGAGTTGGGAGTACTTAGCACTGTGAAAAGAGCACTTTCGCCGAAAGAAATTTAGTTCTCTATGTCCGTGAAATAGTGAACAGAGAATGTATCAGTTTCTCAAGATTGGTAACAGATAGAAACAAGAGAAAGTACACAGTGATTCATCTACCTAGAAAAGTTACTGAGGTTTGCGGAGAGAATTCCAAGTAGAAGTACAAGAGAATAAGAGAGACTTAGAAAAGTGGTAAAACCTACATTGTTGATAGAGTTGGGAGTACTTAGCACTGTGAAAACAACACTTTCGCAGAGAGAAATCTACTTCTCTAACACTGGGAAACAGTGAAGATAGAATGTGTGAGTTTCTCAAGATTGGTAACAGAAAGAAAGAAGAGAAAGTACGCAGTGATTCATCTACATAGAAAAGTTAGAGAGGTTTACACAGAGAATTCCAAGTATAAGTACAAGAAAATAAGAGAGACTTAGAAAACTGGTAAAACAAACATTGTGGATAGAGTTGGGAGTACTTAGCACTGTGAAAACAGCACTTTCGCCGAAAGAAATTTAGTTCTCTAAGTCCGTGAAACAGTGAACAGAGAATGTATGAGTTTCTCAAGATTGGTAACAGATAGAAACAAGAGAAAGTACACAGTGATTCATCTACCTAGAAAAGTAACAGAGATTTACACAGAGAATTCCAAGTATAAGTACAAGAAAATAAGAGAGACTTAGAAAATTGGTAAAACCTACATTGTAGATAGAGTTGGGAGTACTTAGCACTGTGAAAACAGCACTTTCCCAGAAAGTAATCTACTTCTCTAAGACTGGGAAACAGTGAACAGAGAATGTATGAGTTCCTCAAGATTGGTAACAGATAGAAAGAAGAGAAAGTACACAGTGATTCATCTACCTAGAGAAGTTACAGAAGTTTACACAGAGAATTCCAAGTATAAGTACAAGAAAATAAGAGAGACATAGAAAACTGGTATAACTTACATTGTTAATAGAGTTGGGAATACTTAGCACTGTGAAAACTGCACTTTCGCCTAAAGAAATCTAGTTCTCTAAGACCGGGAAACAGTGAAAAGAGAATGTATGAGTTTCTCAAGATTGGTAACAGATAGAAACCAGAGAAAGTACACAGTGATTCATCTACCGAGAGAATTTACAGAGGTTTACACAGAGAATTCCAAGTATAAGTACAAGAAAATAAGAGAGACTTAGAAAAATGGTAAAGCCTACAATGTTGATAGAGTTGGGAGTACTTAGCACTGTGAAAACAGGACTTTCGCCGAAAGAAATCTACTTCTCTAAGAGCGGGAAACAGTGAAAAGAGAATGTATGACTTTCTCAAGTTTGGTAACGGATAGAAACAAGAGAAACTACACAGTGATTCATCTACCTACAAAATTTACTGAGGTTTACACAGAGAATTCCAAGTATAAGTACAAGAAAATAAGAGAGACTTAGAAAACTGGTAAAATCTACATTGTTGATAGAGTTGGGAGTACTTAGCACTGTGAAAACAGCACTTTTGCCAAAAAAAAATCTACTTCTCTAAGACCAGGAAACAGTGAAAAGAGAATGTATGGGTTTCTCAAAATTGGTAACATATAGAAACAAGAGAAAGTACACAGTGATTCATCTACATAGAGAAGTTACAGAGGTTTACACAGAGAATTCCAAGTATAAGTACAAGAAAATAAGAGAGACTTAGAAAAATGGTAAAGCCTACAATGTTGATAGAGTTGGGAGTACTTAGCACTGTGAAAACAGGACTTTCGCCGAAAGAAATCTACTTCTCTAAGAGCGGGAAACAGTGAAAAGAGAATGTATGACTTTCTCAAGTTTGGTAACGGATAGAAACAAGAGAAACTACACAGTGATTCATCTACCTAGAGAACTTACAGAGGTTTACACAGAGAATTCCAAGTATAAGTACAAGAAAATAAGAGAGACTTAGAAAACTGGTAAAATCTACATTGTTGATAGAGTTGGGAGTACTTAGCACTGTGAAAACAGCACTTTCGCCGACAAACATATACTTCTCTAAGACCGGGAAACAGTGAAAAGAGAATGTATGGGTTTCTCAAAATTGGTAACATATAGAAACAAGAGAAAGTACACAGTGATTCATTTACATAGAGAAGTTACAGAGGTTTACACAGAGAATTCCAAGTATAAGTACAAGAAAATAAGAGAGACTTAGAAAACTGGTAAAACCTACATTGTTGATAGAGTTGGGAGTACTTAGCACTGTGAAAACAGCACTTTCGCAGAAAGAAATCTATTTCTCTAATACCGGGAAAAAGTGAAAAGACAATGTATGAGTTTCTCAAGATTGGTAACAGATAGAAACAAGAGAAAGTACACAGTGATTCATCTACCTAGAGAAGTTACAGAGGTTTACACAGAAAATTTGAAGTGTAACTAAAAGAAGATAAGAGAGACTTAAAAAAGTGGTAAAACTTACATTGTTGATTGAGGTGGGAGTACTTAGCACTGTGAAAACAGCACTTTCGCCGAAAGAAATCTACTTGTCTAACACCAGGAAACAAGTAACAGAGAATGTAAGAGTTTCTCAAGATTAGTAACAGATAGAAACAAAAGAAGTACACATTGATTCATCTACCTAGAGAAGTTACGGAGGTTTACACAGAAAATTCCAAGTTTAAGTACAAGGAAATAAGAGAGACTTAGAAAACTGGTAAAACTTACATTGTTGAATGAGTTGTGAGTACTTAGCACTGTGAAAACAGCACTTTCGCAGAAAGAAATCTACTTCTCTAAGACCGGGAAACAGTGAACAGAGAATGTATGAGTTTCTCAAGATTGGTAACAGATAGAAAGAAGAGAAAGTACACAGTGATTCATCTACCTAGAGAAGTTACAGAGGTTTACACAGAGAATTCCAAGTATAAGTACAAGAAAATAAGAGAGACTTAGAAAACTGGTAAAACCTACATTGTTGATAGAGTTGGGAGTACTTAGCACTGTGAAAACAGCACTTTCGCCGAAAGAAGTCTACTTCTCTAAGACCCCGAAAAAGTGAAAAGAGAATGTATGAGTTTCTAAAAATTGGTAACAGATAGAAACAAGAGAAAGTACACAGTGATTCATCTACCTAGAGAAGTTACAGAAGTTTACACAGAGAATTCCAAGTATAAGTACAAGAAAATAAGAGAGACATAGAAAACTGGTATAACTTACATTGTTAATAGAGTTGGGAATACTTAGCACTGTGAAAACTGCACTTTCGCCTAAAGAAATCTAGTTCTCTAAGACCGGGAAACAGTGAAAAGAGAATGTATGAGTTTCTCAAGATTGGTAACAGATAGAAACCAGAGAAAGTACACAGTGATTCATCTACCGAGAGAATTTACAGAGGTTTACACAGAGAATTCCAAGTATAAGTACAAGAAAATAAGAGAGACTTAGAAAAATGGTAAAGCCTACAATGTTGATAGAGTTGGGAGTACTTAGCACTGTGAAAACAGGACTTTCGCCGAAAGAAATCTACTTCTCTAAGAGCGGGAAACAGTGAAAAGAGAATGTATGACTTTCTCAAGTTTGGTAACGGATAGAAACAAGAGAAACTACACAGTGATTCATCTACCTACAAAATTTACTGAGGTTTACACAGAGAATTCCAAGTATAAGTACAAGAAAATAAGAGAGACTTAGAAAACTGGTAAAATCTACATTGTTGATAGAGTTGGGAGTACTTAGCACTGTGAAAACAGCACTTTTGCCAAAAAAAAATCTACTTCTCTAAGACCAGGAAACAGTGAAAAGAGAATGTATGGGTTTCTCAAAATTGGTAACATATAGAAACAAGAGAAAGTACACAGTGATTCATCTACATAGAGAAGTTACAGAGGTTTACACAGAGAATTCCAAGTATAAGTACAAGAAAATAAGAGAGACTTAGAAAAATGGTAAAGCCTACAATGTTGATAGAGTTGGGAGTACTTAGCACTGTGAAAACAGGACTTTCGCCGAAAGAAATCTACTTCTCTAAGAGCGGGAAACAGTGAAAAGAGAATGTATGACTTTCTCAAGTTTGGTAACGGATAGAAACAAGAGAAACTACACAGTGATTCATCTACCTAGAGAACTTACAGAGGTTTACACAGAGAATTCCAAGTATAAGTACAAGAAAATAAGAGAGACTTAGAAAACTGGTAAAATCTACATTGTTGATAGAGTTGGGAGTACTTAGCACTGTGAAAACAGCACTTTCGCCGACAAACATATACTTCTCTAAGACCGGGAAACAGTGAAAAGAGAATGTATGGGTTTCTCAAAATTGGTAACATATAGAAACAAGAGAAAGTACACAGTGATTCATTTACATAGAGAAGTTACAGAGGTTTACACAGAGAATTCCAAGTATAAGTACAAGAAAATAAGAGAGACTTAGAAAACTGGTAAAACCTACATTGTTGATAGAGTTGGGAGTACTTAGCACTGTGAAAACAGCACTTTCGCAGAAAGAAATCTATTTCTCTAATACCGGGAAAAAGTGAAAAGACAATGTATGAGTTTCTCAAGATTGGTAACAGATAGAAACAAGAGAAAGTACACAGTGATTCATCTACCTAGAGAAGTTACAGAGGTTTACACAGAAAATTTGAAGTGTAACTAAAAGAAGATAAGAGAGACTTAAAAAAGTGGTAAAACTTACATTGTTGATTGAGGTGGGAGTACTTAGCACTGTGAAAACAGCACTTTCGCCGAAAGAAATCTACTTGTCTAACACCAGGAAACAAGTAACAGAGAATGTAAGAGTTTCTCAAGATTAGTAACAGATAGAAACAAAAGAAGTACACATTGATTCATCTACCTAGAGAAGTTACGGAGGTTTACACAGAAAATTCCAAGTTTAAGTACAAGGAAATAAGAGAGACTTAGAAAACTGGTAAAACTTACATTGTTGAATGAGTTGTGAGTACTTAGCACTGTGAAAACAGCACTTTCGCAGAAAGAAATCTACTTCTCTAAGACCGGGAAACAGTGAACAGAGAATGTATGAGTTTCTCAAGATTGGTAACAGATAGAAAGAAGAGAAAGTACACAGTGATTCATCTACCTAGAGAAGTTACAGAGGTTTACACAGAGAATTCCAAGTATAAGTACAAGAAAATAAGAGAGACTTAGAAAACTGGTAAAACCTACATTGTTGATAGAGTTGGGAGTACTTAGCACTGTGAAAACAGCACTTTCGCCGAAAGAAGTCTACTTCTCTAAGACCCCGAAAAAGTGAAAAGAGAATGTATGAGTTTCTAAAAATTGGTAACAGATAGAAACAAGAGAAAGTACACTGTGATTCATCTACCTAGAGAAGTTACAGAGGTTTACACAGAAAATTCCAAGTATAAGATACAAGAAAATAAGAGAGACTCAGAAAACTGGTAAAACTTAAATTGTTGATTGAGTTGGGATTACTTAGCACTGTGAAATCAGCACATTCGCCGAAAGAAATCTACTTCTCTAAGACCGGGAAACAGGGAAAAGAGAATGTATGAATTTCTCAAGATTGGTAACAGATAGAAACAAGAGAAGGTACACAGTGATTCACCTACCTAGAGAAGTTACAGAGGTTTACACAGAGAATTCCAAGTATAAGTACAAGAAAATAAGAGAGACTTAGAAAAGTGGTAAACCCTACATTGTTGATAGAGTTGAGAGTACTTAGCACTGTGAAAACAGCACTTTCGCCGAAAGAAATCTACTTCTCTAACACCAGGAAACAGGTAACAGAGAATGTATGAGTTTCTCAAGATTAGTAACAGATAGAAACAAAAGAAGTATACAGTGATTCATCTACCGAGAGAAGTTACAGAGGTTTACACAGAAAATTCCAAGTTTAAGTACAAGAAAATAAGAGAGACTTAGAAAACTGGTAAAACCTACATTGTTGATAGAGTTGGGAGTACTTAGCACTGTGAAAACAGCACTTTCGCCGAAAGAAATCTACTTTTCTAACACCGGGAAACAGTGAAAAGAGAATGTATGAGTTTCTCAAGATTGGTAACAGATAGAAACAAGAGAAAGTACACAGTGATTCATCTACCTAGAGAACTTACAGAGGATTACACAGAAAATTCCAAGTGTAAGTAAAAGGAGATAAGAGAAACTTAAAAACGTGGTAAAACTTACATTGTTGATTGAGTTGGGAGTACTTAGCACTGTGAAAACAGCACTTTCGCCGAAAGAAATCTACTTCTCTAAGACCGGGTAACAGTGAAAAGAGAATGTATGAGTTTCTCAAGATTAGTAACAGATAGAAACAAAAAAAGTACACAGTGATTCATCTACCTAGAGAAGTTACAGAGGTTCACACAGAAAATTACAAGTTTAAGTACAAGAAAATAAGAGAGACTTAGAAAACTGGTAAAACTTACATTGTTGATTCAGTTGGGAGTACTTAGCACTGTGAAAACAGAACTTTTGCAGAAAGAAATCTACTTCTCTAAGACCGGTAAACAGTGAAAAGAGAATGTATGAGTTTCTCAAGATTGGTAACAGATAGAAACAAGAGACAGTACACAGTGATTCATCTACCTAGAGAAGTTACAGAGGTTTACACAGAGAATTCCAAGTATAAGTAGAAGAAAATAAGAGAGACTTAGAAAACTGGTAAAACCTACATTGTTGATAGAGTTGGGAGTACTTAGCACTGTGAAAACAGCACTTTTGCAGAAAGAAAACTACTTCTCTAACACCGAGAAACAGGGAAGAGAAAATGTATGAGTTTCTCAAGATTGGTAACACAAACAAGAGAAAGTACACAGTGATTCATCTATCTATAGAAGTTACAGAGGTTTACACAGAGAATTCCAAGTATAAGTACAAGAAAATAAGAGAGACTTAGAAAACTGGCAAAACCTACATTGTTGATAGAGTTGGGAGTACTTACCACTGTGAAAACAGCACTTTCGCAGAAAGAAAACTACTTCTCTAACACCGGGAAACAGGGAAGAGAGAATGTATGAGTTTCTCAAGATTGGTAACAGAAACAAGAGAAAGTACACAGTGATTCATCTACCTAGAGAAGTTACAGAGGTTTACACAGAGAATTCCAGGTATAAGTAGAAGAAAATAAGAGAGACTTAGAAAAATGGTAAAACCTACATTGTTGATAGAGTTGGGAGTACTTAGCACTGTGAAAACAGCACTTTCGCAGAAAGAAATCTACTTCTGTAAGACCGGGAAACAGTGAACAGAGAATGTTTGAGTTTCACAAGATTAGTTACAGATAGAAACAAAAGAAGTACACAGTGATTCATCTACCTAGAGAAGTTACAGAGGTTTACACAGAAAATTCCAAGTATAAGTAAAAGAAGATAAGAGAGACTTAAAAAAGTGGTAAAACTAACACTGTTGATTGAGTTGGGAGTACTTAGCATTGTGAAAACAGCACTTTCGCCGAAGGAAATCTACTTCTCTAAGACCGGGAAATAATGAAAAGAGAATGTATGAGTTTCTCAAGATTGGTAACAGATAGAAACAAGAGAAAGTACACAGTGATTCATCTACCTAGAAAAGTTACAGAGGTTTACACAGAGAATTCCAAGTATATGTTCAAGAAAATAAGAGAGACTTAGAAAACTGGTAAAACCTACATTGTTGATAGAGTTGGGAGTACTTAGCACTGTGAAAACAGCACTTTCGCCGAAAGAAATCTACTTCTCTAAGACCGTGAAACAGTGAAAAGAGAATGTATGAGTTTCTCAAGATTGATAACAGATAGAAACAAGAGAAAGTACACAGTGATTCATCTACCTAGAGAACTTACAGAGGATTACACAGAAAATTCCAAGTGTAAGTAAAAGAAGATAAGAGAAACTTAAAGAAGTGGTAAAACTTACATTGTTGATTGAGTTGGGAGTACGTAGCACTGTGAAAACAGCACTTTCGCCGAAAGAAATCTACTTCTCTAAGACCGGGTAACAGTGAAAAGAGAATGTATGAGTTTCTCAAGATTGCTAACATATAGAAACAAGAGAAAGTACACAATGATTCATCTACCTAGAGAAGTTACAGAGGTTTACACAGAGAATTCCAAGTATAAGTACAAGAAAATAAGAGAGACTTAGAAAACTGGTAAAACCTACATTGTTGATAGAGTTGAGAGTACTAAGCACTGTGAAAACAGCACTTTCGCCGAAAGAAATCTACTTCTCTAACACCGGGAAACAGGTAACAGAGAATGTATGAGTTTCTCAAGAATAGTAACAGATAGAAACAAAAAAAGTACACAGTGATTCATCTACCTAGAGAAGATACAGAGGTTTACACAGAAAATTCCAAGTTTAAGTACAAGAAAATAAGAGAGACTTAGAAAACTGGTAAAACTTACATTGTTGATTCAGTTGGGAGTACTTAGCACTGTGAAAACAGAACTTTCGCAAAAAGAAATCTACTTCTCTAATACCAGGAAACAGTGAAAAGAGAATGTATGAGTTTCTCAAGATTGGTAAAAGATAGAAACAAGAGAAAGTACACCGTGATTCATCTACCTAGAGAAGTTACAGAGGTTTACACAGAGAATTCCAAGTATAAGTACAAGAAAATAAGAGAGACTTAGAAAAGTGGTAAAACATACATTGTTGATAGAGTTGAGAGTACTTAGCACTGTGAAAACAGCACTTTCGCCGAAAGAAATCTACTTCTCTAACACCAGGAAACAGGTAACAGAGAATGTATGAGTTTCTCAAGATTAGTAACAGATAGAAACAAAAGAAGTATACAGTGATTCATCTACCGAGAGAAGTTACAGAGGTTTACACAGAAAATTCCAAGTGTAAGTACAAGAAAATAAGAGAGACTTAGAAAACTGGTAAAACTTACATTGTTGATTGAGTTGGGAGTACTTAGCACTGTGAAAACAGCACTTTCGACGCAAGAAATCTACTTCTCAAAGACCGGGAAACAGTGAAAAGAGAATGTATGAGTTTCTCAATATTGGTAACAGATAGAAACAAAAGAAAGTACACAGTGATTCATCTACCTACAGAGGTTACAGAGGTTTACACAGAAAATTCCAAGTTTAAGTACAAGAAAATAAGAGAGACTTAGAAAAATGGTAAAACTTACATTCTTGATTGAGTTGGGAGTACTTAAAACTGTGAAAACATCACTTTCGCCGAAAGAAATCTACTTCTCAAGGACCTTGAAACAGTGAAAAGAGAATGTATGAGTTTCTCAAGATTGGTAACAGATAGAAACAAGAGAAAGTACACAGTGATTCATCTACCTAGAGAAGTTACAGAGGTATACACAGAGAATTCCAAGTGTAAATACAAGAAAATAAGAGAGACTTAGAAAACTGGTAAAACCTACATTGTTGATAGAGTTGGGAGTACTTAGCACTGTGAAAACAGCACTTTCGCAGAAAGAAATCTACTTCTCTAAGACCGGGAAACAGTCAAAAGAGAATCTATGAGTTTCTCAAGATTGGTAACAGATAGAAACAAGAGAAAGTACACAGTGATTCATCTACCTAGAGAAGTTACAGAGGTTTACACAGAGAATTCCAAGTATAAGTACAAGAAAATAAGAGAGACTTAGAAAACTGGTAAAACCTACATTGTTGATAGAGTTGGGAGTAGTTAGCACCGTGAAAACAGCACTTTCGCAGAAAGAAATCTACTTCTCTGAGACCGCGAAACAGTTAACAGAGAATGTATGAGTTTCTCAAGATTAGTAACAGATAGAAAGAAAAGAACTACACAGTGATTCATCTACCTAGAGAAGTTACAGAGGTTTACACAGAAAATTCCAAGTATAAGTAAAAGAAGATAAGAGAGACTTAGGAAACTGGTAAAACTTACATTGTTGATTGAGTTGGGAGTACATAGCACTGTGAAAACAGCACTTTCGCCGAAAGAAATCTACTTCTCTAAGACCGTGAAACAGTGAAAAGAGAATGTATGAGTTTCTCAAGATTGGTAACAGATAGAAGCAAGAGAAAGTACACAGTGATTCATGTACCTAGAGAGGTTACAGAGGTTTACACAGAGAATTCCAAGTATAAGTACAAGAAAATAAGAGAGACTTAGGAAACTGGTAAAACCTACATTGTTGATAGAGTTGGGAGTACTTAGCACTGTGAAAACAGCACTTTCGCAGAAAGAAATCTACTTCTCTAACACCGAGAGACAGGGAAGAGAAAATGTATGAGTTTCTCAAGATTGGTAACACAAACAAGAGAAAGTACACAGTGATTCATCTACCTATAGAAGTTACAGAGGTTTACACAGAGAATTCCAAGTATAAGTACAAGAAAATAAGAGAGACTTAGAAAACTGGCAAAACCTACATTGTTGATAGAGTTGGGAGTACTTAGCACTGTGAAAACTGCACTTTCGCCGAAAGAAATCTACTTCTCCAAGACCGGGAAACAGTGAAAAGAGAATGTATGAGTTTCTCAAGATTGGTAACAGATAGAAACAAGAGAAAGTACACAGTGATTCATCTACCTAGAGAAGTTACAGAGGTTTATACAGAAAATTCCAAGTATAAGTAAAAGAAGATAAGAGAGACTTAGAAAACTGGTAAAACTTACATTGTTGATTGAGTTGGGAGTACTTAGCACTGTGAAAACAGCACTTTCGTCCAAAGAAATCTACTTCTCTAAGACCGGGAAACAGTGAAAAGAGAATGTATGAGTTTCTCCAGATTGGTAACAGATAGAAACAAGAGAATGTACACAGTGATTCATCCACCTAGAGAAGTTACAGAGGTTTACACAGAGAATTCCAAGTATAAGTACAAGAAAATAAGAGAGACTTAGAAAACTGGTAAAACCTACATTGTTGATAGAGGAGGGAGTACTTAGCACTGTGAAAACAGCACTTTCGAAGACAGAAATCTACTTCTCTAAGACTGGGATACATTGAACAGAGAATGTATGAGTTTCTCAAGATTGGTATCAGATAGAAACAAGAGAAAGTACACAGTGATTCATCTACCTAGAGAAGTTACAGAGGTTTACACAGAGAATTCCAAGTAGAAGTACAAGAAAATAAGAGAGAATTAGAAAACTGGTAAAACCTACGTTGTTGATAGAGTTAGGAGTACTTAGCACTGTGAAAACAGCACTTTCGCAGAAAGAAATCTACTTCTCTAAGACTGGGAAACACTGAACAGAGAATGTGTCAGTTTCTCAAGATTGGTAACAGATAGAAAGAAGAGAAAGAACGCAGTGATTCATCTACATAGAAAAGTTACACAGGTTTACAAAGAGAATTCCAAGTATAAGTACAAGAAAATAAGAGAGACTTAGAAAACTGGTAAAACCTACATGGTTGATAGAGTTGGGAGTACTTAGCACTGTGAAAACAGCACTTTAGCCGAAAAAAATTTAGTTCTCCAAGTCTGAGAAACAGTGAACAGAGAATGTATGAGTTTCTGAAGATTGGTAACAGATAGAAACAAGAGAAAGTACACAGTGATTCATCTACCTAGAAAAGTTACAGAGGTTTACACAGAGAATTCCAAGTATAAGTACAAGAAAATAAGAGAGACTTAGAAAACTGGTAAAACCTACATTGTAGATAGAGTTGGGAGTACTTAGCACTGTGAAGACAGCACTTTCGCAGAAAGAAATCTACTTCTTTAAGACTGGGAAACAGTGAACAGAGAATGTATGAGTTTCTCAAGATTGGTAACAGATAGAAACCAGAGAAAGTACGCAGTGATTGATCTACATAGAAAAGTTACAGAGGTTTACACAGAGAATTCCAAGTATAAGTACAAGAAAATAAGAGAGACTTAGAAAACTGGTAAAACCTACATTGTCGATAGAGTTGGGAGTACTTAGCACTGTGAAAACAGCACTTTCGCAGAAAAATATCTACTTCTCTAACACTGGGAAACAGTGAAGAGAGAATGTATGAGTTTCTCAAGATTGGTAACAGATAGAAACAAGAGAAAGTACACAGTGATTCATCTACCTAGAAAAGTAACAGAGGTTTACACAGAGAATTCCAAGTATAAGTACAAGAAAATAAGAGAGACTTAGAAAACTTGTAAAACCTACATTGTGGATAGAGTTGGGAGTACTTAGCACTGTGAAAACAGCACTTTCGCAGAAAGAAATCTACTTCTCTAACACTGGGAAACAGTGAAGAGAGAATGTATGAGTTTCTCCAGATTGGTAACAGATAGAAACAAGAGAAAGTACACAGTGATTCATCTACCTAGAGAAGTTACAGAAGTTTACACAGAGAATTCCATGTATAAGTACAAGAAAATAAGAGAGACTTAGAAAACTGGTAAAACCTACATTGCGGATAGAGTTGGAAGTACTTAGCACTGTGAAAACAGCACTTTCGCAGAAATAAATCTACTTCTCTAAGACTGGGAAACACTGAACAGAGAATGTATCAGTTTCTCAAGATTGGTAACAGATAGAAAGAAGATAAAGTACGCAGTGATTCATCTACATAGAAAAGTTACAGAGGTTTACACAGAGAATTCCAAGTATAAGTACAAGAAAATAAGAGAGACTTAGAAAACTGGTAAAACCTACATTGTTGATAGAGTTGGGAGTACTTAGCACTGTGAAAACAGCACTTTCGCAGAAAGAAATCTACTTCTCTAACACTGGGAAACAGTGAACAGAGAATGTATGAGTTTCTCAAGATTGGTAACAGATAGAAACAAGAGAAAGTATACAGTGATTCATATACCTAGAGAAGTTACAGAAGTTTACACAGAGAATTCCATGTACAAGTACAAGAAAATAAGAGAGACTTAGAAAACTGGTAAAACCTACATTGTGGATAGAGTTGGGAGTACTTAGCACTGTGAAAACAGCACTTTCGCAGAAAGAAATCTACTTCTTTAAGACTGGGAAACACTGAATAGAGAATGTATCAGTTTCCCAAGATTGGTAACAGATAGAAAGAAGAGAAAGTACGCAGTGATGCATCTACATAGAAAAGTTACAGAGGTTTACACAGAGAATTCCAAGTATAAGTACAAGAAAATAAGAGAGACTTAGAAAACTGGTAAAACCTACATTGTGGATAGAGTTGGGAGTACTTAGCACTGTGAAAACAGCACTTTCGAAGAAAGAAATCTACTTCTCTAAGACTGGGAAACAGTGAACAGAGAAGGTATGAGTTTCTCAAGATTGGTAACAGATAGAAACAAGAGAAAGTACACAGTGATTCATCTACCTAGAGAAGTTACACAAGTTTACACAGAGAAGTCCATGTATAAGTACAAGAAAATAAGAGAGACTTAGAAAACTGGTAAAACCTACATTGTGGATAGAGGTGGGAGTACTCAGCACTGTGTAAACAGCACTTTTGCAGAAAGAAATCTACTTCTCTAAGACTGGGAAACACTGAACAGAGACTGTGTCAGTTTCTCAAGATTGGTAACAGATAGAAAGAAGCGAAAGTACGCAGTGATTCATCTATATAGAAAAGTTACAGAGGTTTACACAGAGAATTCCAAGTATAAGTACAAGAAAATAAGAGAGACTTAGAAAACTGGTAAAACCTACATTGTTGATGGAGTTGGGAGTACTTAGCACTGTGAAAACAGCACTTTCGGCGAAAGAAATTTGTTCTCCAAGTCTGTGAAACAGTGAACAGAAAATGTATGAGTTTCTGAAGATTGGTAACAGATAGAAACAAGAGAAAGTACACAGTGATTCATCTACCTAGAAATTTTACAGAGGTTTACACAGAGAATTCCAAGTATAAGTACAAGAAAATAAGAGAGACTTAGAAAACTGGTAAAACCTATATTGTAGATAGAGTTGGGAGTATTTAGCACTGTGAAAACAGCACTTTCGCAGAAAGAAATCTACTTCTCTAAGACTGGGAAACAGTGAACAGAGAATGTATGAGTTTCTCAAGATTGGTAACAGATAGAAACAAGAGAAAGTACACAGTGATTCATCTACCTAGAGAAGTTACAGAAGTTTACTCAGAGAATTCCATGTATAAGTACAAGAAAATAAGAGAGACTTAGAAAACTGGTAAAACCTACATTGTGGATAGAGTTGGGAGTACTTAGCACTGTGAAAACAGCACTTTCGCCGAAAGAAGTTTAGTTCTCTAGGTCCGTGTAACAGTGAACAGAGAATGTATGAGTTTCTCAAGATTGGAAACAGATAGAAACAAGAGAAAGTACACAGTGATTCATCTACCTAGAAAAGTAACAGAGGTTTACACAGAGAATTCCAAGTATAAGTACAAGAAAATAAGAGAGACTTAGAAAACAGGTAAAACCTACATTGTTGATAGAGTTGGGAGTACTTAGCACTGTGAAAACAGCACTTTCGCAGAAAGAAATCTACTTCTCTAACACTGGGAAACAGGGAACAGAGAATGTATGAGTTTCTCAAGATTGGTAACAGAGAGAAACAAGAGAAAGTACGCAGTGATTCATCTACCTAGAAAAGTTACAGAGGTTTACACAGAGAAATCCAAGTATGAGTACAAGAAAATAAGAGAGACTTAGAAAACTGGTAAAACCTACATTGTTGATAGAGTTGGGAGTACTTAGCACTGTGAAAACAGCACTTTCGCCGAAAGAAATTTAGTTCTCTAAGTCCATGAAACAGTGAACAGAGAATGTATCAGTTTCTCAAGATTGGTAACAGATAGAAACAAGAGAAAGTACACAGTGATTCATCGACCTAGAAAAGTTACAGAGGTTTACACAGAGAATTCCAAGTATAATTACAAGAAAATAAGAGAGACTTAGAAAACTGGTAAAACCTACATTGTTGATAGAGTTGGGAGTACTTATCACTGTGAAAACAGCACTTTCGCAGAAAGAAATTTACTTCTCTAACACTGGGAAACAGTGAAGAGAGAATGTATGAGTTTCTCAAGATTGGTAACAGATAGAAACAAGAGAAAGTACGCAGTGATTCATCTACCTAGAAACGTTACAGAGGTTTACACAGAGAATTCCAAGTATAAGTACAAGAAAATAAGAGAGACTTAGAAAACTGGTAAAACCTACATTGTGGATAGAGTTGGGAGTACTTAGCCCTGTGAAAACAGCACTTTCGCCGAAAGAAATTTAGTTCTCTGAGTCCGTGTAACAGTGAACAGAGAATGTATGAGTTTCTCAAGTTTGGTAACAGATAGAAACAAGAGAAAGTACACAGTGATTCATCTACCTAGAAAAATTACAGAGGTTTACACAGAGAATTCCTAGTATAAGTTCAAGAAAATAAGAGAGACTTAGAAAACTGGTAAAACCTACATTGTTGATGGAGTTGGGAGTACTTAGCACTGTGAAAACAGCACTTTCGGCGAAAGAAATTTGTTCTCCAAGTCTGTGAAACAGTGAACAGAAAATGTATGAGTTTCTGAAGATTGGTAACAGATAGAAACAAGAGAAAGTACACAGTGATTCATCTACCTAGAAATTTTACAGAGGTTTACACAGAGAATTCCAAGTATAAGTACAAGAAAATAAGAGAGACTTAGAAAACTGGTAAAACCTATATTGTAGATAGAGTTGGGAGTATTTAGCACTGTGAAAACAGCACTTTCGCAGAAAGAAATCTACTTCTCTAAGACTGGGAAACAGTGAACAGAGAATGTATGAGTTTCTCAAGATTGGTAACAGATAGAAACAAGAGAAAGTACACAGTGATTCATCTACCTAGAGAAGTTACAGAAGTTTACTCAGAGAATTCCATGTATAAGTACAAGAAAAGAAGAGAGACTTAGAAAACTGGTAAAACCTACATTGTGGATAGAGTTGGGAGTACTTAGCACTGTGAAAACAGCACTTTCGCCGAAAGAAGTTTAGTTCTCTAGGTCCGTGTAACAGTGAACAGAGAATGTATGAGTTTCTCAAGATTGGAAACAGATAGAAACAAGAGAAAGTACACAGTGATTCATCTACCTAGAAAAGTAACAGAGGTTTACACAGAGAATTCCAAGTATAAGTACAAGAAAATAAGAGAGACTTAGAAAACAGGTAAAACCTACATTGTTGATAGAGTTGGGAGTACTTAGCACTGTGAAAACAGCACTTTCGCAGAAAGAAATCTACTTCTCTAACACTGGGAAACAGGGAACAGAGAATGTATGAGTTTCTCAAGATTGGTAACAGAGAGAAACAAGAGAAAGTACGCAGTGATTCATCTACCTAGAAAAGTTACAGAGGTTTACACAGAGAAATCCAAGTATGAGTACAAGAAAATAAGAGAGACTTAGAAAACTGGTAAAACCTACATTGTTGATAGAGTTGGGAGTACTTAGCACTGTGAAAACAGCACTTTCGCCGAAAGAAATTTAGTTCTCTAAGTCCATGAAACAGTGAACAGAGAATGTATCAGTTTCTCAAGATTGGTAACAGATAGAAACAAGAGAAAGTACACAGTGATTCATCGACCTAGAAAAGTTACAGAGGTTTACACAGAGAATTCCAAGTATAATTACAAGAAAATAAGAGAGACTTAGAAAACTGGTAAAACCTACATTGTTGATAGAGTTGGGAGTACTTAGCACTGTGAAAACAGCACTTTCGCAGAAAGAAATTTACTTCTCTAACACTGGGAAACAGTGAAGAGAGAATGTATGAGTTTCTCAAGATTGGTAACAGATAGAACCAAGAGAAAGTACGCAGTGATTCATCTACCTAGAAACGTTACAGAGGTTTACACAGAGAATTCCAAGTATAAGTACAAGAAAATAAGAGAGACTTAGAAAACTGGTAAAACCTACATTGTGGATAGAGTTGGGAGTACTTAGCCCTGTGAAAACAGCACTTTCGCCGAAAGAAATTTAGTTCTCTGAGTCCGTGTAACAGTGAACAGAGAATGTATGAGTTTCTCAAGTTTGGTAACAGATAGAAACAAGAGAAAGTACACAGTGATTCATCTACCTAGAAAAATTACAGAGGTTTACACAGAGAATTCCTAGTATAAGTTCAAGAAAATAAGAGAGACTTAGAAAACTGGTAAAACCTACATTGTGGATAGAGTTGGGAATACTTAGCACTGTGAAAACAGCACATTCGCAGAAAGAAATCTACTTCTCTAACACTGGGAAACAGTGAAGAGAGAATGTATGAGTTTCTCAAGATTGGTAACAGATAGAAACAAGAGAAAGTACGCAGTGATTCATCTACCTAGAAAAGTTACAGAAGTTTACACAGAGAATTCTAAGTATAAGTACAACAAAAAAAGAGAGACTTAGAAAACTGGTAAAACCTACATTGTTGATAGAGTTGGGAGTACTTAGCACTGTGAAAACAGCACTTTCGCAGAAAGAAATCTACTTCTCTAAGACTGGGAAACACTGAACAGAGAATGTGTCACTTTCTCAAGATTGGTAACAGATAGAAATAAGAGAAAGTACACAGTGATTCATCTACATAGAAAAGTTACAGAGGTTTACAGAGAGAATTCCAAGTATAAGTACAAGAAAATAAGAGAGACTTAGAAAACTGGTAAAACCTAAATTGTTGATAGAGTAGGGAGTACTTAGCACTGTGAAAGCAGCACTTTCGCCGAAAGAAATTTAGTTCTCTAAGTCCGTGAAACAGTGAACAGAGAATGTATGAGTTTCTCAAGATTGGTAACAGATAGAAACAAGAGAAAGCACACAGTGATTCATCTACCTAAAAAAGTAACAGAGGTTTACACAGAGAATTCCAAGTATAAGTACAAGAAAATAAGAGAGACTTAGAAAACTGGTAAAACCTACATTGTTGATAGAGTTCGGAGTACTTAGCACTGTGAAAACAGCACTTTCTCGGAAAGCAATCTGCTTCTCTAAGACAGGGAAACAGTGAACAGAGAATGTATGAGTTTCTCAAGATTGGTAACAGATAGAAAGAAGAGTAAGAATGCAGTGATTCTTCTACATAGAAAAGTTACAGAGGTTTACACAGAGAATTCCAAGTATAAATACAACAAAATAAGAGGGAGTTAGAAAACTGGTAAAACCTACATTGTTGATAGAGTTGGGAGTACTTAGCACTGTGAAAACAGCACTTTCGCCGAAAGAAATTTAGTTCTCTATGTCCGTGAAACAGAGAACAGAGAATGTATGAGTTTCTCAAGATTGGTAACAGATAGAAAGAAGAGAAAGTACGCAGTGATTCATCTACCTAGAAAAATTACAGAGGTTTACACAGAGAATTCCAAGTATAAGTACAAGAAAATAAGAGAGACTTAGAAAACTGGTAAAACCTACATTGTTGATAGAGTTGGGAGTACTTAGCACTGTGAAAACAGCACTTTCGCAGAAAGAAATCTACTTCTCTAAGACTGGGAAACACTGAACAGAGAATGTGTCAGTTTCTCAAGATTGGTAACAGATAGAAAGAAGAGAAAGAACGCAGTGATTCATCTACATAGAAAAGTTACACAGGTTTACAAAGAGAATTCCAAGTATAAGTACAAGAAAATAAGAGAGACTTAGAAAACTGGTAAAACCTACATGGTTGATAGAGTTGGGAGTACTTAGCACTGTGAAAACAGCACTTTAGCCGAAAGAAATTTAGTTCTCCAAGTCTGAGAAACAGTGAACAGAGAATGTATGAGTTTCTGAAGATTGGTAACAGATAGAAACAAGAGAAAGTACACAGTGATTCATCTACCTAGAAAAGTTACAGAGGTTTACACAGAGAATTCCAAGTATAAGTACAAGAAAATAAGAGAGACTTAGAAAACTGGTAAAACCTACATTGTAGATAGAGTTGGGAGTACTTAGCACTGTGAAGACAGCACTTTCGCAGAAAGAAATCTACTTCTTTAAGACTGGGAAACAGTGAACAGAGAATGTATGAGTTTCTCAAGATTGGTAACAGATAGAAACCAGAGAAAGTACGCAGTGATTGATCTACATAGAAAAGTTACAGAGGTTTACACAGAGAATTCCAAGTATAAGTACAAGAAAATAAGAGAGACTTAGAAAACTGGTAAAACCTACATTGTCGATAGAGTTGGGAGTACTTAGCACTGTGAAAACAGCACTTTCGCAGAAAAATATCTACTTCTCTAACACTGGGAAACAGTGAAGAGAGAATGTATGAGTTTCTCAAGATTGGTAACAGATAGAAACAAGAGAAAGTACACAGTGATTCATCTACCTAGAAAAGTAATAGAGGTTTACACAGAGAATTCCAAGTATAAGTACAAGAAAATAAGAGAGACTTAGAAAACTTGTAAAACCTACATTGTGGATAGAGTTGGGAGTACTTAGCACTGTGAAAACAGCACTTACGCAGAAAGAAATCTACTTCTCTAACACTGGGAAACAGTGAAGAGAGAATGTATGAGTTTCTCCAGATTGGTAACAGATAGAAACAAGAGAAAGTACACAGTGATTCATCTACCTAGAGAAGTTACAGAAGTTTACACAGAGAATTCCATGTATAAGTACAAGAAAATAAGAGAGACTTAGAAAACTGGTAAAACCTACATTGCGGATAGAGTTGGAAGTACTTAGCACTGTGAAAACAGCACTTTCGCAGAAATAAATCTACTTCTCTAAGACTGGGAAACACTGAACAGAGAATGTATCAGTTTCTCAAGATTGGTAACAGATAGAAAGAAGATAAAGTACGCAGTGATTCATCTACATAGAAAAGTTACAGAGGTTTACACAGAGAATTCCAAGTATAAGTACAAGAAAATAAGAGAGACTTAGAAAACTGGTAAAACCTACATTGTTGATAGAGTTGGGAGTACTTAGCACTGTGAAAACAGCACTTTCGCAGAAAGAAATCTACTTCTCTAACACTGGGAAACAGTGAACAGAGAATGTATGAGTTTCTCAAGATTGGTAACAGATAGAAACAAGAGAAAGTATACAGTGATTCATATACCTAGAGAAGTTACAGAAGTTTACACAGAGAATTCCATGTACAAGTACAAGAAAATAAGAGAGACTTAGAAAACTGGTAAAACCTACATTGTGGATAGAGTTGGGAGTACTTAGCACTGTGAAAACAGCACTTCCGCAGAAAGAAATCTACTTCTTTAAGACTGGGAAACACTGAATAGAGAATGTATCAGTTTCCCAAGATTGGTAACAGATAGAAAGAAGAGAAAGTACGCAGTGATGCATCTACATAGAAAAGTTACAGAGGTTTACACAGAGAATTCCAAGTATAAGTACAAGAAAATAAGAGAGACTTAGAAAACTGGTAAAACCTACATTGTGGATAGAGTTCGGAGTACTTAGCACTGTGAAAACAGCACTTTCGAAGAAAGAAATCTACTTCTCTAAGACTGGGAAACAGTGAACAGAGAAGGTATGAGTTTCTCAAGATTGGTAACAGATAGAAACAAGAGAAAGTACACAGTGATTCATCTACCTAGAGAAGTTACACAAGTTTACACAGAGAAGTCCATGTATAAGTACAAGAAAATAAGAGAGACTTAGAAAACTGGTAAAACCTACATTGTTGATAGAGTTCGGAGTACTTAGCACTGTGAAAACAGCACTTTCTCGGAAAGCAATCTGCTTCTCTAAGACAGGGAAACAGTGAACAGAGAATGTATGAGTTTCTCAAGATTGGTAACAGATAGAAGGAAGAGAAAGAATGCAGTGATTCTTCTACATAGAAAAGTTACAGAGGTTTACACAGAGAATTCCAAGTATAAATACAACAAAATAAGAGGGACTTAGAAAACTGGTAAAACCTACATTGTTGATAGAGTTGGGAGTACTTAGCACTGTGAAAACAGCACTTTCGCCGAAAGAAATTTAGTTCTCTATGTCCGTGAAACAGAGAACAGAGAATGTATGAGTTTCTCAAGATTGGTAACAGATAGAAAGAAGAGAAAGTACGCAGTGATTCATCTACCTAGAAAAATTACAGAGGTTTACACAGAGAATTCCAAGTATAAGTACAAGAAAATAAGAGAGACTTAGAAAACTGGTAAAACCTACATTGTTGATAGAGTTGGGAGTACTTAGCACTGTGAAAACAGCACTTTCGCAGAAAGAAATCTACTTCTCTAAGACTGGGAAACACTGAACAGAGAATGTGTCAGTTTCTCAAGATTGGTAACAGATAGAAAGAAGAGAAAGAACGCAGTGATTCATCTACATAGAAAAGTTACACAGGTTTACAAAGAGAATTCCAAGTATAAGTACAAGAAAATAAGAGAGACTTAGAAAACTGGTAAAACCTACATGGTTGATAGAGTTGGGAGTACTTAGCACTGTGAAAACAGCACTTTAGCCGAAAGAAATTTAGTTCTCCAAGTCTGAGAAACAGTGAACAGAGAATGTATGAGTTTCTGAAGATTGGTAACAGATAGAAACAAGAGAAAGTACACAGTGATTCATCTACCTAGAAAAGTTACAGAGGTTTACACAGAGAATTCCAAGTATAAGTACAAGAAAATAAGAGAGACTTAGAAAACTGGTAAAACCTACATTGTAGATAGAGTTGGGAGTACTTAGCACTGTGAAGACAGCACTTTCGCAGAAAGAAATCTACTTCTTTAAGACTGGGAAACAGTGAACAGAGAATGTATGAGTTTCTCAAGATTGGTAACAGATAGAAACCAGAGAAAGTACGCAGTGATTGATCTACATAGAAAAGTTACAGAGGTTTACACAGAGAATTCCAAGTATAAGTACAAGAAAATAAGAGAGACTTAGAAAACTGGTAAAACCTACATTGTCGATAGAGTTGGGAGTACTTAGCACTGTGAAAACAGCACTTTCGCAGAAAAATATCTACTTCTCTAACACTGGGAAACAGTGAAGAGAGAATGTATGAGTTTCTCAAGATTGGTAACAGATAGAAACAAGAGAAAGTACACAGTGATTCATCTACCTAGAAAAGTAACAGAGGTTTACACAGAGAATTCCAAGTATAAGTACAAGAAAATAAGAGAGACTTAGAAAACTTGTAAAACCTACATTGTGGATAGAGTTGGGAGTACTTAGCACTGTGAAAACAGCACTTTCGCAGAAAGAAATCTACTTCTCTAACACTGGGAAACAGTGAAGAGAGAATGTATGAGTTTCTCCAGATTGGTAACAGATAGAAACTAGAGAAAGTACACAGTGATTCATCTACCTAGAGAAGTTACAGAAGTTTACACAGAGAATTCCATGTATAAGTACAAGAAAATAAGAGAGACTTAGAAAACTGGTAAAACCTACATTGCGGATAGAGTTGGAAGTACTTAGCACTGTGAAAACAGCACTTTCGCAGAAATAAATCTATTTCTCTAAGACTGGGAAACACTGAACAGAGAATGTATCAGTTTCTCAAGATTGGTAACAGATAGAAAGAAGATAAAGTACGCAGTGATTCATCTACATAGAAAAGTTACAGAGGTTTACACAGAGAATTCCAAGTATAAGTACAAGAAAATAAGAGAGACTTAGAAAACTGGTAAAACCTACATTGTTGATAGAGTTGGGAGTACTTAGCACTGTGAAAACAGCACTTTCGCAGAAAGAAATCTACTTCTCTAACACTGGGAAACAGTGAACAGAGAATGTATGAGTTTCTCAAGATTGGTAACAGATAGAAACAAGAGAAAGTATACAGTGATTCATATACCTAGAGAAGTTACAGAAGTTTACACAGAGAATTCCATGTACAAGTACAAGAAAATAAGAGAGACTTAGAAAACTGGTAAAACCTACATTGTGGATAGAGTTGGGAGTACTTAGCACTGTGAAAACAGCACTTTCGCAGAAAGAAATCTACTTCTTTAAGACTGGGAAACACTGAATAGAGAATGTATCAGTTTCCCAAGATTGGTAACAGATAGAAAGAAGAGAAAGTACGCAGTGATGCATCTACATAGAAAAGTTACAGAGGTTTACACAGAGAATTCCAAGTATAAGTACAAGAAAATAAGAGAGACTTAGAAAACTGGTAAAACCTACATTGTGGATAGAGTTGGGAGTACTTAGCACTGTGAAAACAGCACTTTCGAAGAAATAAATCTACTTCTCTAAGACTGGGAAACAGTGAACAGAGAAGGTATGAGTTTCTCAAGATTGGTAACAGATAGAAACAAGAGAAAGTACACAGTGATTCATCTACCTAGAGAAGTTACACAAGTTTACACAGAGAAGTCCATGTATAAGTACAAGAAAATAAGAGAGACTTAGAAAACTGGTAAAACCTACATTGTGGATAGAGGTGGGAGTACTCAGCACTGTGTAAACAGCACTTTTGCAGAAAGAAATCTACTTCTCTAAGACTGGGAAACACTGAACAGAGACTGTGTCAGTTTCTCAAGATTGGTAACAGATAGAAAGAAGCGAAAGTACGCAGTGATTCATCTATATAGAAAAGTTACAGAGGTTTACACAGAGAATTCCAAGTATAAGTACAAGAAAATAAGAGAGACTTAGAAAACTGGTAAAACCTACATTGTTGATGGAGTTGGGAGTACTTAGCACTGTGAAAACAGCACTTTCGGCGAAAGAAATTTGTTCTCCAAGTCTGTGAAACAGTGAACAGAAAATGTATGAGTTTCTGAAGATTGGTAACAGATAGAAACAAGAGAAAGTACACAGTGATTCATCTACCTAGAAATTTTACAGAGGTTTACACAGAGAATTCCAAGTATAAGTACAAGAAAATAAGAGAGACTTAGAAAACTGGTAAAACCTATATTGTAGATAGAGTTGGGAGTATTTAGCACTGTGAAAACAGCACTTTCGCAGAAAGAAATCTACTTCTCTAAGACTGGGAAACAGTGAACAGAGAATGTATGAGTTTCTCAAGATTGGTAACAGATAGAAACAAGAGAAAGTACACAGTGATTCATCTACCTAGAGAAGTTACAGAAGTTTACTCAGAGAATTCCATGTATAAGTACAAGAAAATAAGAGAGACTTAGAAAACTGGTAAAACCTACATTGTGGATAGAGTTGGGAGTACTTAGCACTGTGAAAACAGCACTTTCGCCGAAAGAAGTTTAGTTCTCTAGGTCCGTGTAACAGTGAACAGAGAATGTATGAGTTTCTCAAGATTGGTAACAGATAGAAACAAGAGAAAGTACGCAGTGATTCATCTACCTAGAAACGTTACAGAGGTTTACACAGAGAATTCCAAGTATAAGTACAAGAAAATAAGAGAGACTTAGAAAACTGGTAAAACCTACATTGTGGATAGAGTTGGGAGTACTTAGCCCTGTGAAAACAGCACTTTCGCCGAAAGAAATTTAGTTCTCTGAGTCCGTGTAACAGTGAACAGAGAATGTATGAGTTTCTCAAGTTTGGTAACAGATAGAAACAAGAGAAAGTACACAGTGATTCATCTACCTAGAAAAATTACAGAGGTTTACACAGAGAATTCCTAATATAAGTTCAAGAAAATAAGAGAGACTTAGAAAACTGGTAAAACCTACATTGTGGATAGAGTTGGGAATACTTAGCACTGTGAAAACAGCACATTCGCAGAAAGAAATCTACTTCTCTAACACTGGGAAACAGTGAAGAGAGAATGTATGAGTTTCTCAAGATTGGTAACAGATAGAAACAAGAGAAAGTACGCAGTGATTCATCTACCTAGAAAAGTTACAGAAGTTTACACAGAGAATTCCAAGTATAAGTACAACAAAAAAAGAGAGACTTAGAAAACTGGTAAAACCTACATTGTTGATAGAGTTGGGAGTACTTAGCACTGTGAAAACAGCACTTTCGCAGAAAGAAATCTACTTCTCTAAGACTGGGAAACACTGAACAGAGAATGTGTCACTTTCTCAAGATTGGTAACAGATAGAAATAAGAGAAAGTACACAGTGATTCATCTACATAGAAAAGTTACAGAGGTTTACAGAGAGAATTCCAAGTATAAGTACAAGAAAATAAGAGAGACTTAGAAAACTGGTAAAACCTAAATTGTTGATAGAGTAGGGAGTACTTAGCACTGTGAAAGCAGCACTTTCGCCGAAAGAAATTTAGTTCTCTAAGTCCGTGAAACAGTGAACAGAGAATGTATGAGTTTCTCAAGATTGGTAACAGATAGAAACAAGAGAAAGTACACAGTGATTCATCTACCTAAAAAAGTAACAGAGGTTTACACAGAGAATTCCAAGTATAAGTACAAGAAAATAAGAGAGACTTAGAAAACTGGTAAAACCTACATTGTTGATAGAGTTCGGAGTACTTAGCACTGTGAAAACAGCACTTTCTCGGAAAGCAATCTGCTTCTCTAAGACAGGGAAACAGTGAACAGAGAATGTATGAGTTTCTCAAGATTGGTAACAGATAGAAAGAAGAGTAAGAATGCAGTGATTCTTCTACATAGAAAAGTTACAGAGGTTTACACAGAGAATTCCAAGTATAAATACAACAAAATAAGAGGGAGTTAGAAAACTGGTAAAACCTACATTGTTGATAGAGTTGGGAGTACTTAGCACTGTGAAAACAGCACTTTCGCCGAAAGAAATTTAGTTCTCTATGTCCGTGAAACAGAGAACAGAGAATGTATGAGTTTCTCAAGATTGGTAACAGATAGAAAGAAGAGAAAGTACGCAGTGATTCATCTACCTAGAAAAATTACAGAGGTTTACACAGAGAATTCCAAGTATAAGTACAAGAAAATAAGAGAGACTTAGAAAACTGGTAAAACCTACATTGTTGATAGAGTTGGGAGTACTTAGCACTGTGAAAACAGCACTTTCGCAGAAAGAAATCTACTTCTCTAAGACTGGGAAACACTGAACAGAGAATGTGTCAGTTTCTCAAGATTGGTAACAGATAGAAAGAAGAGAAAGAACGCAGTGATTCATCTACATAGAAAAGTTACACAGGTTTACAAAGAGAATTCCAAGTATAAGTACAAGAAAATAAGAGAGACTTAGAAAACTGGTAAAACCTACATGGTTGATAGAGTTGGGAGTACTTAGCACTGTGAAAACAGCACTTTAGCCGAAAGAAATTTAGTTCTCCAAGTCTGAGAAACAGTGAACAGAGAATGTATGAGTTTCTGAAGATTGGTAACAGATAGAAACAAGAGAAAGTACACAGTGATTCATCTACCTAGAAAAGTTACAGAGGTTTACACAGAGAATTCCAAGTATAAGTACAAGAAAATAAGAGAGACTTAGAAAACTGGTAAAACCTACATTGTAGATAGAGTTGGGAGTACTTAGCACTGTGAAGACAGCACTTTCGCAGAAAGAAATCTACTTCTTTAAGACTGGGAAACAGTGAACAGAGAATGTATGAGTTTCTCAAGATTGGTAACAGATAGAAACCAGAGAAAGTACGCAGTGATTGATCTACATAGAAAAGTTACAGAGGTTTACACAGAGAATTCCAAGTATAAGTACAAGAAAATAAGAGAGACTTAGAAAACTGGTAAAACCTACATTGTCGATAGAGTTGGGAGTACTTAGCACTGTGAAAACAGCACTTTCGCAGAAAGAAATCTACTTCTCTAACACTGGGAAACAGTGAACAGAGAATGTATGAGTTTCTCAAGATTGGTAACAGATAGAAACAAGAGAAAGTATACAGTGATTCATATACCTAGAGAAGTTACAGAAGTTTACACAGAGAATTCCATGTACAAGTACAAGAAAATAAGAGAGACTTAGAAAACTGGTAAAACCTACATTGTGGATAGAGTTGGGAGTACTTAGCACTGTGAAAACAGCACTTTCGCAGAAAGAAATCTACTTCTTTAAGACTGGGAAACACTGAATAGAGAATGTATCAGTTTCCCAAGATTGGTAACAGATAGAAAGAAGAGAAAGTACGCAGTGATGCATCTACATAGAAAAGTTACAGAGGTTTACACAGAGAATTCCAAGTATAAGTACAAGAAAATAAGAGAGACTTAGAAAACTGGTAAAACCTACATTGTGGATAGAGTTCGGAGTACTTAGCACTGTGAAAACAGCACTTTCGAAGAAAGAAATCTACTTCTCTAAGACTGGGAAACAGTGAACAGAGAAGGTATGAGTTTCTCAAGATTGGTAACAGATAGAAACAAGAGAAAGTACACAGTGATTCATCTACCTAGAGAAGTTACACAAGTTTACACAGAGAAGTCCATGTATAAGTACAAGAAAATAAGAGAGACTTAGAAAACTGGTAAAACCTACATTGTTGATAGAGTTCGGAGTACTTAGCACTGTGAAAACAGCACTTTCTCGGAAAGCAATCTGCTTCTCTAAGACAGGGAAACAGTGAACAGAGAATGTATGAGTTTCTCAAGATTGGTAACAGATAGAAAGAAGAGAAAGAATGCAGTGATTCTTCTACATAGAAAAGTTACAGAGGTTTACACAGAGAATTCCAAGTATAAATACAACAAAATAAGAGGGACTTAGAAAACTGGTAAAACCTACATTGTTGATAGAGTTGGGAGTACTTAGCACTGTGAAAACAGCACTTTCGCCGAAAGAAATTTAGTTCTCTATGTCCGTGAAACAGAGAACAGAGAATGTATGAGTTTCTCAAGATTGGTAACAGATAGAAAGAAGAGAAAGTACGCAGTGATTCATCTACCTAGAAAAATTACAGAGGTTTACACAGAGAATTCCAAGTATAAGTACAAGAAAATAAGAGAGACTTAGAAAACTGGTAAAACCTACATTGTTGATAGAGTTGGGAGTACTTAGCACTGTGAAAACAGCACTTTCACAGAAAGAAATCTACTTCTCTAAGACTGGGAAACACTGAACAGAGAATGTGTCAGTTTCTCAAGATTGGTAACAGATAGAAAGAAGAGAAAGAACGCAGTGATTCATCTACATAGAAAAGTTACACAGGTTTACAAAGAGAATTCCAAGTATAAGTACAAGAAAATAAGAGAGACTTAGAAAACTGGTAAAACCTACATGGTTGATAGAGTTGGGAGTACTTAGCACTGTGAAAACAGCACTTTAGCCGAAAGAAATTTAGTTCTCCAAGTCTGAGAAACAGTGAACAGAGAATGTATGAGTTTCTGAAGATTGGTAACAGATAGAAACAAGAGAAAGTACACAGTGATTCATCTACCTAGAAAAGTTACAGAGGTTTACACAGAGAATTCCAAGTATAAGTACAAGAAAATAAGAGAGACTTAGACAACTGGTAAAACCTACATTGTAGATAGAGTTGGGAGTACTTAGCACTGTGAAGACAGCACTTTCGCAGAAAGAAATCTACTTCTTTAAGACTGGGAAACAGTGAACAGAGAATGTATGAGTTTCTCAAGATTGGTAACAGATAGAAACCAGAGAAAGTACGCAGTGATTGATCTACATAGAAAAGTTACAGAGGTTTACACAGAGAATTCCAAGTATAAGTACAAGAAAATAAGAGAGACTTAGAAAACTGGTAAAACCTACATTGTCGATAGAGTTGGGAGTACTTAGCACTGTGAAAACAGCACTTTCGCAGAAAAATATCTACTTCTCTAACACTGGGAAACAGTGAAGAGAGAATGTATGAGTTTCTCAAGATTGGTAACAGATAGAAACAAGAGAAAGTACACAGTGATTCATCTACCTAGAAAAGTAATAGAGGTTTACACAGAGAATTCCAAGTATAAGTACAAGAAAATAAGAGAGACTTAGAAAACTTGTAAAACCTACATTGTGGATAGAGTTGGGAGTACTTAGCACTGTGAAAACAGCACTTACGCAGAAAGAAATCTACTTCTCTAACACTGGGAAACAGTGAAGAGAGAATGTATGAGTTTCTCCAGATTGGTAACAGATAGAAACAAGAGAAAGTACACAGTGATTCATCTACCTAGAGAAGTTACAGAAGTTTACACAGAGAATTCCATGTATAAGTACAAGAAAATAAGAGAGACTTAGAAAACTGGTAAAACCTACATTGCGGATAGAGTTGGAAGTACTTAGCACTGTGAAAACAGCACTTTCGCAGAAATAAATCTACTTCTCTAAGACTGGGAAACACTGAACAGAGAATGTATCAGTTTCTCAAGATTGGTAACAGATAGAAAGAAGATAAAGTACGCAGTGATTCATCTACATAGAAAAGTTACAGAGGTTTACACAGAGAATTCCAAGTATAAGTACAAGAAAATAAGAGAGACTTAGAAAACTGGTAAAACCTACATTGTTGATAGAGTTGGGAGTACTTAGCACTGTGAAAACAGCACTTTCGCAGAAAGAAATCTACTTCTCTAACACTGGGAAACAGTGAACAGAGAATGTATGAGTTTCTCAAGATTGGTAACAGATAGAAACAAGAGAAAGTATACAGTGATTCATATACCTAGAGAAGTTACAGAAGTTTACACAGAGAATTCCATGTACAAGTACAAGAAAATAAGAGAGACTTAGAAAACTGGTAAAACCTACATTGTGGATAGAGTTGGGAGTACTTAGCACTGTGAAAACAGCACTTTCGCAGAAAGAAATCTACTTCTTTAAGACTGGGAAACACTGAATAGAGAATGTATCAGTTTCCCAAGATTGGTAACAGATAGAAAGAAGAGAAAGTACGCAGTGATGCATCTACATAGAAAAGTTACAGAGGTTTACACAGAGAATTCCAAGTATAAGTACAAGAAAATAAGAGAGACTTAGAAAACTGGTAAAACCTACATTGTGGATAGAGTTGGGAGTACTTAGCACTGTGAAAACAGCACTTTCGAAGAAAGAAATCTACTTCTCTAAGACTGGGAAACAGTGAACAGAGAAGGTATGAGTTTCTCAAGATTGGTAACAGATAGAAACAAGAGAAAGTACACAGTGATTCATCTACCTAGAGAAGTTACACAAGTTTACACAGAGAAGTCCATGTATAAGTACAAGAAAATAAGAGAGACTTAGAAAACTGGTAAAACCTACATTGTGGATAGAGGTGGGAGTACTCAGCACTGTGTAAACAGCACTTTTGCAGAAAGAAATCTACTTCTCTAAGACTGGGAAACACTGAACAGAGACTGTGTCAGTTTCTCAAGATTGGTAACAGATAGAAAGAAGCGAAAGTACGCAGTGATTCATCTATATAGAAAAGTTACAGAGGTTTACACAGAGAATTCCAAGTATAAGTACAAGAAAATAAGAGAGACTTAGAAAACTGGTAAAACCTACATTGTGGATAGAGTTGGGAGTACTTAGCACTGTGAAAACAGCACTTTCGCCGAAAGAAGTTTAGTTCTCTAGGTCCGTGTAACAGTGAACAGAGAATGTATGAGTTTCTCAAGATTGGAAACAGATAGAAACAAGAGAAAGTACACAGTGATTCATCTACCTAGAAAAGTAACAGAGGTTTACACAGAGAATTCCAAGTATAAGTACAAGAAAATAAGAGAGACTTAGAAAACAGGTAAAACCTACATTGTTGATAGAGTTGGGAGTACTTAGCACTGTGAAAACAGCACTTTCGCAGAAAGAAATCTACTTCTCTAACACTGGGAAACAGGGAACAGAGAATGTATGAGTTTCTCAAGATTGGTAACAGAGAGAAACAAGAGAAAGTACGCAGTGATTCATCTACCTAGAAAAGTTACAGAGGTTTACACAGAGAAATCCAAGTATGAGTACAAGAAAATAAGAGAGACTTAGAAAACTGGTAAAACCTACATTGTTGATAGAGTTGGGAGTACTTAGCACTGTGAAAACAGCACTTTCGCCGAAAGAAATTTAGTTCTCTAAGTCCATGAAACAGTGAACAGAGAATGTATCAGTTTCTCAAGATTGGTAACAGATAGAAACAAGAGAAAGTACACAGTGATTCATCGACCTAGAAAAGTTACAGAGGTTTACACAGAGAATTCCAAGTATAATTACAAGAAAATAAGAGAGACTTAGAAAACTGGTAAAACCTACATTGTTGATAGAGTTGGGAGTACTTAGCACTGTGAAAACAGCACTTTCGCAGAAAGAAATTTACTTCTCTAACACTGGGAAACAGTGAAGAGAGAATGTATGAGTTTCTCAAGATTGGTAACAGATAGAAACAAGAGAAAGTACGCAGTGATTCATCTACCTAGAAACGTTACAGAGGTTTACACAGAGAATTCCAAGTATAAGTACAAGAAAATAAGAGAGACTTAGAAAACTGGTAAAACCTACATTGTGGATAGAGTTGGGAGTACTTAGCCCTGTGAAAACAGCACTTTCGCCGAAAGAAATTTAGTTCTCTGAGTCCGTGTAACAGTGAACAGAGAATGTATGAGTTTCTCAAGTTTGGTAACAGATAGAAACAAGAGAAAGTACACAGTGATTCATCTACCTAGAAAAATTACAGAGGTTTACACAGAGAATTCCTAGTATAAGTTCAAGAAAATAAGAGAGACTTAGAAAACTGGTAAAACCTACATTGTGGATAGAGTTGGGAGTACTTAGCACTGTGAAAACAGCACTTTCGCAGAAAGAAATCTACTTCTCTAAGACTGGGAAACACTGAACAGAGAATGTGTCACTTTCTCAAGATTGGTAACAGATAGAAATAAGAGAAAGTACACAGTGATTCATCTACATAGAAAAGTTACAGAGGTTTACAGAGAGAATTCCAAGTATAAGTACAAGAAAATAAGAGAGACTTAGAAAACTGGTAAAACCTAAATTGTTGATAGAGTTGGGAGTACTTAGCCCTGTGAAAGCAGCACTTTCGCCGAAAGAAATTTAGTTCTCTAAGTCCGTGAAACAGTGAACAGAGAATGTATGAGTTTCTCAAGATTGGTAACAGATAGAAACAAGAGAAAGTACACAGTGATTCATCTACCTAAAAAAGTAACAGAGGTTTACACAGAGAATTCCAAGTATAAGTACAAGAAAATAAGAGAGACTTAGAAAACTGGTAAAACCTACATTGTTGATAGTGTTCGGAGTACTTAGCACTGTGAAAACAGCACTTTCTCGGAAAGCAATCTGCTTCTCTAAGACAGGGAAACAGTGAACACAGAATGTATGAGTTTCTCAAGATTGGTAA
Organism: Heterohyrax brucei; assembly: GCA_028571685.1. Lineage (NCBI taxonomy): Eukaryota > Metazoa > Chordata > Mammalia > Hyracoidea > Procaviidae > Heterohyrax > Heterohyrax brucei. The sequence continues at coordinate 34,701,561 of CM053156.1, forward strand.
CAGATAGAAAGAAGAGAAAGAATGCAGTGATTCTTCTACATAGAAAAGTTACAGAGGTTTACACAGAGAATTCCAAGTATAAATACAACAAAATAAGAGGGACTTAGAAAACTGGTAAAACCTACATTGTTGATAGAGTTGGGAGTACTTAGCACTGTGAAAACAGCACTTTCGCCGAAAGAAATTTAGTTCCCTAAGTCCGTGAAACAGTGAACAGACAATGTATGAGTTTCTCAAGATTGGTAACAGATAGAAACAAGAGAAAGTACACAGTGATTCATCTGCATAGAAAAGTTACAGAAGTTTACACAGAGAATTCCAAGTATAAGTACAAGACAATAAGAGATACTTAGAAAACTGGTAAAACTTACATTGTTGATAGAGTTGGGAGTACTTAGCACTGTGAAAACAGCACTTTCGCGGAAAGAAATTTAGTTCTCTAAGTCCGTGAAACAGAGAACAGAGAATGTATGAGTTTCTCAAGATTGGTAACAGAGAGAAACAAGAGAAAGTACGCAGTGATTCATCTACCTAGAAAAGTTACAGAGGTTTACACAGAGAATTCCAAGTATAAGTACAAGAAAATAAGAGAGACTTAGAAAACTGGTAAAACCTACATTGTGGATAGAGTTGGGAGTACTTAGCACTGTGAAAACAGCACTTTTGCAGAAAGAAATGTACTTGTCTAAGACCGGGAACCAGTGAACAGAGAATGTATGAGTTTCTCAAGATTGGTAACAGATAGAAACAAGAGAAAGTACACAGTTATTCATCTACCTAGAGAAGTTACAGAAGTTTACACAGAGAATTCCATGTATAAGTACAAGAAAATACGAGAGACTTAGAAAACTGGTAAAACCTACATTGTGGATAGAGTTGGGAGTACTTATCACTGTGAAAACAGCACTTTCGCCGAAAGAAATTTAGTTCTCTAAGTCCGTGTAACAATGAACAGAGAATGTATGAGTTTCTCAAGATTGGTAACAGATAGAAACAAGAGAAAGTACACAGTGATTCATCTACCTAGAAAAGTTACAGAGGTTTACACAGAGAATTCCAAGTATAAGTACAAGAAAATAAGAGAGACTTAGAAAACTGGTAAAACCTACATTGTTGATAGAGTTGGGAGTACTTAGCACTGTGAAAACAGCACTTTCGCCGAAAAAAATTTAGTTCTCTAAGTCCGTGAAACAGTGAACAGAGAACGTATCAGGTTCTCAAGATTGGTAACAGATAGAAACAAGAGAAAGTACACAGTGATTCATCTACCTAGAAAAGTTACAGAGGTTTACACAGAGAATTCCAAGTATAAGTACAAGAAAATAAGAGAGACGTAGAAAACTGGTAAAATCTACACTGTTGATAGAGTTGGGAGTACTTAGCACTGTGAAAACAGCACTTTCGCAGAAGGAAATCTACTTCTCTAACACTGGGAAACAGTGAACAGTGAATGTATGAGTTTCTGAAGATTGGTAACAGATAGAAACAAGAGAAAGTACGCAGTGATTAATCTACCTAGAAAAGTTACAGAGGTTTACACAGAGAATTCGAAGTATAAGTACAACAAAATAAGAGAGACTTAGAAAACTGGTAAAACCTACATTGTTGATAGAGTTGGGACTACTTAGCACTGTGAAAACAGCACTTTCGCAGAACGAAATCTACTTCTCTAAGACTGCGAAACAGTGAACAGAGAATGTATAAGTTTCTGAAGATTGGTAACAGATAGAAACAAGAGAAAGTACACAGTGATTCATCTACCTAGAGAAGTTACAGAAGTTTAAACAGAGAATTCCATGTATAAGTACAAGAAAATAAGAGAGACTTAGAAAACTGGTAAAACCTACAGTGTGGATAGAGTTGGCAGTACTTAGCACTGTGAAAACAGCACTTTCGCAGAAAGAAATCTACTTCTCTAAGGCAGGGAATCACTGAACAGAGAATGTGTCACTTTCTCAAGATTGGTAACAGATAGAAATAAGAGAAAGTACACAGTGATTCATCTACATAGACAAGTTACAGAGGTTTACAGAGAGAATTCCAAGTATAAGTACAAGAAAATAAGAGAGACTTAGAAAACTGGTAAAACCTACATTGTTGATAGAGTTCGGAGTACTTAGCACTGTGAAAGCAGCACTTTCGCAGAAAGAAATTTAGTTCTCTAAGTCCGTGAAACAGTGAACAGAGAATGTATGAGTTTCTCAAGATTGGTAACAGATAGAAACAGGAGAAAGTACACAGTGATTCATCTACCTAAAAAAGTAACAGAGGTTTACACAGAGAATTCCAAGTATAAGTACAAGAAAATAAGAGAGACTTAGAAAACTGGTAAAACCTACATTGTTGATAGAGTTCGGAGTACTTAACACTGTGAAAACAGCACTTTCTCGGAAAGCAATCTGCTTCTCTAAGACAGGGAAACAGTGAACAGAGAATGTATGAGTTTCTCAAGATTGGTAACAGATAGAAAGAAGAGAAAGAATGCAGTGATTCTTCTACATAGAAAAGTTACAGAGGTTTACACAGAGAATTCCAAGTATAAGTACAACAAAATAAGAGGGACTTAGAAAACTGGTAAAACCTACATTGTTGATAGAGTTGGGAGTACTTAGCACTGTGAAAACAGCACTTTAGCCGAAAGAAATTTAGTTCTCCAAGTCTGAGAAACAGTGAACAGAGAATGTATGAGTTTCTGAAGATTGGTAACAGATAGAAACAAGAGAAAGTACACAGTGATTCATCTACCTAGAAAAGTTACAGAGGTTTACACAGAGAATTCCAAGTATAAGTACAAGAAAATAACAGAGACTTAGAAAACTGGTAAAACCTACATTGTAGATAGAGTTGGGAGTACTTAGCACTGTGAAAACAGCACTATCGCAGAAAGAAATCTACTTCTTTAAGACTGGGAAACAGTGAACAGAGAATGTATGAGTTTCTCAAGATTGGTAACAGATAGAAACCAGAGAAAGTACGCAGTGATTCATCTACATAGAAAAGTTACAGAGGTTTACACAGAGAATTCCAAGTATAAGTACAAGAAAATAAGAGAGACTTAGAAAACTGGTAAAACCTACATTGTCGATAGAGTTGGGAGTACTTAGCACTGTGAAAACAGCACTTTCGCAGAAAAAAAATCTACTTCTCTAACACTGGGAAACAGTGAACAGAGAATGTATGAGTTTCTCAAGATTGGTAACAGATAGAAACAAGAGAAAGTACACAGTGATTCATCTACCTAGAAAAGTAACAGAGGTTTACACAGAGAATTCCAAGTATAAGTACAAGAAAATAAGAGAGAGTTAGAAAACTTGTAAAACCTACATTGTGGATAGAGTTGGGAGTACTTAGCACTGTGAAAACAGCACTTTCGCAGAAAGAAATCTACTTCTCTAACACTGGGAAACAGTGAAGAGAGAATGTATGAGTTTCTGAAGATTGGTAACAGATAGAAACAAGAGAAAGTACACAGTGATTCATCTACCTAGAGAAGTTACAGAAGTTTACACAGAGAATTCCATGTATAAGTACAAGAAAATAAGAGAGACTTAGAAAACTGGTAAAATCTACATTGCGGATAGAGTTGGAACTACTTAGCACTGTGAAAACAGCACTTTCGCAGAAATAAATCTACTTCTCTAAGACTGGGAAACACTGAACAGAGAATGTATCAGTTTCTCAAGATTGGTAACAGATAGAAAGAATAGAAAGTACGCAGTGATTCATCTACATAGAAAAGTAACAGAGGTTTACACAGAGAATTCCAAGTAGAAGTACAAGAAAATAAGAGAGACTTAGAAAACTGGTAAAACCTACATTGTAGATAGAGTTGGGAGTACTTAGCACTGTGAAAACAGCACTTTCGCAGAAAGAAATCTACTTCTCTAAGACTGGGAAACAGTGAACAGAGAATGGATGAGTTTCTCAAGATTGGTAACAGATAGAAAGAAGAGAAAGAATGCAGTGATTCTTCTACATAGAAAAGTTACAGAGGTTTACACAGAGAATTCCAGGTATAAGTACAACAAAATAAGAGAGACTTAGAAAACTGGTAAAACCTACATTGTTGATAGAGTTGGGAGTACTTAGCACTGTGAAAACAGCCCTTTCGCCGAAAGAAATTTAGTTCTCTATGTCCGTGAAACAGAGAACAGAGAATGTATGAGTTTCTCAAGATTGGTAACAGATAGAAAGAAGAGAAAGTACGCAGTGATTCATCTACCTAGAAAAGTTACAGAGGTTTACACAGAGAATTCCAAGTATAAGTACAAGAAAATAAGAGAGACTTAGAAAACTGGTAAAACCTACATTGTTGATAGAGTTGGGAGTACTTAGCACTGTGAAAACAGCACTTTCGCAGAAAGAAATCTACTTCTCTAAGACTGGGAAACACTGAACAGAGAATGTGTCAGTTTCTCAAGATTGGTAACAGATAGAAAGAAGAGAAAGAACGCAGTGATTCATCTACATAGAAAAGTTACACAGGTTTACAAAGAGAATTCCAAGTATAAGTACAAGAAAATAAGAGAGACTTAGAAAACTGGTAAAACCTACATGGTTGATAGAGTTGGGAGTACTTAGCACTGTGAAAACAGCACTTTAGCCGAAAGAAATTTAGTTCTCCAAGTCTGAGAAACAGTGAACAGAGAATGTATGAGTTTCTGAAGATTGGTAACAGATAGAAACAAGAGAAAGTACACAGTGATTCATCTACCTAGAAAAGTTACAGAGGTTTACACAGAGAATTCCAAGTATAAGTACAAGAAAATAAGAGAGACTTAGAAAACTGGTAAAACCTACATTGTAGATAGAGTTGGGAGTACTTAGCACTGTGAAGACAGCACTTTCGCAGAAAGAAATCTACTTCTTTAAGACTGGAAAACAGTGAACAGAGAATGTATGAGTTTCTCAAGATTGGTAACAGATAGAAACCAGAGAAAGTACGCAGTGATTGATCTACATAGAAAAGTTACAGAGGCTTACACAGAGAATTCCAAGTATAAGTACAAGAAAATAAGAGAGACTTAGAAAACTGGTAAAACCTACATTGTCGATAGAGTTGGGAGTACTTAGCACTGTGAAAACAGCACTTTCGCAGAAAAATATCTACTTCTCTAACACTGGGAAACAGTGAAGAGAGAATGTATGAGTTTCTCAAGATTGGTAACAGATAGAAACAAGAGAAAGTACACAGTGATTCATCTACCTAGAAAAGTAACAGAGGTTTACACAGAGAATTCCAAGTATAAGTACAAGAAAATAAGAGCGACTTAGAAAACTTGTAAAACCTACATTGTGGATAGAGTTGGGAGTACTTAGCACTGTGAAAACAGCACTTTCGCAGAAAGAAATCTACTTCTCTAACACTGGGAAACAGTGAAGAGAGAATGTATGAGTTTCTCAAGATTGGTAACAGATAGAAACAAGAGAAAGTACACAGTGATTCATCTACCTAGAGAAGTTACAGAAGTTTACACAGAGAATTCCATGTATAAGTACAAGAAAATAAGAGAGACTTAGAAAACTGGTAAAACCTACATTGCGGATAGAGTTGGAAGTACTTAGCACTGTGAAAACAGCACTTTCGCAGAAATAAATCTACTTCTCTAAGACTGGGAAACACTGAACAGAGAATGTATCAGTTTCTCAAGATTGGTAACAGATAGAAAGAAGAGAAAGTACGCAGTGATTCATCTACATAGAAAAGTTACAGAGGTTTACACAGAGAATTCCAAGTATAAGTACAAGAAAATAAGAGAGACTTAGAAAACTGTTAAACCTTCATTGTTGATAGAGTTGGGAGTACTTAGCACTGTGGAAACAGCACTTTCGCAAAAAGAAATCTACTTCTCTAACACTGGGAAACAGTGAACAGAGAATGTATGAGTTTCTCAAGATTGGTAACAGATAGAAACAAGAGAAAGTATACAGTGATTCATATACCTAGAGAAGTTACAGAAGTTTACACAGAGAATTCCATGTACAAGTACAAGAAAATAAGAGAGACTTAGAAAACTGGTAAAACCTACATTGTGGATAGAGTTGGGAGTACTTAGCACTGTGAAAACAGCACTTTCGCAGAAAGAAATCTACTTCTTTAAGACTGGGAAACACTGAATAGAGAATGTATCAGTTTCCCAAGATTGGTAACAGATAGAAAGAAGAGAAAGTACGCAGTGATGCATCTACATAGAAAAGTTACAGAGGTTTACACAGAGAATTCCAAGTATAAGTACAAGAAAATAAGAGAGACTTAGAAAACTGGTAAAACCTACATTGTGGATAGAGTTGGGAGTACTTAGCACTGTGAAAACAGCACTTTCGAAGAAAGAAATCTACTTCTCTAAGACTGGGAAACAGTGAACAGAGAAGGTATGAGTTTCTCAAGATTGGTAACAGATAGAAACAAGAGAAAGTACACAGTGATTCATCTACCTAGAGAAGTTACACAAGTTTACACAGAGAAGTCCATGTATAAGTACAAGAAAATAAGAGAGACTTAGAAAACTGGTAAAACCTACATTGTGGATAGAGGTGGGAGTACTCAGCACTGTGTAAACAGCACTTTTGCAGAAAGAAATCTACTTCTCTAAGACTGGGAAACACTGAACAGAGACTGTGTCAGTTTCTCAAGATTGGTAACAGATAGAAAGAAGCGAAAGTACGCAGTGATTCATCTATATAGAAAAGTTACAGAGGTTTACACAGAGAATTCCAAGTATAAGTACAAGAAAATAAGAGAGACTTAGAAAACTGGTAAAACCTACATTGTTGATAGAGTTGGGAGTACTTAGCACTGTGAAAACAGCACTTTCGGCGAAAGAAATTTGTTCTCCAAGTCTGTGAAACAGTGAACAGAAAATGTATGAGTTTCTGAAGATTGGTAACAGATAGAAACAAGAGAAAGTACACAGTGATTCATCTACCTAGAAATTTTACAGAGGTTTACACAGAGAATTCCAAGTATAAGTACAAGAAAATAAGAGAGACTTAGAAAACTGGTAAAACCTATATTGTAGATAGAGTTGGGAGTACTTAGCACTGTGAAAACAGCACTTTCGCAGAAAGAAATCTACTTCTCTAACACTGGGAAACAGGGAACAGAGAATGTATGAGTTTCTCAAGATTGGTAACAGAGAGAAACAAGAGAAAGTACGCAGTGATTCATCTACCTAGAAAAGTTACAGAGGTTTACACAGAGAATTCCAAGTATGAGTACAAGAAAATAAGAGAGACTTAGAAAACTGGTAAAACCTACATAGTTGATAGAGTTGGGAGTACTTAGCACTGTGAAAACAGCACTTTCGCCGAAAGAAATTTAGTTCTCTAAGTCCATGAAACAGTGAACAGAGAATGTATCAGTTTCTCAAGATTGGTAACAGATAGAAACAAGAGAAAGTACACAGTGATTCATCGACCTAGAAAAGTTACAGAGGTTTACACAGAGAATTCCAAGTATAATTACAAGAAAATAAGAGAGACTTAGAAAACTGGTAAAACCTACATTGTTGATAGAGTTGGGAGTACTTAGCACTGTGAAAACAGCACTTTCGCAGAAAGAAATTTACTTCTCTAACACTGGGAAACAGTGAAGAGAGAATGTATGAGTTTATCAAGATTGGTAACAGATAGAAACAAGAGAAAGTACGCAGTGATTCATCTACCTAGAAACGTTACAGAGGTTTACACAGAGAATTCCAAGTATAAGTACAAGAAAATAAGAGAGAAAACTGGTAAAACCTACATTGTGGATAGAGTTGGGAGTACTTAGCCCTGTGAAAACAGCACTTTCGCCGAAAGAAATTTAGTTCTCTGAGTCCGTGTAACAGTGAACAGAGAATGTATGAGTTTCTCAAGTTTGGTAACAGATAGAAACAAGAGAAAGTACACAGTGATTCATCTACCTAGAAAAATTACAGAGGTTTACACAGAGAATTCCTAGTATAAGTTCAAGAAAATAAGAGAGACTTAGAAAACTGGTAAAACCTACATTGTGGATAGAGTTGGGAATACTTAGCACTGTGAAAACAGCACATTCGCAGAAAGAATTCTACTTCTCTAACACTGGGAAACAGTGAAGAGAGAATGTATGAGTTTCTCAAGATTGGTAACAGATAGAAACAAGAGAAAGTACGCAGTGATTCATCTACCTAGAAAAGTTACAGAAGTTTACACAGAGAATTCCAAGTATGAGTACAAGAAAATAAGAGAGACTTAGAAAACTGGTAAAACCTACATTGTTGATAGAGTTGGGACTACTTAGCACTGTGAAAGCAGCACTTTCGCCGAAAGAAATTTAGTTCTCTAAGTCCATGAAACAGTGAACAGAGAATGTATGAGTTTCTCAAGATTGGTAACAGATAGAAACAGGAGAAAGTACACAGTGATTCATCTACCTAAAAAAGTAACAGAGGTTTACACAGAGAATTCCAAGTATAAGTACAAGAAAATAAGAGAGACTTAGAAAACTGGTAAAACCTACATTGTTGATAGAGTTCGGAGTACTTAACACTGTGAAAACAGCACTTTCTCGGAAAGCAATCTGCTTCTCTAAGACAGGGAAACAGTGAACAGAGAATGTATGAGTTTCTCAAGATTGGTAACAGATAGAAAGAAGAGAAAGAATGCAGTGATTCTTCTACATAGAAAAGTTACAGAGGTTTACACAGGGAATTCCAAGTATAAGTACAACAAAATAAGAGGGACTTAGAAAACTGGTAAAACCTACATTGTTGATAGAGTTGGGAGTACTTAGCACTGTGAAAACAACACTTTCGCCGAAAGAAATTTAGTTCTCTAAGTCCGTGAAACAGTGAACAGACAATGTATGAGTTTCTCAAGATTGGTAACAGATAGAAACAAGAGAAAGTACACAGTGATTCATCTGCATAGAAAAGTTACAGAAGTTTACACAGAGAATTCCAAGTATAAGTACAAGACAATAAGAGATACTTAGAAAACTGGTAAAACTTACATTGTTGATAGAGTTGGGTGTACTTAGCACTGTGAAAACAGCACTTTCGCCGAAAGAAATTTAGTTCTCTAAGTCCGTGAAACAGAGAACAGAGAATGTATGAGTTTCTCAAGATTGGTAACAGATAGAAACAAGAGAAAGTATGCAGTGATTCATCTACCTAGAAAAGTTACAGAGGTTTACACAGAGAATTCCAAGTATAAGTACAAGAAAATAAGAGAGACTTAGAAAACTGGTAAAACCTACATTGTGGATAGAGTTGGGAGTACTTAGCACTGTGAAAACAGCACTTTTGCAGAAAGAAATGTACTTGTCTAAGACCGGGAAACAGTGAACAGAGAATGTATGAGTTTCTCAAGATTGGTAACAGATAGAAACAAGAGAAAGTACACAGTTATTCATCTACCTAGAGAAGTTACAGAAGTTTACACAGAGAATTCCATGTATAAGTACAAGAAAATACGAGAGACTTAGAAAACTGGTAAAACCTACATTGTGGATAGAGTTGGGAGTACTTATCACTGTGAAAACAGCACTTTCGCCGAAAGAAATTTAGTTCTCTAAGTCCGTGTAACAGTGAACAGAGAATGTATGAGTTTCTCAAGATTGGTAACAGATAGAAACAAGAGAAAGTACACAGTGATTCATCTACCTAGAAAAGTTACAGAGGTTTACACAGAGAATTCCAAGTATAAGTACAAGAAAATAAGAGAGACTTAGAAAACTGGTAAAACCTACATTGTTGATAGAGTTGGGAGTACTTAGCACTGTGAAAACAGCACTTTCGCCGAAAAAAATTTAGTTCTCTAAGTCCGTGAAACAGTGAACAGAGAATGTATCAGGTTCTCAAGACTGGTAACAGATAGAAACAAGAGAAAGTACACAGTGATTCATCTACCTAGAAAAGTTACAGAGGTTTACACAGAGAATTCCAAGTATAAGTACAAGAAAATAAGAGAGACGTAGAAAACTGGTAAAATCTACACTGTTGATAGAGTTGGGAGTACTTAGCACTGTGAAAACAGCACTTTCGCAGAAGGAAATCTACTTCTCTAACACTGGGAAACAGTGAACAGAGAATGTATGAGTTTCTCAAGATTGGTAACAGATAGAAACAAGAGAAAGTACGCAGTGATTCATCTACCTAGAAAAGTTACAGAGGTTTACACAGAGAATTCGAAGTATAAGTACAACAAAATAAGAGAGACTTAGAAAACTGGTAAAACCTACATTGTTGATAGAGTTGGGACTACTTAGCACTGTGAAAACAGCACTTTCGCCGAAAGAAATTTAGTTGTCTAAGTCCGTGAAAAAGTGAGCAGAGAATGTTTGAGTTTCTCAAGATTGGTAACAGATAGAAACAAGAGAACGTACACCGTGATTCATCTACCTAGAAAAGTTACAGAGGTTTACGCAGAGAATTCCAAGTATAAGTACAAGAAAATAAGAGAGACTTAGAAAACTGGTAAAACCTACATTGTTGATAGAGTTGGGAGTACTTAGCACTGTGGAAACAGCACTTTCGCAAAAAGAAATCTACTTCTCTAACACTGGGAAACAGTGAACAGAGAATGTATGAGTTTCTCAAGATTGGTAACAGATAGAAACAAGAGAAAGTATACAGTGATTCATATACCTAGAGAAGTTACAGAAGTTTACACAGAGAATTCCATGTACAAGTACAAGAAAATAAGAGAGACTTAGAAAACTGGTAAAACCTACATTGTGGATAGAGTTGGGAGCACTTAGCACTGTGAAAACAGCACTTTCGCAGAAAGAAATCTACTTCTTTAAGACTGGGAAACACTGAACAGAGAATGTATCAGTTTCCCAAGATTGGTAACAGATAGAAAGAAGAGAAAGTACGCAGTGATTCATCTACCTAGAAAAGTTACAGAGGTTTACACAGAGAATTCGAAGTATAAGTACAACAAAATAAGAGAGACTTAGAAAACTGGTAAAACCTACATTGTTGATAGAGTTGGGACTACTTAGCACTGTGAAAACAGCACTTTCGCCGAAAGAAATTTAGTTCTCTAAGTCCGTGAAAAAGTGAGGAGAGAATGTATGAGTTTCTCAAGATTGGTAACAGATAGAAACAAGAGAAAGTACACCGTGATTCATCTACCTAGAAAAGTTACAGAGGTTTACACAGAGAATTCCAAGTATAAGTACAAGAAAATAAGAGAGACTTAGAAAACTGGTAAAACCTACATTGTTGATCGAGTTGGGAGTACTTAGCACTGTGGAAACAGCACTTTCGCAAAAAGAAATCTACTTCTCTAACACTGGGAAACAGTGAACAGAGAATGTATGAGTTTCTCAAGATTGGTAACAGATAGAAACAAGAGAAAGTATACAGTGATTCATATACCTAGAGAAGTTACAGAAGTTTACACAGAGAATTTCATGTACAAGTACAAGAAAATAAGAGAGACATAGAAAACTGGTAAAACCTACATTGTGGATAGAGTTGGGAGCACTTAGCACTGTGAAAACAGCAATTTCGCAGAAAGAAATCTACTTCTTTAAGACTGGGAAACACTGAACAGAGAATGTATCAGTTTCCCAAGATTGGTAACAGATAGAAAGAAGAGAAAGTACGCAGTGATGCATCTACATAGAAAAGTTACAGAGGTTTACACAGAGAATTCCAAGTATAAGTACAAGAAAATAAGAGAGACTTAGAAAACTGGTAAAACCTACTTTGTGGATAGAGTTGGGAGTACTTAGCACTGTGAAAACAGCACTTTCGCAGAAAGAAATCTACTTCTCTAAGACTGGGAAACAGTGAACAGAGAAGGTATGAGTTTCTCAAGATTGGTAACAGATAGAAGCAAGAGAAAGTACACAGTGATTCATCTACCTAGATAAGTTACACAAGTTTACACAGAGAAGTCCATGTATAAGTACAAGAAAATAAGAGAGACTTAGAAAACTGGTAAAACCTACATTGTGGATAGAGGTGGGAGTACTCAGCACTGTGTAAACAGCACTTTTGGAGAAAGAAATCTACTTCTCTAAGACTGGGAAACACTGAACAGAGACTGTGTCAGTTTCTCAAGATTGGTAACAGATAGAAAGAAGTGAAAGTACGCAGTGATTCATCTATATAGAAAAGTTACAGAGGTTTACACAGAGAATTCCAAGTATAAGTACAAGAAAATAAGAGAGACGTAGAAAACTGGTAAAACCTACATTGTTGATGGAGTTGGGAGTACTTAGCACTGTGAAAACAGCACTTTCGGCGAAAGAAATTTGTTCTCCAAGTCTGTGAAACAGTGACCAGAAAATGTATGAGTTTCTGAAGATTGGTAACAGATAGAAACAAGAGAAAGTACACATTGATTCATCTACCTAGAAATTTTACAGAGGTTTACACAGAGAGTTCCAAGTATAAGTACAAGAAAATAAGAGAGACTTAGAAAACTGGTAAAACCTATATTGTAGATAGAGTTGGGAGTATTTAGCACTGTGAAAACAGCACTTTCGCAGAAAGAAATCTACTTCTCTAAGACTGGGAAACAGTGAACAGAGAATGTATGAGTTTCTCAAGATTGGTAACAGATAGAAACAAGAGAAAGTACACAGTGATTCATCTACCTAGAGAAGTTACAGAAGTTTACTCAGAGAATTCCATGTATAAGTACAAGAAAATAAGAGAGACTTAGAAAACTGGTAAAACCTACATTGTGGATAGAGTTGGGAGTACTTAGCACTGTGAAAACATCACTTTCGCCGAAAGAAGTTTAGTTCTCTAGGTCCGTGTAACAGTGAACAGAGAATGTATGAGTTTCTCAAGATTGGAAACAGATAGAAACAAGAGAAAGTACACAGTGATTCATCTACCTAGAAAAGTAACAGAGGTTTACACAGAGAATTCCAAGTATAAGTACAAGAAAATAAGAGAGACTTAGAAAAAAGGTAAAACCTACGTTGTTGATAGAGTTGGGAGTACTTAGCACTGTGAAAACAGCACTTTCGCAGAAAGAAATCTACTTCTCTAACACTGGGAAACAGTGAAGAGAGAATGTATGAGTTTCTCAAGATTGGTAACAGATAGAAACAAGAGAAAGTACGCAGTGATTCATCTACCTAGAAACGTTACAGAGGTTTACACAGAGAATTCCAAGTATAAGTACAAGAAAATAAGAGAGACTTAGAAAACTGGTAAAACCTACATTGTGGATAGAGTTGGGAGTACTTAGCCCTGTGAAAACAGCACTTTCGCCGAAAGAAATTTAGTTCTCTGAGTCCGTGTAACAGTGAACAGAGAATTTATGAGTTTCTCAAGTTTGGTAACAGATAGAAACAAGAGAAAGTACACAGTGATTCATCTACCTAGAAAAATTACAGAGGTTTACACAGAGAATTCCTAGTATAAGTTCAAGAAAATAAGAGAGACTTAGAAAACTGGTAAAACCTACATTGTGGATAGAGTTGGGAGTACTTAGCACTGTGAAAACAGCCACTTTTGCAGAAAGAAATGTACTTGTCTAAGACCGGGAACCAGTGAACAGAGAATGTATGAGTTTCTCAAGATTGGTAACAGATAGAAACAAGAGAAAGTACACAGTGATTCATCTGCCTAAAAAAGTAACAGAGGTTTACACAGAGAATTCCAAGTATAAGTACAAGAAAATAAGAGAGACTTAGAAAACTGGTAAAACCTACATTGTTGATAGAGTTGGGAGTACTTAGCACTGTGAAAACAGCACTTTCTCGGAAAGCAATCTGCTTCTCTAAGACAGGGAAACAGTGAACAGAGAATGTATGAGTTTCTCAAGATTGGTAACAGATAGAAAGAAGAGAAAGAATGCAGTGATTCTTCTACATAGAAAAGTTACAGAGGTTTACACAGAGAATTCCAAGTATAAGTACAACAAAATAAGAGAGACTTAGAAAACTGGTAAAACCTACATTGTTGATAGAGTTGGGAGTACTTAGCACTGTGAAAACAGCACTTTTGCCGAAAGAAATTTAGTTCTCTAAGTCCGTGAAACAGTGAACAGACAATGTATGAGTTTCTCAAGATTGGTAACAGATAGAAACAAGAGAAAGTACACAGTGATTCATCTGCATAGAAAAGTTACAGAAGTTTACACAGAGAATTCCAAGTATAAGTACAAGACAATAAGAGATACTTAGAAAACTGGTAAAACCTACATTGTTGATAGAGTTGGGAGTACTTAGCACTGTGAAAACAGCACTTTCGCCGAAAGAAATCTACTTCTCTAAGACCGGGAAACAGTGAAAAGAGAATGTATGACTTTCTCAAGATTGGTAACAGAAAGAAACAAGAGAAAGTACACAGTGATTCATCTACCTAGAAAATTTACAGAGGTTTACACAGAGAATTCCTAGTATAAGTTCAAGAAAATAAGAGAGACTTAGAAAACTGGTAAAACCTACATTGTGGATAGAGTTGGGAGTACTTAGCACTGTGAAAACAGCACATTCGCAGAAAGAAATCTACTTCTCTAACACTGGGAAACAGTGAAGAGAGAATGTATGAGTTTCTCAAGATTGGTAACAGATAGAAACAAGAGAAAGTACGCAGTGATTCATCTACCTAGAAAAGTTACAGAAGTTTACACAGAGAATTCGAAGTATAAGTACAACAAAAAAAGAGAGACTTAGAAAACTGGTAAAACCTACATTGTTGATAGAGTTGGGAGTACTTAGCACTGTGAAAACAGCACTTTCGCAGAAAGAAATCTACTTCTCTAAGACTGGGAAACACTGAACAGACAATGTGTCACTTTCTCAAGATTGGTAACAGATAGAAATAAGAGAAAGTACACAGTGATTCATCTACATAGAAAAGTTACAGAGGTTTACAGAGAGAATTCCAAGTATAAGTACAAGAAAATAAGAGAGACTTAGAAAACTGGTAAAACCTAAATTGTTGATAGAGTTGGGAGTACTTAGCACTGTGAAAGCAGCACTTTCGCCGAAAGAAATTTAGTTCTCTAAGTCCGTGAAACAGTGAACAGAGAATGTATGAGTTTCTCAAGATTGGTAACAGATAGAAACAAGAGAAAGTACACAGTGATTCATCTACCTAAAAAAGTAACAGAGGTTTACACAGAGAATTCCAAGTATAAGTACAAGAAAATAAGAGAGACTTAGAAAACTGGTAAAACCTACATTGTTGATAGAGTTCGGAGTACTTAGCACTGTGAAAACAGCACTTTCTCGGAAAGCAATCTGCTTCTCTAAGACAGGGAAACAGTGAACAGAGAATGTATGAGTTTCTCAAGATTGGTAACAGATAGAAAGAAGAGAAAGAATGCAGTGATTCTTCTACATAGAAAAGTTACAGAGGTTTACACAGAGAATTCCAAGTATAAATACAACAAAATAAGAGGGACTTACAAAACTGGTAAAACCTACATTGTTGATAGAGTTGGGAGTACTTAGCACTGTGAAAACAGCACTTTCGCCGAAAGAAATTTAGTTCTCTAAGTCCGTGAAACAGTGAACAGACAATGTATGAGTTTCTCAAGATTGGTAACAGATAGAAACAAGAGAAAGTACACAGTGATTCATCTGCATAGAAAAGTTACAGAAGTTTACACAGAGAATTCCAAGTATAAGTAGAAGACAATAAGAGATACTTAGAAAACTGGTAAAACTTACATTGTTGATAGAGTTGGGAGTACTTAGCACTGTGAAAACAGCACTTTTGCAGAAAGAAATGTACTTGTCTAAGACCGGGAACCAGTGAACAGAGAATGTATGAGTTTCTCAAGATTGGTAACAGATAGAAACAAGATAAAGTACACAGTTATTCATCTACCTAGAGAAGTTACAGAAGTTTACACAGAGAATTCCATGTATAAGTACAAGAAAATACGAGAGACTTAGAAAACTGGTAAAACCTACATTGTGGATAGAGTTGGGAGTACTTATCACTGTGAAAACAGCACTTTCGCCGAAAGAAATTTAGTTCTCTAAGTCCGTGTAACAGTGAACAGAGAATGTATGAGTTTCTCAAGATTGGTAACAGATAGAAACAAGAGAAAGTACACAGTGATTCATCTACCTAGAAAAGTTACAGAGGTTTACACAGAGAATTCCAAGTATAAGTACAAGAAAATAAGAGAGACTTAGAAAACTGGTAAAACCTACATTGTTGATAGAGTTGGGAGTACTTAGCACTGTGAAAACAGCACTTTCGCAGAAGGAAATCTACTTCTCTAACACTGGGAAACAGTGAACAGAGAATGTATGGGTTTCTGAAGATTGGTAACAGATAGAAACAAGAGAAAGTACGCAGTGATTCATCTACCTAGAAAAGTTACAGAGGTTTACACAGAGAATTCGAAGTATAAGTACAACAAAATAAGAGAGACTTAGAAAACTGGTAAAACCTACATTGTTGATAGAGTTGGGACTACTTAGCACTGTGAAAACAGCACTTTCGCAGAAAGAAATCTACTTCTCTAAGACTGGGAAACAGTGAACAGAGAATGTATAAGTTTCTGAAGATTGGTAACAGATAGAAACAAGAGAAAGTACACAGTGATTCATCTACCTAGAGAAGTTACAGAAGTTTACACAGAGAATTCCATGTATAAGTACAAGAAAATAAGAGAGACTTAGAAAACTGGTAAAACCTACATTGTGGATAGAGTTGGCAGTACTTAGCACTGTGAAAACAGCACTTTCGCAGAAAGAAATCTACTTCTCTAAGACTGGGAATCACTGAACAGAGAATGTATCACTTTCTCAAGATTGGTAACAGATAGAAATAAGAGAAAGTACACAGTGATTCATCTACATAGACAAGTTACAGAGGTTTACAGAGAGAATTCCAAGTATAAGTACAAGAAAATAAGAGAGACTTAGAAAACTGGTAAAACATAAATTGTTGATAGAGTTGGGAGTACTTAGCACTGTGAAAGCAGCACTTTCGCCGAAAGAAATTTAGTTCTCTAAGTCCGTGAAACAGTGAACAGAGAATGTATGAGTTTCTCAAGATTGGTAACAGATAGAAACAAGAGAAAGTACACAGTGATTCATCTACCTAAAAAAGTAAGAGAGGTTTACACAGAGAATTCCCAGTATAAGTACAAGAAAATAAGAGAGACTTAGAAAACTGGTAAAACCTACATTGTTGATAGAGTTCGGAGTACTTAACACTGTGAAAACAGCACTTTCTCGGAAAGCAATCTGCTTCTCTAAGACAGGGAAACAGTGAACAGAGAATGTATGAGTTTCTCAAGATTGGTAACAGATAGAAAGAAGAGAAAGAATGCAGTGATTCTTCTACATAGAAAAGTTACAGAGGTTTACACAGAGAATTCCAAGTATAAGTACAACAAAATAAGAGGGACTTAGAAAACTGGTAAAACCTACATTGTTGATAGAGTTGGGAGTACTTAGCACTGTGAAAACAGCACTTTCGCCGAAAGAAATTTAGTTCTCTAAGTCCGTGAAACAGTGAACAGACAATGTATGAGTTTCTCAAGATTCGTAACAGATAGAAACAAGAGAAAGTACACAGTGATTCATCTGCATAGAAAAGTTACAGAAGTTTACACAGAGAATTCCAAGTATAAGTACAAGACAATAAGAGATACTTAGAAAACTGGTAAAACTTACATTGTTGATAGAGTTGGGAGTACTTAGCACTGTGAAAACAGCACTTTCGCCGAAAGAAATTTAGTTCTCTAAGTCCGTGAAACAGAGAACAGAGAATGTATGAGTTTCTCAAGATTGGTAACAGATAGAAACAAGAGAAAGTACGCAGTGATTCATCTATCTAGAAAAGTTACAGAGGTTTACACAGAGAATTCCAAGTATAAGTACAAGAAAATAAGAGAGACTTAGAAAACTGGTAAAACCTACATTGTGGATAGAGTTGGGAGTACTTAGCACTGTGAAAACAGCACTTTTGCAGAAAGAAATGTACTTGTCTAAGACCGGGAACCAGTGAACAGAGAATGTATGAGTTTCTCAAGATTGGTAACCGATAGAAACAAGAGAAAGTACACAGTGATTCATCTACCTAAAAAAGTAACAGAGGTTTACACAGAGAATTCCAAGTATAAGTACAAGAAAATAAGAGAGACTTAGAAAACTGGTAAAACCTACATTGTTGATAGAGTTGGGAGTACTTAGCACTGTGAAAACAGCACTTTCTCGGAAAGCAATCTGCTTCTCTAAGACAGGGAAACAGTGAACAGAGAATGTATGAGTTTCTCAAGATTGGTAACAGATAGAAAGAAGAGAAAGAATGCAGTGATTCTTCTACATAGAAAAGTTACAGAGGTTTACACAGAGAATTCCAAGTATAAGTACAACAAAATAAGAGAGACTTAGAAAACTGGTAAAACCTACATTGTTGATAGAGTTGGGAGTACTTAGCACTGTGAAAACAGCACTTTCGCAGAAAGAAATCTACTTCTCTAAGACTGGGAAACAGTGAACAGAGAATGTATGAGTTTCTCAAGATTGGTAACAGATAGAAACAAGTGATAGTACACAGTGATTCACCTACCTAGAGAAGTTACAGAAGTTTACACAGAGAATTCCATGTATAAGGACAAGAAAATAAGAGAGACTTAGAAAACTGGTAAAACCTACATTGTGGATAGAGTTGGGAGAACTTAGCACTGTGAAAACAGCACTTTCGCAGAAAGAAATCTACTTCTCTAAGACTGGGAAACAGTGAATAGAGAATGTATGAGTTTCTCAAGATTGGTAACAGATAGAGAGAAGAGAAAGTACGCAGTGATTCATCTACATAGAAAAGTTACAGTGGTTTACACAGAGAATTCCAAGTATAAGTACAAGAAAATAAGAGAGACTTAGAAAACTGGTAAAACCTACATTGTTAATAGAGTTGGGAGTACTTAGCACTGTGAAAACAGCACTTTCGCAGAAGGAAATCTACTTCTCTAAGACTGGGAAACAGTGAAGAGAGAATATATGAGTTTCTCAAGATTGGTAACAGATAGAACCAAGAGAAAGTACACAGTGATTCACCTACCTAGAGAAGTTACAGAAGTTTACACAGAGAAGTCCATGTATAAGTACAAGAAAATAAGAGAGACTTAGAAAACTGGTAAAACCTAAATTGTGGATAGAGTTGGGAGTACTTAGCATTGTGAAAACAGCACTTTCACCGAAAGAAATTTAGTTCTCTAAGTCCGTCTAACAGTGAACAGAGAATGTATGAGTTTCTCAAGATTGGTAACAGATAGAAACAAGAGAAAGTACACAGTGATTCGTCTACCTAGAAAAGTTACAGAGGTTTACACAGAAAATTCCAAGTATAAGTACAAGAAAATAAGAGAGACTCAGAAAACTGGTAAAACCTACATTGCTGATAGAGTTGGGAGTACTTAGCACTGTGAAAACAGCACTTTCGCAGAAAGAATTCTACTTCGCTAACACTGGGAAACAGTGAACAGAGAATGTATGAGTTTCTCAAGATTGGTAACAGATAGAAACAAGAGAAAGTACGCAGTGATTCATCTACCTAGAAAAGTAACAGAGGTTTACACAGAGAATTCCAAGTATAAGTACAAGAAAATAAGAGAGACTTAGAAAACTGGTAAAACCTACATTGTGGATAGAGTTGGGAGAACTTAGCACTGTGAAAACAGTACTTTCGCCGAAAGAAATTTAGTTCTCTAAGTCCGGGTAACAGTGAACAGAGAATGTATGAGTTTCTCAAGATTGGTAACAGATAGAAACAAGAGAAAGTACACAGTGATTCATCTACCTAGGGAAGTTACAGAAATTTACACAGAGAATTCCTTGTATAAGTAAAAGAAAATAAGAGAGAATAGAAAACTGGTAAAACCTACATTTTGAATAGAGTTGGGAATACTTAGCAGTGTGAAAACAGCACTTTCGCCGAAAGAAATTTAGTTCTCTAAGTCCGTGTAACAGTGAACAGAGAATGTATGAGTTTCTCAAGATTGGTAACAGATAGAACCAAGAGAAAGTACACAGTGATTCATCTATCTAGAAAAGTAACAGAGGTTTACACAGAGAATTCCAGTTATAAGTACAAGAAAATAAGAGAGACTTAGAAAACTGGTAAAACCTACATTGCTGATAGAGTTGGGAGTACTTAGCACTGTGAAAACAGCACTTTCGCAGAAAGAATTCTACTTCGCTAACACTGGGAAACAGTGAACAGAGAATGTATGAGTTTCTCAAGATTGGTAACAGATAGAAACAAGAGAAAGTACGCAGTGATTCATCTACCTAGAAAAGTTACAGAGGTTTACACAGAGAATTCCAAGTATAAGTACAAGAAAATAAGAGAGACTTAGAAAACTGGTAAAACCTACATTGTTGATAGAGTTGGGAGTACTTAGCACTGTGGAAACAGCACTTTCGCAGAAAGAAATCTACTTCTCTAAGACTGGGAAACAGTGAACAGAGAATGTATGAGTTTCTCAAGATTGGTAACAGATAGAAACAAGAGAAAGTACACAGTGATTCACCTACCTAGAGAAGTTACAGAAGTTTACACAGAGAATTCCATGTATAAGGAAAAGAAAATAAGAGAGACTTAGAAAACTGGTAAAACCTACATTGTGGATAGAGTTGGGAGTACTTAGCACTGTGAAAACAGCACTTTCGCAGAAAGAAATCTACTTCTCTAACACTGGGAAACAGTGAAGAGAGAATGTATGAGTTTCTCAAGATTGGTAACAGATAGAAAGAAGAGAAAGTACGCAGTGATTCATCTACCTAGAATAGTTACAGAAGTTTACACAGAGGATTCCAAGTATAAGTACAAGAAAATAAGAGAGACTTAGAAAACTGGTAAAACCTACATTGTTGATAGAGTTGGGAGTACTTAGCACTGTGAAAACAGCACTTTCGTAGAAAGAAATCTACTTCTCTAACACTGGGAAACAGTGAACAGAGAATGTATGAGTTTCTCAAGATTGGTAACAGATAGAAAGAAGAGAAAGTACACAGTGATTCATCTACCTAGAGAAGTTACAGAAGTTTACACAGAGAATTCCATGTATAAGTACAAGAAAATAAGAGAGACTTAGAAAACTGGTAAAACCTACATTGTGGATAGAGTTGGGAGTACTTAGCACTGTAAAAACAGCACTTTCGCAGAAAGAAATCTACTTCTCTAAGACTGGGAAACACTGAACAGAGAATGTATCAGTTTCTCAAGATTGGTAACAGATAGAAAGAAGAGAAAGTACGCAGTGATTCATCTACATAGAAAAGTTACAGAGGTTTACACAGACAATTCCAAGTATAAGTACAAGAAAATAAGAGAGACTTAGAAAACTGGTAAAACCTACATTGTTGATAGAGTTGGGAGTACTTAGCACTGTGAAAACAGCACTTTCGCCGAAAGAAATTTAGCTCTCCAAGTCCGTGAAACAGTGAACAGAGAATGTATGAGTTTCTGAAGATTGGTAACAGATAGAAACAAGAGAAAGTACACAGTGATTCATCTACCTAGAAAAGTTACAGAGGTTTACACAGAGAATTCCAAGTATAAGTACAAGAAAATAAGAGAGACTTAGAAAATTGGTAAAACCTACATCGTAGATAGAGTTGGGAGTACTTAGAATTGTGAAAACAGCACTTTCGCAGAAAGAAATCTACTTCTCTAAGACTGGGAAACAGTGAACAGGGAATGTATGAGTTTCTCAAGATTGGTAACAGATAGAAACAAGAGAAAGTACACAGTGATTCATCTACCTAGAGAAGTTACAAAAGTTTACACAGAGAATTCCATGTATAAGTACAAGAAAATAAGAGAGACTTAGAAAACTGGTAATACCTACATTGTGGATAGAGTTGGGAGTACTTAGCACTGTGAAAACAGCACTTTCGCCGAAAGAAATTTAGTTCTCTAAGTCCGTGTAACAGTGAACAGAGAATGTATGAGTTTCTCAAGATTGGTAACAGATAGAAACAAGAGAAAGTACACAGTGATTCATCTACCTAGAAAAGTAACAGAGGTTTACAAAGAGAATTCCAAGTATAAGTACAAGAAAATAAGAGAGACTTAGAAAACAGGTAAAACCTACATTGTTGATAGAGTTGGGAGTACTTAGCACTGTGAAAACAGAACTTTCGCAGAAAGAAATCTACTTCTCTAACACTGGGAAACAGTGAACAGAGAATGTATGAGTTTCTCAAGATTGATAACAGAGAGAAACAAGAGAAAGTACGCAGTGATTGATCTACCTAGAAAAGTTACAGAGGTTTACACAGAGAATTCCAAGTATAAGTACAAGAAAATAAGAGAGACTTAGAAAACTGGTAAAACCTACATTGTTGATAGAGTTGGGAGTACTTAGCACTGTGAAAACAGCACTTTCGCCGAAAGAAATTTAGTTCTCTAAGTCCGTGAAACAGTGAACAGAGAATGTATGAGTTTCTCAAGATTGGTAACAGGTAGAAACAAGAGAAAGTACACAGTGATTCATCTACCTAGAAAAGTAACAGAGGTTTACACAGAGAATTCGAAGTATAAGTACAAGAAAATAAGAGAGACTTAGAAAACTGGTAAAACCTACATTGGTGATAGAGTTGGGAGTACTTAGCACTGTGAAAACAGCACTTTCGCAGAAAGAAATCTACTTCTCTAACACTGGGAAACAGTGAACAGAGAATGTATGACTTTCTCAAGATTGGTAACAGATAGAAACAAGAGAAAGACCACAGTGATTCATCTGCCTAGAGAAGTTACAGAAGTTTACACAGTGAATTCCGTGTATAAGTAAAAGAAAATTAGAGAGACTTAGAAAACTGATAAAACCTACATTGTGGATAGAGTTGGGAGTACTTAGCACTGTGAAAACAGCACTTTCGCAGAAAGAAATCTACTTCTCTAAGACTGGGAAACACTGAACAGAGAATGTATTAGTTTCTCAAGATTGGTAACAGATAGAAAGAAGAGAAAGTACGCAGTGATTCATCTACATAGAAAAGTTACAGAGGTTTACACAGAGAATTCCAAGTAGAAGTACAAGAAAATAAGAGAGATTTAGAAAACTGGTAAAACCTACATTGTTGATAGAGTTGGGAGTACTTAGCACTGTGAAAACAGCACTTTCGCTGAAAGTAATTTAGTTCTCTAAGTCCGTGAAACAGTGAACAGAGAATGTATGAGTTTCTCAAGATTGGTAACAGATAGAAACAAGAGAAAGTACACAGTGATTCATCTACCTAGAAAAGTAACAGAGATTTACACAGAGAATTCCAAGTATAAGTACAAGAAAACAAGAGAGACTTAGAAAACTGGTAAAACCTACATTGTTGATAGAGTTGGGTGTACTTAGCACTGTGAAAACAGCACTTTCGCAGAAAGAAATCTACTTCTCTAACACTGGGAAACAGTGAACAGAGAATGTATGAGTTTCTCAAGATTGGTAACAGATAGAAACAAGAGAAAGTACACAGTGATTGATCTACCTAGAGAAGTTACAGAAGTTTACACAGAGAATTCCATGTATAAGTACAAGAAAATAAGAGAGACTTAGAAAACTGGTAAAACCTACATTGTGGATAGAGTTGGGAGTACTTAGCGCTGTGAAAACAGCACTTTCGCAGAAAGAAATCTACTTCTCTAAGACTGGGAAACACTGAACAGAGAATGTATTAGTTTCTCAAGATTGGTAACAGATAGAAAGAAGAGAAAGTACGCAGTGATTCATCTACATAGAAAAGTTACAGAGGTTTACACAGAGAATTCCAAGTAGAAGTACAAGAAAATAAGAGAGATTTAGAAAACTGGTAAAACCTACATTGTAGATAGAGTTGGGAGTACTTAGCACTGTGAAAACAGCACTTTCGCCGAAAGAAATTTAGTTCTCTAAGACTGGGAAACAGTGAACAGAGAATGGATGAGTTTCTCAAGATTGGTAACAGATAGAAACAAGAGAAACTGCACAGTGATTCATCTGCCTAGAGAAGTTACAGAAGATTACACAGAGAATTCCATGTATAAGTACAAGAAAATAAGAGAGATTTAGAAAACTGGTAAAACCTACATTGTTGATAGAGTTGGGAGTACTTAGCACTGTGAAAACAGCACTTTCGCCGAAAGAAATTTAGTTCTCTAAGTCCGTGTAACAGTGAACAGAGAATGTATGAGTTTCTCAAGATTGGTAACAGATAGAAACAAGAGAAAGTACACAGTGATTCATCTACCTAGAAAAGTTACAGAGGTTTACACAGAGAATTCCAAGTATAAGTACAAGAAAATAACAGAGACTTAGAAAACTGGAAAAACCTACATTGTTGATAGAGTTGGGAGTACTTAGCACTGTGAAAACAGCATTTTCGCAGAAAGAAATCTACCTCTCTAAGACTGGGAAACACTGAACAGAGAATGTATCAGTTTCTCAAGATTGGTAACAGATAGAAAGAAGAAAAGGTACGCAGTGATTCATCTACATAGATAAGTTACAGAGGTTTACAGAGATAATTCCAAGTATAAGTACAAGAAAATAAGAGAGACTTAGAAAACTGGTAAAACCTACATTGTTGATAGAGTTGGGAGTACTTAGCACTGTGAAAACAGCACTTTCGCCGAAAGAAATTTAGTTCTCTAAGTCCGTGAAACAGTGAACAGAGAATGTATGAGTTTCTCAAGATTGGTAACAGATAGAATCAAGAGAAAGTACACAGTGATTCATCTACCTAGAAAAGTAACAGAGGTTTACACAGAGAATTCGAAGTATAAGTACTAGAAAATAAGAGAGACTTAGAAAACTGGTAAAACCTACATTGTTGATAAGGTTGGGAGTACTTAGCACTGTGAAAACAGCACTTTCGCAGAAAGAAATCTACTTCTCTAACACTGGGAAACAGTGAACAGAGAATGTATGACTTTCTCAAGATTGGTAACAGATAGAAACAAGAGAAAGACCACAGTGATTCATCTGCCTAGAGAAGTTACAGAAGTTTACACAGTGAATTCCGTGTATAAGTAAAAGAAAATTAGAGAGACTTAGAAAACTGATAAAACCTACATTGTGGATAGAGTTGGGAGTACTTAGCACTGTGAAAACAGCACTTTCGCCGAAAGAAATTTAATTCTCTAAGTCCGTGTAACAGTGAACAGAGAATGCATGAGTTTCTCAAGATTGGTAACAGATAGAAACAAGAGAAAGTACACAGTGATTCATCTACCTATTAAAGTTACAGAGGTTTACACAGAGAATTCCAAGTATAAGTACAAGAAAATAAGAGAGACTTAGAAAACTGGTAAAACCTACATTGTTGATAGAGTTGGGAGTACTTAGCACTGTGAAAACAGCACTTTCGCAGAAAGAAATCTACTTTTCTAACACTGGGAAACAGTGAAGAGTGAATGTATGAGTTTCTCAAGATTGGTAACAGATAGAAACAAGAGAAAGTACGCAGTGGTTCATCTACCTAGAAAAGTTACAGAGGTTTACACAGAGAATTCCAAGTATAAGTACAAGAAAATAAGAGAGACTTAGAAAACTGGTAAAACCTACATTGTTGATAGAGTTGGGAGTACTTAGCACTGTGAAAACAGCACTTTCGCTGAAAGAAATTTAGTTCTCTAAGTCCGTGAAACAGTGAACAGAGAATGTATGAGTTTCTCAAGATTGGTAACAGATAGAAACAAGAGAAAGTACACAGTGATTCATCTACCTAGAAAAGTAACAGAGGTTTACACAGAGAATTCCAAGTATAAGTACAAGAAAACAAGAGAGACTTAGAAAACTGGTAAAACCTACATTGTTGATAGAGTTGGGTGTACTTAGCACTGTGAAAACAGCACTTTCGCAGAAAGAAATTTAGTTCTCTAAGTCCGTGTAACAGTGAACAGAGAATGTATGAGTTTCTCAAGATTGGTAACAGATAGAAACAAGAGAAAGTACACAGTGATTCATCTACCTAGAAAAGTTACAGAGGTTTACACAGAGAATTCCAAGTATAAGTACAAGAAAATAACAGAGACTTAGAAAACTGGAAAAACCTACATTGTTGATAGAGTTGGGAGTACTTAGCACTGTGAAAACAGCATTTTCGCAGAAAGAAATCTACTTCTCTAAGACTGGGAAACACTGAACAGAGAATGTATCAGTTTCTCAAGATTGGTAACAGATAGAAAGAAGAAAAGGTACGCAGTGATTCATCTACATAGATAAGTTACAGAGGTTTACAGAGATAATTCCAAGTATAAGTACAAGAAAATAAGAGAGACTTAGAAAACTGGTAAAACCTACATTGTTGATAGAGTTGGGAGTACTTAGCACTGTGAAAACAGCACTTTCGCCGAAAGAAATTTAGTTCTCTAAGTCCGTGAAACAGTGAACAGAGAATGTATGAGTTTCTCAAGATTGGAAACAGATAGAATCAAGAGAAATTACACAGTGATTCATCTACCTAGAAAAGTAACAGAGGTTTACACAGAGAATTCCAAGTATAAGTACAAGAAAATAAGAGAGACTTATAAAACTGGTAAAACCTACATTGTTGATAGAGTTGGGAGTACTTATCACTGTGAAAACAGCACTTTCGCATAAAGAAATCTACTTCTCTAAGACTGGGAAACAGTGAACAGAGAATGTGTGAGTTTCTCAAGATTGGTAACAGATAGAAACAAGAGAAAGTACACAGTGATTCATCTACCTAGAGAAGTTACAGAAGTTTACACAGAGAATTCCATGTATAAGTACAAGAAAATAAGAGAGACTTAGAAAACTGGTAAAACCTACATTGTGGATAGAGTTGGGAGTACTTCGCACTGTGAAAACAGCACTTTCGCAGAAAGAAATCTACTTCTCTAAGACTGGGAAACAGTGAACAGAGAATGTATGAGTTTCTCAAGATTGGTAACAGATAGAAACAAGAGAAAGTACACAGTGATTCATCTGCCTAGAGAAGTTACAGAAGGTTACACAGAGAATTCCATGTATAAATACAAGAAAATAAGAGAGACTTAGAAAACTGCTAAAACCTACATTGTTGATAGAGTTGGGAGTACTTAGCACTGTGAAAACAGCACTTTCGCAGAAAGAAATCTACTTCTCTAACACTGGGAAACAGTGAAGAGAGAATGTATGAGTTTCTCAAGATTGGTAACAGATAGAAACAAGAGAAAGTACACAGTGATTCATCTACCTAGAGAAGTTACAGAAGTTTACACAGAGAATTCCATGTATAAGTACAAGAAAATACGAGAGACTTAGAAAACTGCTAGAACCTACATTGTTGATAGAGTTGGGAGTTCTTAGCACTGTGAAAACAGCACTTTCGCTGAAAGAAATTTAGTTCTCTGAGTCCGTGTAACAGTGAACAGAGAATGTATGAGTTTCTCAAGATTGGTAACAGATAGAAACAAGAGAAAGTACACAGTGATTCATCTACCTAGAAAAGTTACAGAGGTTTACACAGAGAATTCCAAGTATAAGTACTAGAAAATAACAGAGACTTAGAAAACTGGAAAAACCTACATTGTTGATAGAGTTGGGAGTACTTAGTACTGTGAAAACAGCATTTTCGCAGAAAGAAATCTACTTCTCTAAGACTGGGAAACACTGAACAGAGAATGTATCAGTTTCTCAAGATTGGTAACAGATAGAAAGAAGAAAAGGTACGCAGTGATTCATCTACATAGATAAGTTACAGAGGTTTACAGAGATAATTCCAAATATAAGTACAAGAAAATAAGAGAGACTTAGAAAACTGGTAAAACCTACATTGTGGATAGAGTTGGGAGTACTTAGCACTGTGAAAACAGCACTTTCGCCGAAAGAAATTTAGTTCTCTAAGTCCGTGAAACAGTGAACAGAGAATGTATGAGTTTCTCAAGATTGGTAACAGATAGAATCAAGAGAAAGTACACAGTGATTCATCTACCTAGAAAAGTAACAGAGGTTTACACAGAGAATTCGAAGTATAAGTACTAGAAAATAAGAGAGACTTAGAAAACTGGTAAAACCTACATTGTTGATAGAGTTGGGAGTACTTAGCACTGTGAAAACAGCACTTTCGCAGAAAGAAATCTACTTCTCTAACACTGGGAAACAGTGAACAGAGAATGTATGACTTTCTCAAGATTGGTAACAGATAGAAACAAGAGAAAGACCACAGTGATTCATCTGCCTAGAGAAGTTACAGAAGTTTACACAGTGAATTCCGTGTATAAGTAAAAGAAAATTAGAGAGACTTAGAAAACTGATAAAACCTACATTGTGGATAGAGTTGGGAGTACTTAGCACTGTGAAAACAGCACTTTCGCCGAAAGAAATTTAATTCTCTAAGTCCGTGTAACAGTGAACAGAGAATGCATGAGTTTCTCAAGATTGGTAACAGATAGAAACAAGAGAAAGTACACATTGATTCATCTACCTATTAAAGTTACAGAAGTTTACACAGAGAATTCCAAGTATAAGTACAAGAAAATAAGAGAGACTTAGAAAACTGGTAAAACCTACATTGTTGATAGAGTTGGGAGTACTTAGCACTGTAAAAACAGCACTTTCGCAGAAAGAAATCTACTTTTCTAACACTGGGAAACAGTGAAGAGTGAATGTATGAGTTTCTCAAGATTGGTAACAGATAGAAACAAGAGAAAGTACGCAGTGGTTCATCTACCTAGAAAAGTTACAGAGGTTTACACAGAGAATTCCAAGTATAAGTACAAGAAAATAAGAGAGACTTAGAAAACTGGTAAAACCTACATTGTGGATAGAGTTGGGTGTACTTAGCCCTGTGAAAACAGCACTTTCGCCGAAAGAAATTTAGTTCTCTGAGTCCGTGTAACAGTGAACAGAGAATGTATGAGTTTCTCAAGTTTGGTAACAGATAGAAACAAGAGAAAGTACACAGTGATTCATCTACCTAGAAAAATTACAGAGGTTTACACAGAGAATTCCAAGTATAAGTTCAAGAAAATAAGAGAGACTTAGAAAACTGGTAAAACCTACATTGTGGATAGAGTTGGGAGTACTTAGCACTGTGAAAACAGCACATTCGCAGAAAGAAATCTACTTCTCTAACACTGGGAAACAGTGAAAAGAGAATGTATGAGTTTCTCAAGATTGGTAACAGATAGAAACAAGAGAAAGTACGCAGTGATTCATCTACCTAGAAAAGTTACAGAGGTTTACACAGAGCATTCCAAGTATAAGTACAAGAAAATAAGAGATACTTAGAAAACTGGTAAAACCTACATTGTTGATAGAGTTGGGAGTACTTAGCACTGTGAAAACAGCACTTTCTTGGAAAGCAATCTGCTTCTCTAAGACAGGGAAACAGTGAACAGAGAATGTATGAGTTTCTCCAGATTGGTAACAGATAGAAAGAAGAGAAAGAATGCAGTGATTCTTCTACATAGAAAAGTTACAGAGGTTTACACAGAGAATTCCAAGTATAAGTACAAGAAAATAAGAGAAACTTAGAAAACTGGTAAAACCTACATTGTTGATAGAGTTCGGAGTACTTAGCACTGTGGAAACAGCACTTTCGCAAAAAGAAATCTACTTCTCTAACACTGGGAAACAGTGAACAGAGAATGTATGAGTTTCTCAAGATTGGTAACAGATAGAAATGAGAGAAAGTATACAGTGATTCATCTACCTAGAGAAGTTACAGAAGTTTACACAGAGAATTCCATGTATAAGTACAAGAAAATAAGAGAGACTTAGAAAACTGGTAAAACCTACATTGTGGATAGAGTTGGGAGTACTTAGCACTGTGAAAACAGCACTTTCGCAGAAAGAAATCTACTTCTTTAAGACTGGGAAACACTGAACCGAGAATGTATCAGTTTCCCAAGATTGGTAACAGATAGAAAGAAGAGAAAGTACGCAGTGATTCCTCTACATAGAAAAGTTACAGAGGTTTACACAGACAATTCCAAGTATAAGTACAAGAAAATAAGAGAGACTTAGAAAACTGGTAAAACCTACATTGTGGATAGAGTTGGGAGTACTTAGCACTGTGAAAACAGCACTTTCGCAGAAAGAAATCTAATTCTCTAAGACTAGGAAACAGTGAACAGAGAATGTATGAGTTTCTCAAGATTGGTAACAGATAGAAACAAGAGAAAGTACACAGTGATTCATCTACCTAGAGAAGTTACACAAGTTTACACAGAGAAGTCCATGTATAAGTACAAGAAAATAAGAGAGACTTAGAAAACTGGTAAAACCTACATTGTGGATAGAGGTCTGAGTACTCAGCACTGTGAAAACAGCACTTTTGCAGAAAGAAATCTACTTCTCTAAGACTGGGAAACACTGAACAGAGAATGTGTCAGTTTCTCAAGATTGGTAACAGATAGAAAGAAGAGAAAGTACGCAGTGATTCATCTATATAGAAAAGTTACAGACGTTTACACAGAGAATTCCAAGTATAAGTACAAGAAAATAAGAGAGACTTAGAAAACTGGTAAAACCTACATTGTTGATGGAGTTGGGAGTACTTAGCACTGTGAAAACAGCACTTTCGGCGAAAGAAATTTAGTTCTCCAAGTCTGTGAAACAGTGAACAGAAAATGTATGAGTTTCTCAAGATTGGTAACAGATAGAAACAAGAGAAAGTACACAGTGATTCATCTACCTAGAAATTTTACAGAGGTTTACACAGAGAATTCCAAGTATAAGTACAAGAAAATAAGAGAGACTTAGAAAACTGGTAAAACCTATATTGTAGATAGAGTTGGGAGTATTTAGCACTGTGAAAACAGCACTTTCGCAGAAAGAAATCTACTTCTCTAAGACTGGGAAACAGTGAACAGAGAATGTATGAGTTTCTGAAGATTGGTAAGAGATAGAAACAAGAGAAAGTACACAGTGATTCATCTACCTAGAGAAGTTACAGAAGTTTACTCAGAGAATTCCATGTATAAGTACAAGAAAATAAGAGAGACTTAGAAAACTGGTAAAACCTACATTGTGGATAGAGTTGGGAGTACTTAGCCCTGTGAAAACAGCACTTTCGCCGAAAGAAGTTTAGTTCTCTAGGTCCGTGTAACAGTGAACAGAGAATGTATGAGTTTCTCAAGATTGGTAACAGATAGAAACAAGAGAAAGTACACAGTGATTCATCTACCTAGAAAAGTAACAGAGGTTTACACAGAGTATTTCAAGTATAAGTACAAGAAAATAAGAGAGACTTAGAAAACAGGTAAAACCTACATTGTTGATAGAGTTGGGAGTACTTAGCACTGTGTAAACAGCACTTTCGCAGAAAGAAATCTACTTCTCTAACACTGGGAAACAGTGAACAGAGAATGTATGAGTTTCTCAGGATTGGTAACAGAGAGAAACAAGAGAAAGTACGCAGTGATTCATCTACCTAGAAAAGTTACAGAAGTTTACACAGAGAATTCCAAGTATGAGTACAAGAAAATAAGAGAGACTTAGAAAACTGGTAAAACCTACATTGTTGATAGAGTTGGGAGTACTTAGCACTGTGAAAACAGCACTTTCGCCGAAAGAAATTTAGTTCTCTAAGTCCATGAAACAGTGAACAGAGAATTTATCAGTTTCTCAAGATTGGTAACAGATAGAAACAAGAGAAAGTACACAGTGATTCACCGACCTAGAAAAGTTACAGAGGTTTACACAGAGAATTCCAAGTATAATTACAAGAAATAAGAGAGACTTAGAAAACTGGTAAAATCTACATTGTTGATAGAGTTGGGAGTACTTAGCACTGTGAAAACAGCACTTTCGCAGAAAGAAATTTACTTCTCTAACACTGCGAAACAGTGAAGAGTGAATGTATGAGTTTCTCAAGATTGGTAACAGATAGAAACAAGAGAAAGTACGCAGTGATTCATCTACCTAGAAAAGTTACAGAAGTTTACACAGAGAATTCCAAGTATAAGTACAAGAAAATAAGAGAGACTTAGAAAACTGGTAAAACCTACACTGTGGATAGAGTTGGGAGTACTTAGCCCTGTGAAAACAGCACTTTCGCCGAAAGAAATTTAGTTCTCTGAGTCCGTGTAACAGTGAACAGAGAATGTATGAGTTTCTCAAGATTGGTAACAGATAGAAACAAGAGAAAGTACACAGTGATTCATCTACCTAGAAAAATTACAGAGGTTTACACAGAGAATTCCAAGTATAAGTTCAAGAAAATAAGAGAGACTTAGAAAACTGGTAAAACCTACATTGTGGATAGAGTTGGGATTACTTAGCACTGTGAAAACAGCACATTCGCAGAAAGAAATCTACTTCTCTAACACTGGGAAACAGTGAAGAGAGAATGTATGAGTTTCTCAAGATTGGTAACAGATAGAAACAAGAGAAAGTACGCAGTGATTCATCTACCTAGAAAAGTTACAGAGGTTTACACAGAGAATTCCAAGTATAAGTACAAGAAAATAAGAGAGACTTAGAAAACTGGTAAAACCTACATTGTTGATAGAGTGGGAGTACTTAGCACTGTGAAAACAGCACTTTCTCGGAAAGCAATCTGCTTCTCTAAGACAGGGAAACAGTGAACAGAGAATGTATAAGTTTCTGAAGATTGGTAACAGATAGAAAGAAGAGAAAGTACACAGTGATTCATCTACCTAGAGAAGTTACAGAGGTTTACACAGAGAATTCCAAGTATAAGTACAAGAAAATAAGAGAGACTTAGAAAACTGGTAAAACCTACATTTTGGATAGAGTTGGGAGTACTTAGCACTGTGAAAACAGCACTTTCGCAGAAAGCAATCTGCTTCTCTAAGACTGGGAAACAGTGAACAGAGAATGTATGAGTTTCTCAAGATTGGTAACAGATAGAAAGAAGAGAAAGAATGCAGTGATTCTTCTACATAGACAAGTTACAGAGGTTTACACAGAGAATTCCAGGTATAAGTACAACAAAATAAGAGAGACTTAGAAAACTGGTAAAACCTACATTGTTGATAGAGTTGGGAGTACTTAGCACTGTGAGAACAGCACTTTCGCCGAAAGAAATTTAGTTCTCTAAGTCCGTGAAACAGAGAACAGAGAATGTATGAGTTTCTCAAGATTGGTAACAGATAGAAACAAGAGAAAGTACGCAGTGATTCATCTACCTAGAAAAGTTACAGAGGTTTACACAGAGAATTCCAAGTATAAGTACAAGAAAATAAGAGAGACTTAGAAAACTGGTAAAACCTACATTGTTGATAGAGTTGGGAGTACTTAGCACTGTGAAAACAGCACTTTCTCTGAAAGAAATCTACTTCTCTAAGACTGGGAAACACTGAACAGAGAATGTGTCAGTTTCTCAAGATTGGTAACAGATAGAAAGAAGAGAAAGTACGCAGTGATTCATCTACATAGAAAAGTTACAGAGGTTTACAAAGAGAATTCCAAGTATAAGTACAAGAAAATAAGACAGACTTAGAAAACTGGTAAAACCTACTTTGTTGATAGAGTTGGGAGTACTTAGCACTGTGAAAACAGCACTTTAGCCGAAAGAAATTTAGTTCTCCAAGTCCGAGAAACAGTGAACAGAGAATGTATGAGTTTCTGAAGATTGGTAACAGATAGAAACAAGAGAAAGTACACAGTGATTCATCTACCTAGAAAAGTTACAGAGGTTTACACAGAGAATTCCAAGTATAAGTACAAGAAAATAAGAGAGACTTAGAAAACTGGTAAAACCTACATTGTAGATAGAGTTGGGAGTACTTAGCACTGTGAAAACAGCACTTTCGCAGAAAGAAATCTACTTCTCTAAGACTGGGAAACAGTGAACAGAGAATGTATGAGTTTCTCAAGATTGGTAACAGATAGAAACAAGAGAAAGTACACAGTGATTCATCTACCTAGAGAACTTACAGAAGTTTACTCAGAGAATTCCATGTATAAGTACAAGAAAATAAGAGAGACTTAGAAAACTGGTAAAACGTAAATTGTGGATAGAGTTGGGAGTACTTAGCACTGTGAAAACAGCACTTTCGCCGAAAGAAGTTTAGTTCTCTAGGTCCGTGTAACAGTGAACAGAGAATGTATGAGTTTCTCAAGATTGGTAACAGATAGAAACAAGAGAAAGTACACAGTGATTCATCTACCTAGAAAAGTAACAGAGGTTTACACAGAGTATTCCAAGTATAAGTACAAGAAAATAAGAGAGACTTAGAAAACAGGTAAAACCTACATTGTTGATAGAGTTGGGAGTACTTAGCACTGTGAAAACAGCACTTTCGCAGAAAGAAATCTACTTCTCTAACACTGGGAAACAGTGAACAGAGTATGTATGAGTTTCTCAGGATTGGTAACAGAGAGAAACAAGAGAAAGTACGCAGTGATTCATCTACCTAGAAAAGTTACAGAGGTTTACACAGAGAATTCCAAGTATAAGTACAAGAAAATAAGAGAGACTTAGAAAACTGGTAAAACCTACATTGTTGATAGAGTTGGGAGTACTTAGCACTGTGAAAACAGCACTTTCGCCGAAAGAAATTTAGTTCTCTAAGTAAATGAAACAGTGAACAGAGAATGTATCAGTTTCTCAAGATTGGTAACAGATAGAAACAAGAGAAAGTACACAGTGATTCATCGACATAGAAAAGTTACAGAGGTTTACACAGAGAATTCCAAGTATAATTACAAGAAAATAAGAGAGACTTAGAAAACTGGTAAAACCTACATTGTTGATAGAGTTGGGAGTACTTAGCACTGTGAAAACAGCACTTTCGCAGAAAGAAATTTACTTCTCTAACACTGGGAAACAGTGAAGAGAGAATGTATGAGTTTCTCAAGATTGGTAACAGATAGAAACAAGAGAAAGTACGCAGTGATTCATCTACCTAGAAAAGTTACAGAGGTTTACGCAGAGAATTCCAAGTATAAGTACAAGAAAATAAGAGAGACTTAGAAAACTGGTAAAACCTACATTGTGGATAGAGTTGGGAGTACTTAGCCCTGTGAAAACAGCACTTTCGCCGAAAGAAATTTAGTTCTCTGAGTCCGTGTAACAGTGAACAGAGAATGTATGAGTTTCTCAAGTTTGGTAACAGATAGAAACAAGAGAAAGTACACAGTGATTCATCTACCTAGAAAAGTAACAGAGGTTTACACAGAGAATTCCAAGTATAAGTTCAAGAAAATAAGAGAGACTTAGAAAACTGGTAAAACCTACATTGTGGATAGAGTTGGGAGTACTTAGCACTGTGAAAACAGCACATTCGCAGAAAGAAATCTACTTCTCTAACACTGGGAAACAGTGAAAAGAGAATGTATGAGTTTCTCAAGATTGGTAACAGATAGAAACAAGAGAAAGTACGCAGTGATTCATCTACCTAGAAAAGTTACAGAGGTTTACACAGAGCATTCCAAGTATAAGTACAAGAAAATAAGAGATACTTAGAAAACTGGTAAAACCTACATTGTTGATAGAGTTGGGAGTACTTAGCACTGTGAAAACAGCACTTTCTCGGAAAGCAATCTGCTTCTCTAAGACAGGGAAACAGTGAACAGAGAATGTATGAGTTTCTCCAGATTGGTAACAGATAGAAAGAAGAGAAAGAATGCAGTGATTCTTCTACATAGAAAAGTTACAGAGGTTTACACAGAGAATTCCAAGTATAAGTACAAGAAAATAAGAAAAACTTAGAAAACTGGTAAAACCTACATTGTTGATAGAGTTCGGAGTACTTAGCACTGTGGAAACAGCACTTTCGCAAAAAGAAATCTACTTCTCTAACACTGGGAAACAGTGAACAGAGAATGTATGAGTTTCTCAAGATTGGTAACAGATAGAAATGAGAGAAAGTATACAGTGATTCATCTACCTAGAGAAGTTACAGAAGTTTACACAGAGAATTCCATGTATAAGTACAAGAAAATAAGAGAGACTTAGAAAACTGGTAAAACCTACATTGTGGATAGAGTTGGGAGTACTTAGCACTGTGAAAACAGCACTTTCGCAGAAAGAAATCTACTTCTTTAAGACTGGGAAACACTGAACCGAGAATGTATCAGTTTCCCAAGATTGGTAACAGATAGAAAGAAGAGAAAGTACGCAGTGATTCATCTACATAGAAAAGTTACAGAGGTTTACACAGAGAATTCCAAGTATAAGTACAAGAAAATAAGAGAGACTTAGAAAACTGGTAAAACCTACATTGTTGATGGAGTTGGGAGTACTTAGCACTGTGAAAACAGCACTTTCGGCGAAAGAAATTTAGTTCTCCAAGTCTGTGAAACAGTGAACAGAAAATGTATGAGTTTCTCAAGATTGGTAACAGATAGAAACAAGAGAAAGTACACAGTGATTCATCTACCTAGAAATTTTACAGAGGTTTACACAGAGAATTCCAAGTATAAGTACAAGAAAATAAGAGAGACTTAGAAAACTGGTAAAACCTATATTGTAGATAGAGTTGGGAGTATTTAGCACTGTGAAAACAGCACTTTCGCAGAAAGAAATCTACTTCTCTAAGACTGGGAAACAGTGAACAGAGAATGTATGAGTTTCTCAAGATTGGTAAAAGATAGAAACAAGAGAAAGTACACAGTGATTCATCTACCTAGAGAAGTTACAGAAGTTTACTCAGAGAATTCCATGTATAAGTACAAGAAAATAAGAGAGACTTAGAAAACTGGTAAAACCTACATTGTGGATAGAGTTGGGATTACTTAGCACTGTGAAAACAGCACTTTCGCCGAAAGAAGTTTAGTTCTCTAGGTCCGTGTAACAGTGAACAGAGAATGTATGAGTTTCTCAAGATTGGTAACAGATAGAAACAAGAGAAAGTACACAGTGATTCATCTACCTAGAAAAGTAACAGAGGTTTACACAGAGTATTTCAAGTATAAGTACAAGAAAATAAGACAGACTTAGAAAACAGGTAAAACCTACATTGTTGATAGAGTTGGGAGTACTTAGCACTGTGAAAACAGCACTTTCGCAGAAAGAAATCTACTTCTCTAACACTGGGAAACAGTGAACAGAGAATGTATGAGTTTCTCAGGATTGGTAACAGAGAGAAACAAGAGAAAGTACGCAGTGATTCATCTACCTAGAAAAGTTACAGAGGTTTACACAGAGAATTCCAAGTATGAGTACAAGAAAATAAGAGAGACTTAGAAAACTGGTAAAACCTACATTGTTGATAGAGTTGGGAGTACTTAGCACTGTGAAAACAGCACTTTCGCCGAAAGAAATTTAGTTCTCTAAGTCCATGAAACAGTGAACAGAGAATTTATCAGTTTCTCAAGATTGGTAACAGATAGAAACAAGAGAAAGTACACAGTGATTCATCGACCTAGAAAAGTTACAGAGGTTTACACAGAGAATTCCAAGTATAATTACAAGAAATAAGAGAGACTTAGAAAACTGGTAAAACCTACATTGTTGATAGAGTTGGGAGTACTTAGCACTGTGAAAACAGCAGTTTCGCAGAAAGAAATTTACTTCTCTAACACTGCGAAACAGTGAAGAGAGAATGTATGAGTTTCTCAAGATTGGTAACAGATAGAAACAAGAGAAAGTACGCAGTGATTCATCTACCTAGAAAAGTTACAGAGGTTTACACAGAGAATTCCAAGTATAAGTACAAGAAAATAAGAGAGACTTAGAAAACTGGTAAAACCTACATTGTGGATAGAGTTGGGAGTACTTAGCCCTGTGAAAACAGCACTTTCGCCGAAAGAAATTTAGTTCTCTGAGTCCGTGTAACAGTGAACAGAGAATGTATGAGTTTCTCAAGATTGGTAACAGATAGAAACAAGAGAAAGTACACAGTGATTCATCTACCTAGAAAAATTACAGAGGTTTACACAGAGAATTCCAAGTATAAGTTCAAGAAATTAAGAGAGACTTAGAAAACTGGTAAAACCTACATTGTGGATAGAGTTGGGAGTACTTAGCACTGTGAAAACAGCACATTCGCAGAAAGAAATCTACTTCTCTAACACTGGGAAACAGTGAAGAGAGAATGTATGAGTTTCTCAAGATTGGTAACAGATAGAAACAAGAGAAAGTACGCAGTGATTCATCTACCTAGAAAAGTTACAGAGGTTTACACAGAGAATTCCAAGTATAAGTACAAGAAAATAAGAGAGACTTAGAAAACTGGTAAAACCTACATTGTTGATAGAGTTGGGAGTACTTAGCACTGTGAAAACAACACTTTCGCCGAAAGAAATTTAATTCTCTAAGTCCATGAAACAGTGAACAGAGAATTTATCAGTTTCTCAAGATTGGTAACAGATAGAAACAAGAGAAAGTACACAGTGATTCATCGACCTAGAAAAGTTACAGAGGTTTACACAGAGAATTCCAAGTATAATTACAAGAAATAAGAGAGACTTAGAAAACTGGTAAAACCTACATTGTTGATAGAGTTGGGAGTACTTAGCACTGTGAAAACAGCACTTTCGCAGAAAGAAATTTACTTCTCTAACACTGGGAAACAGTGAAGAGAGAATGTATGAGTTTCTGAAGATTGGTAACAGATAGAAACAAGAGAAAGTACGCAGTGATTCATCTACCTAGAAAAGTTACAGAGGTTTACACAGAGAATTCCAAGTATAAGTACAACAAAATAAGAGAGACTTAGAAAACTGGTAAAACCTACATTGTGGATAGAGTTGGGAGTACTTATCACTGTGAAAACAGCACATTCGCCGAAAGAAATTTAGTTCTCTGAGTCCGTGTAACAGTGAACAGAGAATGGATGAGTTTCTCAAGATTGGTAACAGATAGAAACAAGAGAAAGTACACAGTGATTCATCTACCTAGAAAAGTTACAGAGGTTTACACAGAGAATTCCAAGTATAAGTACAAGAAAATAAGAGAGACTTAGAAAACTGGTAAAACCTACATTGTTGATAGAGTTGGGAGTACTTAGCACTGTGAAAACAGCACTTTCGCAGAGAGAAATCTACTTCTCTAACACTGGGAAACAGTGAAGAGAGAATGTGTGCGTTTCTCAAGATTGGTAACAGATAGAAACAAGAGAAATTATGCAGTGATTCATCTACCTAGAAAAGTTACAGAGGTTTACACAGAGAATTCCAAGTATAAGTACAAGAAAATAAGAGAGACTTAGAAAACTGGTAAAACCTACATTGTTGATAGAGTTGGGAGTACTTAGCACTGTGAAAACAGCACTTTCACAGAAAGAAATTTAGTTCTCTAAGTCCGTGAAACAGTGAACAGAGAATGTATGAGTTTCTCAAGATTGGTAACAGATAGAAACAAGAGAAAGTACACAGTGATTCATCTACCTAGAAAAGTAACAGAAGTTTACAAAGAGAATTCCAAGTATAAGTACAAGAAAATAAGAGAGACTTAGAAAACTTTTAAAACCTACATTGTTGATAGAGTTGGGAGTACTTAGCACTGTGAAAACAGCACTTTCACAGAAAGAAATTTAGTTCTCTAAGTCCGTGAAACAGTGAACAGAGAATGTATGAGTTTCTCAAGATTGGTACCAGATAGAAACAAGAGAAAGTACACAGTGATTCGTCTACCTAGAGAAGTTACAGAAGTTTACACAGAGAATTCCATGTATAAGTAGACGAAAATAAGAGAGACTTAGAAAACTGGTAAAACCTACATTGTGGATAGAGTTGGGAGTACTTAGCACTGTGAAAACAGCACTTTCGCAGAAAGAAATCTACTTCTCTAAGACTGGGAAACACTGAACAGAGAATGTATCAGTTTCTCAAGATTTGTAACAGATAGAAAGAAGAGAAAGTACACAGTGATTCATCTACCTAGAAAAGTTACAGAGGTTTACACAGAGAATTCCAAGTATAAGTACAAGAAAATAAGAGAGACTTAGAAAACTGGTAAAACCTACATTGTGGATAGAGTTGGGAGTACTTAGCACTGTGAAAACAGCACTTTCGCCGAAAGAAATTTAGTTCTCTAAGTCCGTGTAACAGTGAACAGAGAATGTATGAGTTTCTCAAGATTGGTAACAGATAGAAACAAGAGAAAGTACACAGTGATTCATCTACCTAGAAAAGTTACAGAGGTTTACACAGAGAATTCCAAGTATAAGTACAAGAAAATAAGAGAGACTTAGAAAACTGGTAAAACCTACATTTCAGATAGAGTTGGGAGTACTTAGCACTGTGAAAACAGCACTTTCGCAGAAAGAAATCTACTTCTCTAAGACTGGGAAACAGTGAACAGAGAATGTATCAGTTTCTCAAGATTGGTAACAGATAGAAAGAAGAGAAAGTACGGAGTGATTCATCTACATAGAAAAGTTACAGAGGTTTACACAGAGAATTCCAAGTATAAGTACAAGAAAATAAGAGAGACTTAGAAAACTGGTAAAACCTACATTGTTGATAGAGTTGGGAGTACTTAGCACTGTGAAAACAGCACTTTCGCAGAAAGAAATCTACTTCTCTAAGAGTGGGAAACAGTGAACAGAGAATGTATTAGTTTCTCAAGATTGGTAACAGATAGAAACAAGAGAAAGTACACAGTGATTCATCTACCTAAAGAAGTTACAGAAGTTTACACAGAATATTCCATGTATAAGTACAAGAAAATAAGAGAGACTTAGAAAACTGGTAAAACCTACATTGTTGATAGAGTTGGGAGTACTTAGCACTGTGAAAACAGCACTTTCGCCGAAAGAAATTTAGTTCTCTAAGTCCGTGTAACAGTGAACAGAGAATGTATGAGTTTCTCAAGATTGGTAACAGATAGAAACAAGAGAAAGTACACAGTGATTCATCTACCTAGAAAAGTAACAGAGGTTTACACAGAGAATTCCAAGTATAAGTACAAGAAAATAATAGAGACTTAGAAAACAGGTAAAACCTATATTGTTGATAGAGTTGGGAGTACTTAGCACTGTGAAAACAGCACTTTCGCAGAAGGAAATCTACTTCTCTAACACTGGGAAACAGTGAACAGAGAATGTATGAGTTTCTCAAGACTGGTAACAGAGAGAAACAAGATAGACCGCAGTGATTGATCTACCTAGAAAAGTTACAGAGGTTTACGCAGAGAATTCCAAGTATAAGTACAAGAAAATAAGAGAGACTTACAATACTGGTAAAACCTACATTGTTGATAGAGTTGGGAGTACTTAGCACTGTGAAAACAGCACTTTCGCAGAAAAAAATTTAGTTCTCTAAGTCCGTGAAACAGTGAACAGAGAATGTATGAGTTTCTCAAGATTGGTAAGAGATAGAAACAAGAGAAAGTACACAGTGATTCATCTACCTAGAAAAGTTACAGAGGTTTACACAGAGAATTCCAAGTATAAGTACAAGAAAATAAGAGAGACTTAGAAAACTGGTAAAACCTACATTGTTGATAGAGTTGGGAGTACTTAGCACTGTGAAAACAGCACTTTCGCAGAGAGAAATCTACTTCTCTAACACTGGGAAACAGTGAAGAGAGAATGTGTGAGTTTCTCAAGATTGGTAACAGATAGAAACAGGAGAAAGTACACAGTGATTCATCTACCTAGAAAAGTTACAGAGGTTTACACAGAAAATTCCAAGTATAAGTACAAGAAAATAAGAGAGACTTAGAAAACTGGTAAAACCTACTTTGTGGATAGAGTTGGGAGTACTTAGCACTGTGAAAACAGCACTTTCGCCGAAAGAAATTTAGTTCTCTAAGTCCGTGTAACAGTGAACAGAGAATGTATGAGTTTCTCAAGATTGGTAACAGATAGAAACAAGAGAAAGTACACGGTGATTCATCTACCTAGAAAAGTTACAGAGGTTTACACAGAGAATTCCAAGTATAAGTACAAGAAAATAAGAGAGACTTAGAAAACTGGTAAAACCTACATTTCAGATAGAGTTGGGAGTACTTAGCACTGTGAAAACAACACTTTCGGAGAAAGAAATCTACTTCTCTAAGACTGGGAAACCGTGAACAGAGAATGTATGAGTTTCTCAAGATTGGTAACAGATAGAAACAAGAGAAAGTACACACTGATTCATCTACCTAGGGAAGTTACAGAAGTTTACACAGAGAATTCCATGTATAACTACAAGAAAATAAGAGAGACTTAGAAAACTGGTAAAACCTACATTGTGGATAGAGTTGGGAGTACTTAGCACTGTGAAAACATCACTTTCGCCGAAAGAAATTTAGTTCACTAAGTCCGTGTAACAGTGAACAGAGAATGTATCAGTTTCTCAAGATTGGTAACAGATAGAAACAAGAGAAAGTACACAGTGATTTATCTACCTAGAAAAGTTACAGAGGTTTACACAGAGAATTCCAAGTATAAGTACAAGAAAATAAGAGAGACTTAGAAAACTGGTAAAACCTACATTGTTGATAGAGTTGGGAGTACTTAGCACTGTGAAAACAGCACTTTCGCCGAAAGAAATTTAGTTCTCTAAGTCCGTGTAACAGTGAACAGAGAATGTATGAGTTTCTCAAGATTGGTAACAGATAGAAACAAGAGAAAGTACACAGTGATTCATCTACCTAGAAAAGTAACAGAGGTTTACACAGAGAATTCCAAGTATAAGTACAAGAAAATAATAGAGACTTAGAAAACAGGTAAAACCTATATTGTTGATAGAGTTGGGAGTACTTAGCACTGTGAAAACAGCACTTTCGCAGAAAGAAATCTACTTCTCTAACACTGGGAAACAGTGAACAGAGAATGTATGAGTTTCTCAAGACTGGTAACAGAGAGAAACAAGATAGACCGCAGTGATTGATCTACCTAGAAAAGTTACAGAGGTTTACGCAGAGAATTCCAAGTATAAGTACAAGAAAATAAGAGAGACTTACAATACTGGTAAAACCTACATTGTTGATAGAGTTGGGAGTACTTAGCACTGTGAAAACAGCACTTTCGCAGAAAAAAATTTAGTTCTCTAAGTCCGTGAAACAGTGAACAGAGAATGTATGAGTTTCTCAAGATTGGTAACAGATAGAAACAAGAGAAAGTACACAGTGATTCATCTACCTAGAAAAGTTACAGAGGTTTACACAGAGAATTCCAAGTATAAGTACAAGAAAATAAGAGAGACTTAGAAAACTGGTAAAACCTACATTGTTGATAGAGTTGGGAGTACTTAGCACTGTGAAAACAGCACTTTCGCAGAGAGAAATCTACTTCTCTAACACTGGGAAACAGTGAAGAGAGAATGTGTGAGTTTCTCAAGATTGGTAACAGATAGAAACAGGAGAAAGTACACAGTGATTCATCTACCTAGAAAAGTTACAGAGGTTTACACAGAAAATTCCAAGTATAAGTACAAGAAAATAAGAGAGACTTAGAAAACTGGTAAAACCTACATTGTGGATAGAGTTGGGAGTACTTAGCACTGTGAAAACAGCGCTTTCGCAGAAAGAAATCTACTTCTCTAAGTCTGGGAAACACTGAACAGAGAATGTGTCAGTTTCTCAAGATTGGTAACAGATAGAAAGAAGAGAAAGTACGCAGTGATTCATCTACATAGAAAAGTTACAGAGGTTTACACAGAGAATTCCAAGTATAAGTACAAGAAAATAAGAGAGACTTAGAAAACTGGTAAAACCCACATTGTGGATAAAGTTGGGAGTACTTAGCACTGTGAAAACAGCACTTTCTCCGAAAGAAATTTAGTTCTCTAAGTCCGTGAAACAGTGAACAGAGAATGTATGAGTTTCTCAAGATTGGTAACAGATAGAAACAAGAGAAAGTACACAGTGATTCATCTACCTAGAAAAGTTACAGAGGTTTACACAGAGAATTCCAAGTATAAGTACAAGAAAATAAGAGAGACTTAGAAAACTGGTAAAACCTACATTGTAGATAGAGTTGGGAGTACTTAGCACTGTGAAAACAGCACTTTCGCAGAAAGAAATCTACTTCTCTAACACTGGGAAACAGTGAACAGAGAATGTATGAGTTTCTCAAGATTGGTAACAGATAGAAACAAGAGAAAGTACACAGTGATTCATCTACCTAGGGAAGTTACAGAAGTTTACACAGAGAATTCCATGTATAAGTACAAGAAAATAAGAGAGACTTAGAAAACTGGTAAAACCTACATTGTGGATAGAGTTGGGAGTACTTAGCACTGTGAAAACAGCACTTTCGCAGAAATAAATCTACTTCTCTAAGACTGGGAAACACTGAACAGAGAATGTATCAGTTTCTCAAGATTGGTA
This sequence comes from Heterohyrax brucei, assembly GCA_028571685.1. Classification (NCBI taxonomy): domain Eukaryota; kingdom Metazoa; phylum Chordata; class Mammalia; order Hyracoidea; family Procaviidae; genus Heterohyrax; species Heterohyrax brucei. The sequence goes on from CM053156.1 coordinate 34,745,578, forward strand.
ACAGATAGAAAGAAGAGAAAGTACACAGTGATTCATCTACCTAGAAAAGTTACAGAGGTTTACACAGAGAATTCCAAGTATAAGTACAAGAAAATAAGAGAGACTTAGAAAACTGGTAAAACCTACATTGTGGATAGAGTTGGGAGTACTTAGCACTGTGAAAACAGCACTTTCGCCGAAAGAAATTTAGTTCTCTAAGTCCGTGTAACAGTGAACAGAGAATGTATGAGTTTCTCAAGATTGGTAACAGATAGAAACAAGAGAAAGTACACAGTGATTCATCTACCTAGAAAAGTTACAGAGGTTTACACAGAGAATTCCAAGTATAAGTACAAGAAAATAAGAGAGACTTAGAAAACTGGTAAAACCTACATTTCAGATAGAGTTGGGAGTACTTAGCACTGTGAAAACAGCACTTTCGCAGAAAGAAATCTACTTCTCTAAGACTGGGAAACACTGAACAGAGAATGTATGAGTTTCTCAAGATTGGTAACAGATAGAAACAAGAGAAAGTACACACTGATTCATCTACCTAGGGAAGTTACAGAAGTTTACACAGAGAATTCCATGTATAAGTACAAGAAAATAAAATAGACTTAGAAAACTGGTAAAACCTACACTGTGGATAGAGTTGGGAGTACTTAGCACTGTGAAAACAGCACTTTCGCAGAAAGAAATCTACTTCTCTAAGACTGGGAAACAGTGAACAGAGAATGTATGAGTTTCTCAAGATTGGTAACAGATAGAAACAAGAGAAAGTACACAGTGATTCATCTACCTAGGGAAGTTACAGAAGTTTACACAGAGAATTCCATGTATAAGTACAAGAAAATAAGAGAGACTTAGAAAACTGGTAAAACCTACATTGTGGATAGAGTTGGGAGTACTTAGCACTGTGAAAACAGCACTTTCGCAGAAATAAATCTACTTCTCTAAGACTGGGAAACACTGAACAGAGAATGTATCAGTTTCTAAAGATTGGTAACAGATAGAAAGAAGAGAAAGTACACAGTGATTCATCTACCTAGAAAAGTTACAGAGGTTTACACAGAGAATTCCAAGTATAAGTACAAGAAAATAAGAGAGACTTAGAAAACTGGTAAAACCTACTTTGTGGATAGAGTTGGGAGTACTTAGCACTGTGAAAACAGCACTTTCGCCGAAAGAAATTTAGTTCTCTAAGTCCGTGTAACAGTGAACAGAGAATGTATGAGTTTCTCAAGATTGGTAACAGATAGAAACAAGAGAAAGTACACGGTGATTCATCTACCTAGAAAAGTTACAGAGGTTTACACAGAGAATTCCAAGTATAAGTACAAGAAAATAAGAGAGACTTAGAAAACTGGTAAAACCTACATTTCAGATAGAGTTGGGAGTACTTAGCACTGTGAAAACAGCACTTTCGGAGAAAGAAATCTACTTCTCTAAGACTGGGAAACCGTGAACAGAGAATGTATGAGTTTCTCAAGATTGGTAACAGATAGAAACAAGAGAAAGTACACACTGATTCATCTACCTAGGGAAGTTACAGAAGTTTACACAGAGAATTCCATGTATAACTACAAGAAAATAAGAGAGACTTAGAAAACTGGTAAAACCTACATTGTGGATAGAGTTGGGAGTACTTAGCACTGTGAAAACATCACTTTCGCCGAAAGAAATTTAGTTCACTAAGTCCGTGTAACAGTGAACAGAGAATGTATCAGTTTCTCAAGATTGGTAACAGATAGAAACAAGAGAAAGTACACAGTGATTTATCTACCTAGAAAAGTTACAGAGGTTTACACAGAGAATTCCAAGTATAAGTACAAGAAAATAAGAGAGACTTAGAAAACTGGTAAAACCTACATTGTTGATAGAGTTGGGAGTACTTAGCACTGTGAAAACAGCACTTTCGCCGAAAGAAATTTAGTTCTCTAAGTCCGTGTAACAGTGAACAGAGAATGTATGAGTTTCTCAAGATTGGTAACAGATAGAAACAAGAGAAAGTACACAGTGATTCATCTACCTAGAAAAGTAACAGAGGTTTACACAGAGAATTCCAAGTATAAGTACAAGAAAATAATAGAGACTTAGAAAACAGGTAAAACCTATATTGTTGATAGAGTTGGGAGTACTTAGCACTGTGAAAACAGCACTTTCGCAGAAAGAAATCTACTTCTCTAACACTGGGAAACAGTGAACAGAGAATGTATGAGTTTCTCAAGACTGGTAACAGAGAGAAACAAGATAGACCGCAGTGATTGATCTACCTAGAAAAGTTACAGAGGTTTACGCAGAGAATTCCAAGTATAAGTACAAGAAAATAAGAGAGACTTACAATATTGGTAAAACCTACATTGTTGATAGAGTTGGGAGTACTTAGCACTGTGAAAACAGCACTTTCGCAGAAAAAAATTTAGTTCTCTAAGTCCGTGAAACAGTGAACAGAGAATGTATGAGTTTCTCAAGATTGGTAAGAGATAGAAACAAGAGAAAGTACACAGTGATTCATCTACCTAGAAAAGTTACAGAGGTTTACACAGAGAATTCCAAGTATAAGTACAAGAAAATAAGAGAGACTTAGAAAACTGGTAAAACCTACATTGTTGATAGAGTTGGGAGTACTTAGCACTGTGAAAACAGCACTTTCGCAGAGAGAAATCTACTTCTCTAACACTGGGAAACAGTGAAGAGAGAATGTGTGAGTTTCTCAAGATTGGTAACAGATAGAAACAGGAGAAAGTGCACAGTGATTCATCTACCTAGAAAAGTTACAGAGGTTTACACAGAAAATTCCAAGTATAAGTACAAGAAAATAAGAGAGACTTAGAAAACTGGTAAAACCTACATTGTGGATAGAGTTGGGAGTACTTAGCACTGTGAAAACAGCGCTTTCGCAGAAAGAAATCTACTTCTCTAAGTCTGGGAAACACTGAACAGAGAATGTGTCAGTTTCTCAAGATTGGTAACAGATAGAAAGAAGAGAAAGTACGCAGTGATTCATCTACATAGAAAAGTTACAGAGGTTTACACAGAGAATTCCAAGTATAAGTACAAGAAAATAAGAGAGACTTAGAAAACTGGTAAAACCCACATTGTGGATAAAGTTGGGAGTACTTAGCACTGTGAAAACAGCACTTTCGCCGAAAGAAATTTAGTTCTCTAAGTCCGTGAAACAGTGAACAGAGAATGTATGAGTTTCTCAAGATTGGTAACAGATAGAAACAAGAGAAAGTACACAGTGATTCATCTACCTAGAAAAGTTACAGAGGTTTACACAGAGAATTCCAAGTATAAGTACAAGAAAATAAGAGAGACTTAGAAAACTGGTAAAACCTACATTGTAGATAGAGTTGGGAGTACTTAGCACTGTGAAAACAGCACTTCCGCAGAAAGAAATCTACTTCTCTAACACTGGGAAACAGTGAACAGAGAATGTATGAGTTTCTCAAGATTGGTAACAGATAGAAACAAGAGAAAGTACACAGTGATTCATCTACCTAGGGAAGTTACAGAAGTTTACACAGAGAATTCCATGTATAAGTACAAGAAAATAAGAGAGACTTAGAAAACTGGTAAAACCTACATTGTGGATAGAGTTGGGAGTACTTAGCACTGTGAAAACAGCACTTTCGCAGAAATAAATCTACTTCTCTAAGACTGGGAAACACTGAACAGAGAATGTATCAGTTTCTCAAGATTGGTAACAGATAGAAAGAAGAGAAAGTACACAGTGATTCATCTACCTAGAAAAGTTACAGAGGTTTACACAGAGAATTCCAAGTATAAGTACAAGAAAATAAGAGAGACTTAGAAAACTGGTAAAACCTACATTGTGGATAGAGTTGGGAGTACTTAGCACTGTGAAAACAGCACTTTCGCCGAAAGAAATTTAGTTCTCTAAGTCCGTGTAACAGTGAACACAGAATGTATGAGTTTCTCAAGATTGGTAACAGATAGAAACAAGAGAAAGTACACAGTGATTCATCTACCTAGAAAAGTTACAGAGGTTTACACAGAGAATTCCAAGTATAAGTACAAGAAAATAAGAGAGACTTAGAAAACTGGTAAAACCTACATTTCAGATAGAGTTGGGAGTACTTAGCACTGTGAAAACAGCACTTTCGCCGAAAGAAATTTAGTTCTCTAAGTCCGTGTAACAGTGAACAGAGAATGTATGAGTTTCTCAAGATTGGTAACAGATAGAAACAAGAGAAAGTACACAGTGATTCATCTACCTAGAAAAGTAACAGAGGTTTACACAGAGAATTCCAAGTATAAGTACAAGAAAATAATAGAGACTTAGAAAACAGGTAAAACCTATATTGTTGATAGAGTTGGGAGTACTTAGCACTGTGAAAACAGCACTTTCGCAGAAAGAAATCTACTTCTCTAACACTGGGAAACAGTGAACAGAGAATGTATGAGTTTCTCAAGACTGGTAACAGAGAGAAACAAGATAGACCGCAGTGATTGATCTACCTAGAAAAGTTACAGAGGTTTACGCAGAGAATTCCAAGTATAAGTACAAGAAAATAAGAGAGACTTACAATACTGGTAAAACCTACATTGTTGATAGAGTTGGGAGTACTTAGCACTGTGAAAACAGCACTTTCGCAGAAAAAAATTTAGTTCTCTAAGTCCGCGAAACAGTGAACAGAGAATGTATGAGTTTCTCAAGATTGGTAAGAGATAGAAACAAGAGAAAGTACACAGTGATTCATCTACCTAGAAAAGTTACAGAGGTTTACACAGAGAATTCCAAGTATAAGTACAAGAAAATAACAGAGACTTAGAAAACTGGTAAAACCTACATTGTTGATAGAGTTGGGAGTACTTAGCACTGTGAAAACAGCACTTTCGCAGAGAGAAATCTACTTCTCTAACACTGGGAAACAGTGAAGAGAGAATGTATCAGGTTCTCAAGATTGGTAACAGATAGAAACAAGAGAAAGTACACAGTGATTCATCTACCTAGAAAAGTTACAGAGGTTTACACAGAGAATTCCAAGTATAAGTACAAGAAAATAAGAGAGACGTAGAAAACTGGTAAAATCTACATTGTTGATAGAGTTGGGAGTACTTAGCACTGTGAAAACAGCACTTTCGCAGAAGGAAATCTACTTCTCTAACACTGGGAAACAGTGAACAGAGAATGTATGAGTTTCTCAAGATTGGTAACAGATAGAAACAAGAGAAAGTACGCAGTGATTCATCTACCTAGAAAAGTTACAGAGGTTTACACAGAGAATTCCAAGTATAAGTACAACAAAATAAGAGAGACTTAGAAAACTGGTAAAATCTACATTGTTGATAGAGTTGGGAGTACTTAGCACTGTGAAAACAGCACTTTCGCAGAAGGAAATCTACTTCTCTAACACTGGGAAACAGTGAACAGAGAATGTATGAGTTTCTCAAGACTGGTAACAGAGAGAAACAAGATAGACCGCAGTGATTGATCTACCTAGAAAAGTTACAGAGGTTTACGCAGAGAATTCCAAGTATAAGTACAAGAAAATAAGAGAGACTTACAAAACTGGTAAAACCTACATTGTTGATAGAGTTGGGAGTACTTAGCACTGTGAAAACAGCACTTTCGCAGAAAGAAATTTAGTTCTCTAAGTCCGTGAAACAGTGAACAGAGAATGTATGAGTTTCTCAAGATTGGTAACAGATAGAAACAAGAGAAAGTACACAGTGATTCATCTACCTAGAAAAGTTACAGAGGTTTACACAGAGAATTCCAAGTATAAGTACAAGAAAATAAGAGAGACTTAGAAAACTGGTAAAACGTACATTGTTGATAGAGTTGGGAGTACTTAGCACTGTGAAAACAGCACTTTCGCAGAGAGAAATCTACTTCTCTAACACTGGGAAACAGTGAAGAGAGAATGTGTGAGTTTCTCAAGATTGGTAACAGATAGAAACAAGAGAAAGTACACAGTGATTCATCTACCTAGAAAAGTTACAGAGGTTTACACAGAAAATTCCAAGTATAAGTACAAGAAAATAAGAGAGACTTAGAAAACTGGTAAAACCTACATTGTGGATAGAGTTGGGAGTACTTAGCACTGTGAAAACAGCGCTTTCGCAGAAGGAAATCTACTTCTCTAAGTCTGGGAAACACTGAACAGAGAATGTGTCAGTTTCTCAAGATTGGTAACAGATAGAAAGAAGAGAAAGTATGCAGTGATTCATCTACATAGAAAAGTTACAGAGGTTTACACAGAGAATTCCAAGTATAAGTACAAGAAAATAAGAGAGACGTAGAAAACTGGTAAAACCCACATTGTGGATAGAGTTGGGAGTACTTAGCACTGTGAAAACAGCACTTTCGCCGAAAAAAATTTAGTTCTCTAAGTCCGTGAAACAGTGAAAAGAGAATGTATGAGTTTCTCAAGATTGGTAACAGATAGAAACAAGAGAAAGTGCACAGTGATTCATCTACCTAGAAAAGTTACAGAGGTTTACACAGAGAATTCCAAGTATAAGTACAAGAAAATAAGAGAGACTTAGAAAACTGGTAAAACCTACATTGTAGATAGAGTTGGGAGTACTTAGCACTGTGAAAACAGCACTTTCGCAGAAAGAAATCTACTTCTCTAACACTGGGAAACAGTGAACAGAGAATGTATGAGTTTCTCAAGATTGGTAACAGATAGAAACAAGAGAAAGTACACAGTGATTCATCTACCTAGGGAAGTTACAGAGGTTTACACAGAGAATTCCATGTATAAGTACAAGAAAATAAGAGAGACTTAGAAAACTGTTAAAACCTACATTGTGGATAGAGTTGGGAGTACTTAGCACTGTGAAAACAGCACTTTCGCAGAAATAAATCTACTTCTCTAAGACTGGGAAACACTGAACAGAGAATGTATCAGTTTCTCAAGATTTGTAACAGATAGAAAGAAGAGAAAGTACACAGTGATTCATCTACCTAGAAAAGTTACAGAGGTTTACACAGAGAATTCCAAGTATAAGTACAAGAAAATAAGAGAGACTTAGAAAACTGGTAAAACCTACATTGTGGATAGAGTTGGGAGTACTTAGCACTGTGAAAACAGCACTTTCGCCGAAAGAAATTTAGTTCTCTAAGTCCGTGTAACAGTGAACAGAGAATGTATGAGTTTCTCAAGATTGGTAACAGATAGAAACAAGAGAAAGTACACAGTGATTCATCTACCTAGAAAAGTTACAGAGGTTTACACAGAGAATTCCAAGTATAAGTACAAGAAAATAAGAGAGACTTAGAAAACTGGTAAAACCTACATTTCAGATAGAGTTGGGAGTACTTAGCACTGTGAAAACAGCACTTTCGCAGAAAGAAATCTACTTCTCTAAGACTGGGAAACAGTGAACAGAGAATGTATGAGTTTCTCAAGATTGGTAACAGATAGAAACAAGAGAAAGTACACACTGATTCATCTACCTAGGGAAGTTACAGAAGTTTACACAGAGAATTCCATGTATAAGTACAAGAAAATAAGAGAGACTTAGGAAACTGGTAAAACCCACATTGTGGATAGAGTTGGGAGTACTTAGCACTGTGAAAACATCACTTTCGCCGAAAGAAATTTATTTCTCTAAGTCCGTGTAACAGTGAACAGAGAATGTATCAGTTTCTCAAGATTGGTAACAGATAGAAACAAGAGAAAGTACACAGTGGTTTATCTACCTAGAAAAGTTACAGAGGTTTACACAGAGAATTCCAAGTATAAGTACAAGAAAATAAGAGAGACTTAGAAAACTGATAAAACCTACATTGTTGATAGAGTTGGGAGTACTTAGCACTGTGAAAACAGCAATTTTGCAGAAAGAAATCCACTTCTCTAAGACTGGGAAACAGTGAACAGAGAATGTATGAGTTTCTCAAGATTGGTAACAGATAGAAACAAGAGAAAGTACACAGTCATTCATCTACCTAGAGAAGTTACAGAAGTTTACACAGAGAATTCCATGTATAAGTACATGAAAATAAGAGAGACTTAGAAAACTGGTAAAACCTACATTGTGGATAGAGTTGGGAGTACTTAGCACTGTGAAAAGAGCACTTTCGCCGAAAGAAATTTAGTTCTCTATGTCCCTGAAACAGTGAACAGAGAATGTATCAGTTTCTCAAGATTGGTAACAGATAGAAACAAGAGAAAGTACACAGTGATTCATCTACCTAGAACAGTTACAGAGGTTTGCAGAGAGAATTCCAAGTAAAAGTACAAGAAAATAAGAGAGACTTAGAAAACTGGTAAAACCTACATTGTGGATAGAGTTGGGAGTACTTAGCACTGTGAAAATAGCACTTTCGCAGAGAGAAATCTACTTCTCTAACACTGGGAAACAGTGAAGAGAGAATGTGTGAGTTTCTCAAGATTGGTAACAGATAGAAACAACAGAAAGTACGCAGTGATTCATCTACCTAGAAAAGTTACAGAGGTTTACACAGTGAATTCCAAGTATAAGTACAAGAAAATAAGAGAGACTTAGAAAACTGGTAAAACCTACACTGTTGATAGAGTTGGGAGTACTTAGCACTGTGAAAACAGCACTTTCACAGAAAGTAATTTAGTTCTGTAAGCCCGTGAAACAGTGAAAAGAGAATGTATGAGTTTCTCAAGATTGGTAACAGATAGAAACAAGAGAAAGTACACAGTGATTCATCTACCTAGAAAAGTAACAGAAGTTTACAAAGAGAATTCCAAGTATAAGTACAAGAAAATAAGAGAGACTTAGAAAACTGGTAAAACCTACATTGTTGATAGAGTTGGGAGTACTTAGCACTGTGAAAACAGCACTTTCGCAGAAAGAAATCTACTTCTCTAAGAGTGGGAAACAGTGAACAGAGAATGCATTAGTTTCTCAAGATTGGTAACAGATAGAAACAAGAGAAAGTACACAGTGATTCATCTACCTAAAGAAGTTACAGAAGTTTACACAGAATATTCCATGTATAAGTACAAGAAAATAAGAGAGACTTAGAAAACTGGTAAAACCTACATTGTGGATAGAGTTGGGAGTACTTAGCACTGTGAAAACAGCGCTTTCGCAGAAAGAAATCTACTTCTCTAAGACTGGGAAACACTGAACAGAGTATGTGTCAGTTTCTCAAGATTGGTAACAGATAGAAAGAAGAGAAAGTACGCAGTGATTCATTTACATAGAAAAGTTACAGAGGTTTACACAGAGAATTCCAAGTATAAGTACAAGAAAATAAGAGAGACTTAGAAAACTGGTAAAACCCACATTGTGGATAGAGTTGGGAGTACTTAGCACTGTGAAAACAGCACTTTCGCCGAAAGAAATTTAGTTCTCTAAGTCCGTGAAACAGTGAACAGAGAATGTATGAGATTCTCAAGATTGGTAACAGATCGAAACAAGAGAAAGTACACAGTGATTCATCTGCCTAGAAAAGTTTCAGAGGTTTACACAGAGAATTCCAAGTATAAGTACAAGAAAATAAGAGAGACTTAGAAAACTGGTAAAACCTAAATTGTAGATAGAGTTGGGAGTACTTAGCACTGTGAAAACAGCACTTTCGCAGAAAGAAATCTACTTCTCTAAGACTGGGAAACAGTGAACAGAGAATGTATGAGTTTCTCAAGATTGGTAACAGATAGAAACAAGAGAAAGTACACAGTGATTCATCTACCTAGGGAACTTACAGAAGTTTACACAGAGAATTCCAAGTATAAGTACAAGAAAATAAGGGAGACTTAGAAAACTGGTAAAACCTACATTGTGGATAGAGTTGGGAGTACTTAGCACTGTGAAAACAGCACTTTCGCCGAAGGAAATTTAGTTCTCTAAGTCCGTGTAACAGTGAACACAGAATGTATGAGTTTCTCAAGATTGGTAACAGATAGAAACAAGAGAAAGTACACAGTGATTCATCTACCTAGAAAAGTTACAGAGGTTTACACAGAGAATTCCAAGTATAAGTACAAGAAAATAAGAGAGACTTAGAAAACTGGTAAAACCTACATTGTTGATAGAGTTGGGAGTACTTAGCACTGTGAAAACAGCACTTTCGCAGAAAGAAATCTACTTCTCTAAGACTGGGAAACAGTGAACAGAGAATGTATGAGTTTCTCAAGATTGGTAACAGATAGAAACAAGAGAAAGTACACACTGATTCATCTACCTAGGGAAGTTACAGAAGTTTACACAGAGAATTCCATGTAGAAGAACAAGAAAATAAAAGAGACTTAGAAAACTGGTAAAACCTACATTGTGGATAGAGTTGGGAGTACTTAGCACTGTGAAAACAGCACTTTCGCAGAAATAAATCTACTTCTCTAAGACTGGGAAACACTGAACAGAGAATGTATCAGTTTCTAAAGATTGGTAACAGATAGAAAGAAGAGAAAGTACACAGTGATTCATCTACCTAGAAAAGTTACAGAGGTTTACACAGGGAATTCCAAGTATAAGTACAAGAAAATAAGAGAGACTTAGAAAACTGGTAAAACCTACTTTGTGGATAGAGTTGGGAGTACTTAGCACTGTGAAAACAGCACTTTCGCCGAAAGAAATTTAGTTCTCTAAGTCCGTGTAACAGTGAACAGAGAATGTATGAGTTTCTCAAGATTGGTAACAGATAGAAACAAGAGAAAGTACACGGTGATTCATCTACCTAGAAAAGTTACAGAGGTTTACACAGAGAATTCCAAGTATAAGTACAAGAAAATAAGAGAGACTTAGAAAACTGGTAAAACCTACATTTCAGATAGAGTTGGGAGTACTTAGCAATGTGAAAACAGCACTTTCGGAGAAAGAAATCTACTTCTCTAAGACTGGGAAACCGTGAACAGAGAATGTATGAGTTTCTCAAGATTGGTAACAGATAGAAACAAGAGAAAGTACACACTGATTCATCTACCTAGGGAAGTTACAGAAGTTTACACAGAGAATTCCATGTATAACTACAAGAAAATAAGAGAGACTTAGAAAACTGGTAAAACCTACATTGTGGATAGAGTTGGGAGTACTTAGCACTGTGAAAACATCACTTTCGCCGAAAGAAATTTAGTTCTCTAAGTCCGTGTAACAGTGAACAGAGAATGTATGAGTTTCTCAAGATTGGTAACAGATAGAAACAAGAGAAAGTACACAGTGATTCATCTACCTAGAAAAGTAACAGAGGTTTACACAGAGAATTCCAAGTATAAGTACAAGAAAATAATAGAGACTTAGAAAACAGGTAAAACCTATATTGTTGATAGAGTTGGGAGTACTTAGCACTGTGAAAACAGCACTTTCGCAGAAAGAAATCTACTTCTCTAAAACTGGGAAACAGTGAACAGAGAATGTATGAGTTTCTCAAGACTGGTAACAGAGAGAAACAAGGTAGACCGCAGTGATTGATCTACCTAGAAAAGTTACAGAGGTTGACGCAGAGAATTCCAAGTATAAGTACAAGAAAATAAGAGAGACTTACACTACTGGTAAAACCTGCATTGTTGATAGAGTTGGGAGTACTTAGCACTGTGAAAACGGCACTTTCGCAGAAAGAAATTTAGTTCTCTAAGTCCGTGAAACAGTGAACAGAGAATGTATGAGTTTCTCAAGTTTGGTAACCGATAGAAACAAGAGAAAGTACACAGTGATTCATCTACCTAGAAAAGTTACAGAGGTTTACACAGAGAATTCCAAGTATAAGTACAAGAAAATAAGTGAGACTTAGAAAACTGGTAAAACCTACATTGTTGATAGAGTTGGGAGTACTTAGCACTGTGAAAACAGCACTTTCGCAGAGAGAAATCTACTTCTCTAACACTGGGAAACAGTGAAGAGAGAATGTGTGAGTTTCTCAAGATTGGTAACAGATAGAAACAAGAGAAAGTACACAGTGATTCATCTACCTAGAAAAGTTACAGAGGTTTACACAGAAAATTCCAAGTATAAGTACAAGAAAATAAGAGAGACTTAGAAAACTGGTAAAACCTACATTGTGGATAGAGTTGGGAGTACTTAGCACTGTGAAAACAGCGCTTTCGCAGAAAGAAATCTACTTCTCTAAGTCTGGGAAACAATGAACAGAGAATGTGTCAGTTTCTCAAGATTGGTAACAGATAGAAAGAAGAGAAAGTACGCAGTGATTCATCTACATAGAAAAGTTACAGAGGTTTACACAGAGAATTCCAAGTATAAGTACAAGAAAATAAGAGAGACTTAGAAAACTGGTAAAACCCACATTGTGGATAGAGTTGGGAGTACTTAGCACTGTGAAAACAGCACTTTCGCCGAAAGAAATTTAGTTCTCTAAGTCCGTGAAACAGTGAACAGAGAATGTATGAGTTTCTCAAGATTGGTAACAGATAGAAACAAGAGAAAGTACACAGTGATTCATCTACCTAGAAAAGTTACAGAGGTTTACACAGAGAATTCCAAGTATAAGTACAAGAAAATAAGAGAGACTTAGAAAACTGGTAAAACCTACATTGTAGATAGAGTTGGGAGTACTTAGCACTGTGAAAACAGCACTTTCGCAGAAAGAAATCTACTTCTCTAACACTGGGAAACATTGAACAGAGAATGTATGAGTTTCTCAAGATTGGTAATAGATAGAAACAAGAGAAAGTACACAGTGATTCATCTACCTAGGGAAGTTACAGAAGTTTACACAGAGAATTCCATGTATAAGTACAAGAAAATAAGAGAGACTTAGAAAACTGGTAAAACCTACATTGTGGATAGAGTTGGGGGTACTTAGCACTGTGAAAACAGCACTTTCGCAGAAATAAATCTACTTCTCTAAGACTGGGAAACACTGAACAGAGAATGTATCAGTTTCTCAAGATTGGTAACAGATAGAAAGAAGAGAAAGTACACAGTGATTCATCTACCTAGAAAAGTTACAGAGGTTTACACAGAGAATTCCAAGTATAAGTACAAGAAAATAAGAGAGACTTAGAAAACTGGTAAAACCTACATTGTGGATAGAGTTGGGAGTACTTAGCACTGTGAAAACAGCACTTTCGCCGAAAGAAATTTAGTTCTCTAAGTCCGTGTAACAGTAAACAGAGAATGTATGAGTTTCTCAAGATTGGTTACAGATAGAAACAAGAGAAAGTACGCAGTGATTCATCTACCTAGAAAAGTTACAGAGGTTTACACAGAGAATTCCAAGTATAAGTACAAGAAAATAAGAGAGACTTAGAAAACTGGTAAAACCTACATTTCAGATAGAGTTGGGAGTACTTAGCACTGTGAAAACAGCACTTTCGCAGAAAGAAATCTACTTCTCTAAGACTGGGAAACAGTGAACAGAGAATGTATGAGTTTCTCAAGATTGGTAACAGATAGAAACAAGAGAAAGTACACACTGATTCATCTACCTAGGGAAGTTACAGAAGTTTACACAGAGAATTCCATGTATAAGTACAAGAAAATAAGAGAGACTTAGAAAACTGGTAAAACCTACATTGTGGATAGAGTTGGGAGTACTTAGCACTGTGAAAACATCACTTTCGCCGAAAGAAATTTAGTTCACTAAGTCCGTGTAACTGTGAACAGAGAATGTATCAGTTTCTCAAGATTGGTAACAGATAGAAACAAGAGAAAGTACACAGTGATTTATCTACCTAGAAAATTTACAGAGGTTTACACAGAGAATTCCAAGTATAAGTACAAGAAAATAAGAGAGACTTAGAAAACTGGTAAAACCTACATTGTTGATAGAGTTGGGAGTACTTAGCACTGTGAAAACAGCACTTTCGCAGAGAGAAATCTACTTCTCTAACACTGGGAAACAGTGAAGAGAGAATGTGTGAGTTTCTCAAGATTGGTAACAGATAGAAACAAGAGAAAGTACACAGTGATTCATCTACCTAGAAAAGTTACAGAGGTTTACACAGAAAATTCCAAGTATAAGTACAAGAAAATAAGAGAGACTTAGAAAACTGGTAAAACCTACATTGTGGATAGAGTTGGGAGTACTTAGCACTGTGAAAACAGCGCTTTCGCAGAAAGAAATCTACTTCTCTAAGTCTGGGAAACACTGAACAGAGAATGTGTCAGTTTCTCAAGATTGGTAACAGATAGAAAGAAGAGAAAGTACGCAGTGATTCATCTACATAGAAAAGTTACAGAGGTTTACACAGAGAATTCCAAGTATAAGTACAAGAAAATAAGAGAGACTTAGAAAACTGGTAAAACCCACATTGTGGATAAAGTTGGGAGTACTTAGCACTGTGAAAACAGCACTTTCGCCGAAAGAAATTTAGTTCTCTAAGTCCGTGAAACAGTGAACAGAGAATGTATGAGTTTCTCAAGATTGGTAACAGATAGAAACAAGAGAAAGTACACAGTGATTCATCTACCTAGAAAAGTTACAGAGGTTTACACAGAGAATTCCAAGTATAAGTACAAGAAAATAAGAGAGACTTAGAAAACTGGTAAAACCTACATTGTAGATAGAGTTGGGAGTACTTAGCACTGTGAAAACAGCACTTTCGCAGAAAGAAATCTACTTCTCTAAGAGTGGGAAACAGTGAACAGAGAATGTATTAGTTTCTCAAGATTGGTAACAGATAGAAACAAGAGAAAGTACACAGTGATTCATCTACCTAGGGAAGTTACAGAAGTTTACACAGAGAATTCCATGTATAAGTACAAGAAAATAAGAGAGACTTAGAAAACTGGTAAAACCTACATTGTGGATAGAGTTGGGAGTACTTAGCACTGTGAAAACAGCACTTTCCCCGAAAGTAATTTATTTCTCTAAGTCCGTGTAACAGTGAACAGAGAATGTATCAGTTTCTCAAGATTGGTAACAGATAGAAACAAGAGAAAGTACACAGTGATTTATCTACCTAGAAAAGTTACAGAGGTTTACACAGAGAATTCCAAGTATAAGTACAAGAAAATAAGAGAGACTTAGAAAACTGGTAAAACCTACATTGTTGATAGAGTTGGGAGTACTTAGCACTGTGAAAACAGCACTTTCGCAGAGAGAAATCTACTTCTCTAACACTGGGAAACAGTGAAGAGAGAATGTGTGCGTTTCTCAAGATTGGTAACAGATAGAAACAAGAGAAATTATGCAGTGATTCATCTACCTAGAAAAGTTACAGAGGTTTACACAGAGAATTCCAAGTATAAGTACAAGAAAATAAGAGAGACTTAGAAAACTGGTAAAACCTACATTGTTGATAGAGTTGGGAGTACTTAGCACTGTGAAAACAGCACTTTCACAGAAAGAAATTTAGTTCTCTAAGTCCGTGAAACAGTGAACAGAGAATGTATGAGTTTCTCAAGATTGGTAACAGATAGAAACAAGAGAAAGTACACAGTGATTCATCTACCTAGAAAAGTAACAGAAGTTTACAAAGAGAATTCCAAGTATAAGTACAAGAAAATAAGAGAGACTTAGAAAACTTTTAAAACCTACATTGTTGATAGAGTTGGGAGTACTTAGCACTGTGAAAACAGCACTTTCACAGAAAGAAATTTAGTTCTCTAAGTCCGTGAAACAGTGAACAGAGAATGTATGAGTTTCTCAAGATTGGTACCAGATAGAAACAAGAGAAAGTACACAGTGATTCGTCTACCTAGAGAAGTTACAGAAGTTTACACAGAGAATTCCATGTATAAGTAGACGAAAATAAGAGAGACTTAGAAAACTGGTAAAACCTACATTGTGGATAGAGTTTGGAGTACTTAGCACTGTGAAAACAGCACTTTCGCAGAAAGAAATCTACTTCTCTAAGACTGGGAAACAGTGAACAGAGAATGTATCAGTTTCTCAAGATTTGTAACAGATAGAAAGAAGAGAAAGTACACAGTGATTCATCTACCTAGAAAAGTTACAGAGGTTTACACAGAGAATTCCAAGTATAAGTACAAGAAAATAAGAGAGACTTAGAAAACTGGTAAAACCTACATTGTGGATAGAGTTGGGAGTACTTAGCACTGTGAAAACAGCACTTTCGCCGAAAGAAATTTAGTTCTCTAAGTCCGTGTAACAGTGAACAGAGAATGTATGAGTTTCTCAAGATTGGTAACAGATAGAAACAAGAGAAAGTACACAGTGATTCATCTACCTAGAAAAGTTACAGAGGTTTACACAGAGAATTCCAAGTATAAGTACAAGAAAATAAGAGAGACTTAGAAAACTGGTAAAACCTACATTTCAGATAGAGTTGGGAGTACTTAGCACTGTGAAAACAGCACTTTCGCAGAAAGAAATCTACTTCTCTAAGACTGGGAAACAGTGAACAGAGAATGTATCAGTTTCTCAAGATTGGTAACAGATAGAAAGAAGAGAAAGTACGGAGTGATTCATCTACATAGAAAAGTTACAGAGGTTTACACAGAGAATTCCAAGTATAAGTACAAGAAAATAAGAGAGACTTAGAAAACTGGTAAAACCTACATTGTTGATAGAGTTGGGAGTACTTAGCACTGTGAAAACAGCACTTTCGCAGAAAGAAATCTACTTCTCTAAGAGTGGGAAACAGTGAACAGAGAATGTATTAGTTTCTCAAGATTGGTAAAAGATAGAAACAAGAGAAAGTACACAGTGATTCATCTACCTAAAGAAGTTACAGAAGTTTACACAGAATATTCCATGTATAAGTACAAGAAAATAAGAGAGACTTAGAAAACTGGTAAAACCTACATTGTGGATAGAGTTGGGAGTACTTAGCACTGTGAAAACAGCGCTTTCGCAGAAAGAAATCTACTTCTCTAAGACTGGGAAACACTGAACAGAGTATGTGTCAGTTTCTCAAGATTGGTAACAGATAGAAAGAAGAGAAAGTACGCAGTGATTCATTTACATAGAAAAGTTACAGAGGTTTACACAGAGAATTCCAAGTATAAGTACAAGAAAATAAGAGAGACTTAGAAAACTGGTAAAACCCACATTGTGGATAGAGTTGGGAGTACTTAGCACTGTGAAAACAGCACTTTCGCCGAAAGAAATTTAGTTCTCTAAGTCCGTGAAACAGTGAACAGAGAATGTATGAGTTTCTCAAGATTGGTAACAGATCGAAACAAGAGAAAGTACACAGTGATTCATCTGCCTAGAAAAGTTTCAGAGGTTTACACAGAGAATTCCAAGTATAAGTACAAGAAAATAAGAGAGACTTAGAAAACTGGTAAAACCTAAATTGTAGATAGAGTTGGGAGTACTTAGCACTGTGAAAACAGCACTTTCGCAGAAAGAAATCTACTTCTCTAAGACTGGGAAACAGTGAACAGAGAATGTATGAGTTTCTCAAGATTGGTAACAGATAGAAACAAGAGAAAGTACACAGTGATTCATCTACCTAGGAACTTACAGAAGTTTACACAGAGAATTCCAAGTATAAGTACAAGAAAATAAGAGAGACTTAGAAAACTGGTAAAACCTACATTGTGGATAGAGTTGGGAGTACTTAGCACTGTGAAAACAGCACTTTCGCCGAAGGAAATTTAGTTCTCTAAGTCCGTGTAACAGTGAACACAGAATGTATGAGTTTCTCAAGATTGGTAACAGATAGAAACAAGAGAAAGTACACAGTGATTCATCTACCTAGAAAAGTTACAGAGGTTTACACAGAGAATTCCAAGTATAAGTACAAGAAAATAAGAGAGACTTAGAAAACTGGTAAAACCTACATTTCAGATAGAGTTGGGAGTACTTAGCACTGTGAAAACAGCACTTTCGCAGAAAGAAATCTACTTCTCTAAGACTGGGAAACACTGAACAGAGAATGTATGAGTTTCTCAAGATTGGTAACAGATAGAAACAAGAGAAAGTACACACTGATTCATCTACCTAGGGAAGTTACAGAAGTTTACACAGAGAATTCCATGTATAAGTACAAGAAAATAAAAGAGACTTAGAAAACTGGTAAAACCTACATTGTGGATAGAGTTGGGAGTACTTAGCACTGTGAAAACAGCACTTTCGCAGAAAGAAATCTACTTCTCTAAGACTGGGAAACAGTGAACAGAGAATGTATGAGTTTCTCAAGATTGGTAACAGATAGAAACAAGAGAAAGTACACAGTGATTCATCTACCTAGGGAAGTTACAGAAGTTTACACAGAGAATTCCATGTATAAGTACAAGAAAATAAGAGAGACTTAGAAAACTGGTAAAACCTACATTGTGGATAGAGTTGGGAGTACTTAGCACTGTGAAAACAGCACTTTCGCAGAAATAAATCTACTTCTCTAAGACTGGGAAACACTGAACAGAGAATGTATCAGTTTCTAAAGATTGGTAACAGATAGAAAGAAGAGAAAGTACACAGTAATTCATCTACCTAGAAAAGTTACAGAGGTTTACACAGAGAATTCCAAGTATAAGTACAAGAAAATAAGAGAGACTTAGAAAACTGGTAAAACCTACTTTGTGGATAGAGTTGGGAGTACTTAGCACTGTGAAAACAGCACTTTCGCCGAAAGAAATTTAGTTCTCTAAGTCCGTGTAACAGTGAACAGAGAATGTATGAGTTTCTCAAGATTGGTAACAGATAGAAACAAGAGAAAGTACACGGTGATTCATCTACCTAGAAAAGTTACAGAGGTTTACACAGAGAATTCCAAGTATAAGTACAAGAAAATAAGAGAGACTTAGAAAACTGGTAAAACCTACATTTCAGATAGTGTTGGGAGTACTTAGCACTGTGAAAACAGCACTTTCGGAGAAAGAAATCTACTTCTCTAAGACTGGGAAACCGTGAACAGAGAATGTATGAGTTTCTCAAGATTGGTAACAGATAGAAACAAGAGAAAGTACACACTGATTCATCTACCTAGGGAAGTTACAGAAGTTTACACAGAGAATTCCATGTATAACTACAAGAAAATAAGAGAGACTTAGAAAACTGGTAAAACCTACATTGTGGATAGAGTTGGGAGTACTTAGCACTGTGAAAACATCACTTTCGCCGAAAGAAATTTAGTTCACTAAGTCCGTGTAACAGTGAACAGAGAATGTATCAGTTTCTCAAGATTGGTAACAGATAGAAACAAGAGAAAGTACACAGTGATTTATCTACCTAGAAAAGTTACAGAGGTTTACACAGAGAATTCCAAGTATAAGTACAAGAAAATAAGAGAGACTTAGAAAACTGGTAAAACCTACATTGTTGATAGAGTTGGGAGTACTTAGCACTGTGAAAACAGCACTTTCGCCGAAAGAAATTTAGTTCTCTAAGTCCGTGTAACAGTGAACAGAGAATGTATGAGTTTCTCAAGATTGGTAACAGATAGAAACAAGAGAAAGTACACAGTGATTCATCTACCTAGAAAAGTAACAGAGGTTTACACAGAGAATTCCAAGTATAAGTACAAGAAAATAATAGAGACTTAGAAAACAGGTAAAACCTATATTGTTGATAGAGTTGGGAGTACTTAGCACTGTGAAAACAGCACTTTCGCAGAAAGAAATCTACTTCTCTAACACTGGGAAACAGTGAACAGAGAATGTATGAGTTTCTCAAGACTGGTAACAGAGAGAAACAAGATAGACCGCAGTGATTGATCTACCTAGAAAAGTTACAGAGGTTTACGCAGAGAATTCCAAGTATAAGTACAAGAAAATAAGAGAGACTTACAATACTGGTAAAACCTACATTGTTGATAGAGTTGGGAGTACTTAGCACTGTGAAAACAGCACTTTCGCAGAAAAAAATTTAGTTCTCTAAGTCCGTGAAACAGTGAACAGAGAATGTATGAGTTTCTCAAGATTGGTAAGAGATAGAAACAAGAGAAAGTACACAGTGATTCATCTACCTAGAAAAGTTACAGAGGTTTACACAGAGAATTCCAAGTATAAGTACAAGAAAATAAGAGAGACTTAGAAAACTGGTAAAACCTACATTGTTGATAGAGTTGGGAGTACTTAGCACTGTGAAAACAGCACTTTCGCAGAGAGAAATCTACTTCTCTAACACTGGGAAACAGTGAAGAGAGAATGTGTGAGTTTCTCAAGATTGGTAACAGATAGAAACAGGAGAAAGTACACAGTGATTCATCTACCTAGAAAAGTTACAGAGGTTTACACAGAAAATTCCAAGTATAAGTACAAGAAAATAAGAGAGACTTAGAAAACTGGTAAAACCTACATTGTGGATAGAGTTGGGAGTACTTAGCACTGTGAAAACAGCGCTTTCGCAGAAAGAAATCTACTTCTCTAAGTCTGGGAAACACTGAACAGAGAATGTGTCAGTTTCTCAAGATTGGTAACAGATAGAAACAAGAGAAAGTACGCAGTGATTCATCTACATAGAAAAGTTACAGAGGTTTACACAGAGAATTCCAAGTATAAGTACAAGAAAATAAGAGAGACTTAGAAAACTGGTAAAACCCACATTGTGGATAAAGTTGGGAGTACTTAGCACTGTGAAAACAGCACTTTCGCCGAAAGAAATTTAGTTCTCTAAGTCCGTGAAACAGTGAACAGAGAATGTATGAGTTTCTCAAGATTGGTAACAGATAGAAACAAGAGAAAGTACACAGTGATTCATCTACCTAGAAAAGTTACAGAGGTTTACACAGAGAATTCCAAGTATAAGTACAAGAAAATAAGAGAGACTTAGAAAACTGGTAAAACCTACATTGTAGATAGAGTTGGGAGTACTTAGCACTGTGAAAACAGCACTTTCGCAGAAAGAAATCTACTTCTCTAACACTGGGAAACAGTGAACAGAGAATGTATGAGTTTCTCAAGATTGGTAACAGATAGAAACAAGAGAAAGTACACAGTGATTCATCTACCTAGGGAAGTTACAGAAGTTTACACAGAGAATTCCATGTATAAGTACAAGAAAATAAGAGAGACTTAGAAAACTGGTAAAACCTACATTGTGGATAGAGTTGGGAGTACTTAGCACTGTGAAAACAGCACTTTCGCAGAAATAAATCTACTTCTCTAAGACTGGGAAACACTGAACAGAGAATGTATCAGTTTCTCAAGATTGGTAACAGATAGAAAGAAGAGAAAGTACACAGTGATTCATCTACCTAGAAAAGTTACAGAGGTTTACACAGAGAATTCCAAGTATAAGTACAAGAAAATAAGAGAGACTTAGAAAACTGGTAAAACCTACATTGTGGATAGAGTTGGGAGTACTTAGCACTGTGAAAACAGCACTTTCGCCGAAAGAAATTTAGTTCTCTAAGTCCGTGTAACAGTGAACACAGAATGTATGAGTTTCTCAAGATTGGTAACAGATTGAAACAAGAGAAAGTACACAGTGATTCATCTACCTAGAAAAGTTACAGAGGTTTACACAGAGAATTCCAAGTATAAGTACAAGAAAATAAGAGAGACTTAGAAAACTGGTAAAACCTACATTTCAGATAGAGTTGGGAGTACTTAGCACTGTGAAAACAGCACTTTCGCAGAAAGAAATCTACTTCTCTAAGACTGGGAAACACTGAACAGAGAATGTATGAGTTTCTCAAGATTGGTAACAGATAGAAACAAGAGAAAGTACACACTGATTCATCTACCTAGGGAAGTTACAGAAGTTTACACAGAGAATTCCATGTATAAGTACAAGAAAATAAAAGAGACTTAGAAAACTGGTAAAACCTACATTGTGGATAGAGTTGGGAGTACTTAGCACTGTGAAAACAGCACTTTCGCAGAAAGAAATCTACTTCTCTAAGACTGGGAAAAAGTGAACAGAGAATGTATGAGTTTTTCAAGATTGGTAACAGATAGAAACAAGAGAAAGTACACAGTGATTCATCTACCTAGGGAAGTTACAGAAGTTTACACAGAGAATTCCATGTATAAGTACAAGAAAATAAGAGAGACTTAGAAAACTGGTAAAACCTACATTGTGGATAGAGTTGGGAGTACTTAGCACTGTGAAAACAGCACTTTCGCAGAAATAAATCTACTTCTCTAAGACTGGGAAACACTGAACAGAGAATGTATCAGTTTCTAAAGATTGGTAACAGATAGAAAGAAGAGAAAGTACACAGTGATTCATCTACCTAGAAAAGTTACAGAGGTTTACACAGAGAATTCCAAGTATAAGTACAAGAAAATAAGAGAGACTTAGAAAACTGGTAAAACCTACTTTGTGGATAGAGTTGGGAGTACTTAGCACTGTGAAAACAGCACTTTCGCCGAAAGAAATTTAGTTCTCTAAGTCCGTGTAACAGTGAACAGAGAATGTATGAGTTTCTCAAGATTGGTAACAGATAGAAACAAGAGAAAGTACACAGTGATTCATCTACCTAGGGAAGTTACAGAAGTTTACACAGAGAATTCCATGTATAAGTACAAGAAAATAAGAGAGACTTAGAAAACTGGTAAAACCTACATTGTGGATAGAGTTGGGAGTACTTAGCACTGTGAAAACAGCACTTTCGCAGAAATAAATCTACTTCTCTAAGACTGGGAAACACTGAACAGAGAATGTATCAGTTTCTAAAGATTGGTAACAGATAGAAAGAAGAGAAAGTACACAGTGATTCATCTACCTAGAAAAGTTACAGAGGTTTACACAGAGAATTCCAAGTATAAGTACAAGAAAATAAGAGAGACTTAGAAAACTGGTAAAACCTACTTTGTGGATAGAGTTGGGAGTACTTAGCACTGTGAAAACAGCACTTTCGCCGAAAGAAATTTAGTTCTCTAAGTCCGTGTAACAGTGAACAGAGAATGTATGAGTTTCTCAAGATTGGTAACAGATAGAAACAAGAGAAAGTACACGGTGATTCATCTACCTAGAAAAGTTACAGAGGTTTACACAGAGAATTCCAAGTATAAGTACAAGAAAATAAGAGAGACTTAGAAAACTGGTAAAACCTACATTTCAGATAGAGTTGGGAGTACTTAGCACTGTGAAAACAGCACTTTCGGAGAAAGAAATCTACTTCTCTAAGACTGGGAAACCGTGAACAGAGAATGTATGAGTTTCTCAAGATTGGTAACAGATAGAAACAAGAGAAAGTACACACTGATTCATCTACCTAGGGAAGTTACAGAAGTTTACACAGAGAATTCCATGTATAACTACAAGAAAATAAGAGAGACTTAGAAAACTGGTAAAACCTACATTGTGGATAGAGTTGGGAGTACTTAGCACTGTGAAAACATCACTTTCGCCGAAAGAAATTTAGTTCACTAAGTCCGTGTAACAGTGAACAGAGAATGTATCAGTTTCTCAAGATTGGTAACAGATAGAAACAAGAGAAAGTACACAGTGATTTACCTACCTAGAAAAGTTACAGAGGTTTACACAGAGAATTCCAAGTATAAGTACAAGAAAATAAGAGAGACTTAGAAAACTGGTAAAACCTACATTGTTGATAGAGTTGGGAGTACTTAGCACTGTGAAAACAGCACTTTCGCAGAAAAAAATTTAGTTCTCTAAGTCCGTGAAACAGTGAACAAAGAATGTATGAGTTTCTCAAGATTGGTAAGAGATAGAAACAAGAGAAAGTACACAGTGATTCATCTACCTAGAAAAGTTACAGAGGTTTACACAGAGAATTCCAAGTATAAGTACAAGAAAATAAGAGAGACTTAGAAAACTGGTAAAACCTACATTGTTGATAGAGTTGGGAGTACTTAGCACTGTGAAAACAGCACTTTCGCAGAGAGAAATCTACTTCTCTAACACTGGGAAACAGTGAAGAGAGAATGTGTGAGTTTCTCAAGATTGGTAACAGATAGAAACAGGAGAAAGTACACAGTGATTCATCTACCTAGAAAAGTTACAGAGGTTTACACAGAAAATTCCAAGTATAAGTACAAGAAAATAAGAGAGACTTAGAAAACTGGTAAAACCTACATTGTGGATAGAGTTGGGAGTACTTAGCACTGTGAAAACAGCGCTTTCGCAGAAAGAAATCTACTTCTCTAAGTCTGGGAAACACTGAACAGAGAATGTGTCAGTTTCTCAAGATTGGTAACAGATAGAAAGAAGAGAAAGTACGCAGTGATTCATCTACATAGAAAAGTTACAGAGGTTTACACAGAGAATTCCAAGTATAAGTACAAGAAAATAAGAGAGACTTAGAAAACTGGTAAAACCCACATTGTGGATAAAGTTGGGAGTACTTAGCACTGTGAAAACAGCACTTTCGCCGAAAGAAATTTAGTTCTCTAAGTCCGTGAAACAGTGAACAGAGAATGTATGAGTTTCTCAAGATTGGTAACAGATAGAAACAAGAGAAAGTACACAGTGATTCATCTACCTAGAAAAGTTACAGAGGTTTACACAGAGAATTCCAAGTATAAGTACAAGAAAATAAGAGAGACTTAGAAAACTGGTAAAACCTACATTGTAGATAGAGTTGGGAGTACTTAGCACTGTGAAAACAGCACTTTCGCAGAAAGAAATCTACTTCTCTAACACTGGGATACAGTGAACAGAGAATGTATGAGTTTCTCAAGATTGGTAACAGATAGAAACAAGAGAAAGTACACAGTGATTCATCTACCTAGGGAAGTTACAGAAGTTTACACAGAGAATTCCATGTATAAGTACAAGAAAATAAGAGAGACTTAGAAAACTGGTAAAACCTACATTGTGGATAGAGTTGGGAGTACTTAGCACTGTGAAAACAGCACTTTCGCCGAAATAAATCTACTTCTCTAAGACTGGGAAACACTGAACAGAGAATGTATCAGTTTCTCAAGATTGGTAACAGATAGAAAGAAGAGAAAGTACACAGTGATTCATCTACCTAGAAAAGTTACAGAGGTTTACACAGAGAATTCCAAGTATAAGTACAAGAAAATAAGAGAGACTTAGAAAACTGGTAAAACCTACATTGTCGATAGAGTTGGGAGTACTTAGCACTGTGAAAACAGCACTTTCGCCGAAAGAAATTTAGTTCTCTAAGTCCGTGTAACAGTGAACACAGAATGTATGAGTTTCTCAAGATTGGTAACAGATTGAAACAAGAGAAAGTACACAGTGATTCATCTACCTAGAAAAGTTACAGAGGTTTACACAGAGAATTCCAAGTATAAGTACAAGAAAATAAGAGAGACTTAGAAAACTGGTAAAACCTACATTTCAGATAGAGTTGGGAGTACTTAGCACTGTGAAAACAGCACTTTCGCAGAAAGAAATCTACTTCTCTAAGACTGGGAAACACTGAACAGAGAATGTATGAGTTTCTCAAGATTGGTAACAGATAGAAACAAGAGAAAGTACACACTGATTCATCTACCTAGGGAAGTTACAGAAGTTTACACAGAGAATTCCATGTATAAGTACAAGAAAATAAAAGAGACTTAGAAAACTGGTAAAACCTACATTGTGGATAGAGTTGGGAGTACTTAGCACTGTGAAAACAGCACTTTCGCAGAAAGAAATCTACTTCTCTAAGACTGGGAAACAGTGAACAGAGAATGTATGAGTTTCTCAAGATTGGTAACAGATAGAAACAAGAGAAAGTACACAGTGATTCATCTACCTAGGGAAGTTACAGAAGTTTACACAGAGAATTCCATGTATAAGTACAAGAAAATAAGAGAGACTTAGAAAACTGGTAAAACCTACATTGTGGATAGAGTTGGGAGTACTTAGCACTGTGAAAACAGCACTTTCGCAGAAATAAATCTACTTCTCTAAGACTGGGAAACACTGAACAGAGAATGTATCAGTTTCTAAAGATTGGTAACAGATAGAAAGAAGAGAAAGTACACAGTGATTCATCTACCTAGAAAAGTTACAGAGGTTTACACAGAGAATTCCAAGTATAAGTACAAGAAAATAAGAGAGACTTAGAAAACTGGTAAAACCTACTTTGTGGATAGAGTTGGGAGTACTTAGCACTGTGAAAACAGCACTTTCGCCGAAAGAAATTTAGTTCTCTAAGTCCGTGTAACAGTGAACAGAGAATGTATGAGTTTCTCAAGATTGGTAACAGATAGAAACAAGAGAAAGTACACGGTGATTCATCTACCTAGAAAAGTTACAGAGGTTTACACAGAGAATTCCAAGTATAAGTACAAGAAAATAAGAGAGACTTAGAAAACTGGTAAAACCTACATTTCAGATAGAGTTGGGAGTACTTAGCACTGTGAAAACAGCACTTTCGGAGAAAGAAATCTACTTCTCTAAGACTGGGAAACCGTGAACAGAGAATGTATGAGTTTCTCAAGATTGGTAACACATAGAAACAAGAGAAAGTACACACTGATTCATCTACCTAGGGAAGTTACAGAAGTTTACACAGAGAATTCCATGTATAACTACAAGAAAATAAGAGAGACTTAGAAAACTGGTAAAACCTACATTGTGGATAGAGTTGGGAGTACTTAGCACTGTGAAAACATCACTTTCGCCGAAAGAAATTTAGTTCACTAAGTCCGTGTAACAGTGAACAGAGAATGTATCAGTTTCTCAAGATTGGTAACAGATAGAAACAAGAGAAAGTACACAGTGATTTATCTACCTAGAAAAGTTACAGAGGTTTACACAGAGAATTCCAAGTATAAGTACAAGAAAATAAGAGAGACTTAGAAAACTGGTAAAACCTACATTGTTGATAGAGTTGGGAGTACTTAGCACTGTGAAAACAGCACTTTCGCCGACAGAAATTTAGTTCTCTAAGTCCGTGTAACAGTGAACAGAGAATGTATGAGTTTCTCAAGATTGGTAACAGATAGAAACAAGAGAAAGTACACAGTGATTCATCTACCTAGAAAAGTAACAGAGGTTTACACAGAGAATTCCAAGTATAAGTACAAGAAAATAATAGAGACTTAGAAAACAGGTAAAACCTATATTGTTGATAGAGTTGGGAGTACTTAGCACTGTGAAAACAGCACTTTCGCAGAAAGAAATCTACTTCTCTAACACTGGGAAACAGTGAACAGAGAATGTATGAGTTTCTCAAGACTGGTAACAGAGAGAAACAAGATAGACCGCAGTGATTGATCTACCTAGAAAAGTTACAGAGGTTTACGCAGAGAATTCCAAGTATAAGTACAAGAAAATAAGAGAGACTTAGAAAACTGGTAAAACCTACATTGTGGATAGAGTTGGGAGTACTTAGCACTGTGAAAACAGCACTTTCGCAGAAATAAATCTACTTCTCTAAGACTGGGAAACACTGAACAGAGAATGTATCAGTTTCTAAAGATTGGTAACAGATAGAAAGAAGAGAAAGTACACAGTGATTCATCTACCTAGAAAAGTTACAGAGGTTTATACAGAGAATTCCAAGTATAAGTACAAGAAAATAAGAGAGACTTAGAAAACTGGTAAAACCTACTTTGTGGATAGAGTTGGGAGTACTTAGCACTGTGAAAACAGCACTTTCGCCGAAAGAAATTTAGTTCTCTAAGTCCGTGTAACAGTGAACAGAGAATGTATGAGTTTCTCAAGATTGGTAACAGATAGAAACAAGAGAAAGTACACGGTGATTCATCTACCTAGAAAAGTTACAGAGGTTTACACAGAGAATTCCAAGTATAAGTACAAGAAAATAAGAGAGACTTAGAAAACTGGTAAAACCTACATTTCAGATAGAGTTGGGAGTACTTAGCACTGTGAAAACAGCACTTTCGGAGAAAGAAATCTACTTCTCTAAGACTGGGAAACCGTGAACAGAGAATGTATGAGTTTCTCAAGATTGGTAACAGATAGAAACAAGAGAAAGTACACACTGATTCATCTACCTAGGGAAGTTACAGAAGTTTACACAGAGAATTCCATGTATAACTACAAGAAAATAAGAGAGACTTAGAAAACTGGTAAAACCTACATTGTGGATAGAGTTGGGAGTACTTAGCACTGTGAAAACATCACTTTCGCCGAAAGAAATTTAGTTCACTAAGTCCGTGTAACAGTGAACAGAGAATGTATCAGTTTCTCAAGATTGGTAACAGATAGAAACAAGAGAAAGTACACAGTGATTTATCTACCTAGAAAAGTTACAGAGGTTTACACAGAGAATTCCAAGTATAAGTACAAGAAAATAAGAGAGACTTAGAAAACTGGTAAAACCTACATTGTTGATAGAGTTGGGAGTACTTAGCACTGTGAAAACAGCACTTTCGCCGAAAGAAATTTAGTTCTCTAAGTCCGTGTAACAGTGAACAGAGAATGTATGAGTTTCTCAAGATTGGTAACAGATAGAAACAAGAGAAAGTACACAGTGATTCATCTACCTAGAAAAGTAACAGAGGTTTACACAGAGAATTCCAAGTATAAGTACAAGAAAATAATAGAGACTTAGAAAACAGGTAAAACCTATATTGTTGATAGAGTTGGGAGTACTTAGCACTGTGAAAACAGCACTTTCGCAGAAAGAAATCTACTTCTCTAACACTGGGAAACAGTGAACAGAGAATGTATGAGTTTCTCAAGACTGGTAACAGAGAGAAACAAGATAGACCGCAGTGATTGATCTACCTAGAAAAGTTACAGAGGTTTACGCAGAGAATTCCAAGTATAAGTACAAGAAAATAAGAGAGACTTACAATACTGGTAAAACCTACATTGTTGATAGAGTTGGGAGTACTTAGCACTGTGAAAACAGCACTTTCGCAGAAAAAAATTTAGTTCTCTAAGTCCGTGAAACAGTGAACAGAGAATGTATGAGTTTCTCAAGATTGGTAAGAGATAGAAACAAGAGAAAGTACACAGTGATTCATCTACCTAGAAAAGTTACAGAGGTTTACACAGAGAATTCCAAGTATAAGTACAAGAAAATAAGAGAGACTTAGAAAACTGGTAAAACCTACATTGTTGATAGAGTTGGGAGTACTTAGCACTGTGAAAACAGCACTTTCGCAGAGAGAAATCTACTTCTCTAACACTGGGAAACAGTGAAGAGAGAATGTGTGAGTTTCTCAAGATTGGTAACAGATAGAAACAGGAGAAAGTACACAGTGATTCATCTACCTAGAAAAGTTACAGAGGTTTACACAGAAAATTCCAAGTATAAGTACAAGAAAATAAGAGAGACTTAGAAAACTGGTAAAACCTACATTGTGGATAGAGTTGGGAGTACTTAGCACTGTGAAAACAGCGCTTTCGCAGAAAGAAATCTACTTCTCTAATTCTGGGAAACACTGAACAGAGAATGTGTCAGTTTCTCAAGATTGGTAACAGATAGAAAGAAGAGAAAGTACGCAGTGATTCATCTACATAGAAAAGTTACAGAGGTTTACACAGAGAATTCCAAGTATAAGTACAAGAAAATAAGAGAGACTTAGAAAACTGGTAAAACCCACATTGTGGATAAAGTTGGGAGTACTTAGCACTGTGAAAACAGCACTTTCGCCGAAAGAAATTTAGTTCTCTAAGTCCGTGAAACAGTGAACAGAGAATGTATGAGTTTCTCAAGATTGGTAACAGATAGAAACAAGAGAAAGTACACAGTGATTCATCTACCTAGGGAAGTTACAGAAGTTTACACAGAGAATTCCATGTATAAGTACAAGAAAATAAGAGAGACTTAGAAAACTGGTAAAACCTACATTGTGGATAGAGTTGGGAGTACTTAGCACTGTGAAAACAGCACTTTCGCAGAAAGAAATCTACTTCTCTAAGACTGGGAAACACTGAACAGAGAATGTATCAGTTTCTCAAGATTGGTAACAGATAGAAAGAAGAGAAAGTACACAGTGATTCATCTACCTAGAGAAGTTACAGAAGTTTACACAGAGAATTCCATGTATAAGTAGACGAAAATAAGAGAGACTTAGAAAACTGGTAAAACCTACATTGTGGATAGAGTTGGGAGTACTTAGCACTGTGAAAACAGCACTTTTGCAGAAAGAAATTTAGTTCTCTAAGTCCGTGTAACAGTGAACAGAGAATGTATCAGTTTCTCAAGATTGGTAACAGATAGAAAGAAGAGAAAGTACGGAGTGATTCATCTACATAGAAAAGTTACAGAGGTTTACACAGAGAATTCCAAGTATAAGTACAAGAAAATAAGAGAGACTTAGAAAACTGGTAAAACCTACATTGTTGATAGAGTTGGGAGTACTTAGCACTGTGAAAACAGCACTTTCGCAGAAAGAAATCTACTTCTCTAAGACTGGGAAACAGTGAACAGAGAATGTATTAGTTTCTCAAGATTGGTAACAGATAGAAACAAGAGAAAGTACACAGTGATTCATCTACCTAAAGAAGTTACAGAAGTTTACACAGAGAATTCCATGTATAAGTACAAGAAAATAAGAGAGACTTAGAAAACTGGTAAAACCTACATTGTGGATAGAGTTGGGAGTACTTAGCACTGTGAAAACAGCGCTTTCGCAGAAAGAAATCTACTTCTCTAAGACTGGGAAACACTGAACAGAGAATGTGTCAGTTTCTCAAGATTGGTAACAGATAGAAAGAAGAGAAAGTACGCAGTGATTCATCTACATAGAAAAGTTACAGAGGTTTACACAGAGAATTCCAAGTATAAGTACAAGAAAATAAGAGAGACTTAGAAAACTGGTAAAACCCATATTGTGGATAGAGTTGGGAGTACTTAGCACTGTGAAAACAGCACTTTCGCCGAAAGAAATTTAGTTCTCTAAGTCCGTGAAACAGTGAACAGAGAATGTATGAGTTTCTCAAGATTGGTAACAGATCGAAACAAGAGAAAGTACACAGTGATTCATCTGCCTTGAAAAGTTACAGCGGTTTACACAGAGAATTCCAAGTATAAGTACAAGAAAATAAGAGAGACTTAGAAAACTGGTAAAACCTAAATTGTAGATAGAGTTGGGAGTACTTAGCACTGTGAAAACAGCACTTTCGCAGAAAGAAATCTACTTCTCTAACACTGGGAAACAGTGAACAGAGAATGTATGAGTTTCTCAAGATTGGTAACAGATAGAAACAAGAGAAAGTACACAGTGATTCATCTACCTAGGGAAGTTACAGAAGTTTACACAGAGAATTCCATGTATAAGTACAAGAAAATAAGAGAGACTTAGAAAACTGGTAAAACCTACATTGTTGATAGAGTTGGGAGTACTTAGCACTGTGAAAACAGCACTTTCGCAGAAATAAATCTACTTCTCTAAGACTGGGAAACACTGAACAGAGAATGTATCAGTTTCTAAAGATTGGTAACAGATAGAAAGAAGAGAAAGTACACAGTGATTCATCTACCTAGAAAAGTTACAGAGGTTTACACAGAGAATTCCAAGTATAAGTACAGGAAAATAAGAGAGACTTAGAAAACTGGTAAAACCTACTTTGTGGATAGAGTTGGGAGTACTTAGCACTGTGAAAACAGCACTTTCGCCGAAAGAAATTTAGTTCTCTAAGTCCGTGTAACAGTGAACAGAGAATGTATGAGTTTCTCAAGATTGGTAACAGATAGAAACAAGAGAAAGTACACAGTGATTCATCTACCTAGAAAAGTTACAGAGGTTTACACAGAGAATTCCAAGTATAAGTACAAGAAAATAAGAGAGACTTAGAAAACTGGTAAAACCTACATTTCAGATAGAGTTGGGAGTACTTAGCACTGTGAAAACAGCACTTTCGCAGAAAGAAATCTACTTCTCTAAGACTGGGAAACAGTGAACAGAGAATGTATGAGTTTCTCAAGATTGGTAACAGATAGAAACAAGAGAAAGTACACACTGATTCATCTACCTAGGGAAGTTACAGAAGTTTACACAGAGAAT
This sequence comes from Heterohyrax brucei, assembly GCA_028571685.1. Lineage (NCBI taxonomy): Eukaryota > Metazoa > Chordata > Mammalia > Hyracoidea > Procaviidae > Heterohyrax > Heterohyrax brucei. Next base: position 34,777,123 of record CM053156.1, read on the forward strand.
TCCATGTATAACTACAAGAAAATAAGAGAGCCTTAGAAAACTGGTAAAACCTACATTGTGGATAGAGTTGGGAGTACTTAGCACTGTGAAAACATCACTTTCGCCGAAAGAAATTTAGTTCTCTAAGTCCGTGTAACAGTGAACAGAGAATGTATGAGTTTCTCAAGATTGGTAACAGATAGAAACAAGAGAAAGTACACAGTGATTCATCTACCTAGAAAAGTAACAGAGGTTTACACAGAGAATTCCAAGTATAAGTACAAGAAACTAATAGAGACTTAGAAAACAGGTAAAACCTATATTGTTGATAGAGTTGGGAGTACTTAGCACTGTGAAAACAGCACTTTCGCAGAAAGAAATCTACTTCTCTAAGACTGGGAAACAGTGAACAGAGAATGTATAAGTTTCTGAAGATGGGTAACAGATAGAAACAAGAGAAAGTACACAGTGATTCATCTACCTAGAGAAGTTACAGAAGTTTACACAGAGAATTCCATGTATAAGTACAAGAAAATAAGAGAGACTTAGAAAACTGGTAAAACCTACATTGTGGATAGAGTTGGCAGTACTTAGCACTGTGAAAACAGCACTTTCGCAGAAAGAAATCTACTTCTCTAAGACTGGGAAACACTGAACAGAGAATGTGTCACTTTCTCAAGATTGGTAACAGATAGAAATAAGAGAAAGTACACAGTGATTCATCTACATAGAAAAGTTACAGAGGTTTACAGAGAGAATTCCAAGTATAAGTACAAGAAAATAAGAGAGACTTAGAAAACTGGTAAAACCTAAATTGTTGATAGAGTTGGAAGTACTTAGCACTGTGAAAGCAGCACTTTCGCCGAAAGAAATTTAGTTCTCTAAGTCCGTGAAACAGTGAACAGGGAATGTATGAGTTTCTCAAGATTGGTAACAGATAGAAACAAGAGAAAGTACACAGTGATTCATCTACCTAAAATGTAACAGAGGTTTACACAGAGAATTCCAAGTATAAGTACAAGAAAATAAGAGAGACTTAGAAAACTGGTAAAACCTACATTTCAGATAGAGTTGGGAGTACTTAGCACTGTGAAAACAGCACTTTCGCAGAAAGAAATCTACTTCTCTAAGACTGGGAAACAGTGAACAGAGAATGTATGAGTTTCTCAAGATTGGTAACAGATAGAAACAAGAGAAAGTACACACTGATTCATCTACCTAGGGAAGTTACAGAAGTTTACACAGAGAATTCCATGTATAAGTACAAGAAAATAAGAGAGACTTAGAAAACTGGTAAAACCTACATTGTGGATAGAGTTGGGAGTACTTAGCACTGTGAAAACATCACTTTCGCCGAAAGAAATTTAGTTCACTAAGTCCGTGTAACTGTGAACAGAGAATGTATCAGTTTCTCAAGATTGGTAACAGATAGAAACAAGAGAAAGTACACAGTGATTTATCTACCTAGAAAAGTTACAGAGGTTTACACAGAGAATTCCAAGTATAAGTACAAGAAAATAAGAGAGACTTAGAAAACTGGTAAAACCTACATTGTTGATAGAGTTGGGAGTACTTAGCACTGTGAAAACAGCACTTTCGCCGAAAGAAATTTAGTTCTCTAAGTCCGTGTAACAGTGAACAGAGAATGTATGAGTTTCTCAAGATTGGTAACAGATAGAAACAAGAGAAAGTACACAGTGATTCATCTACCTAGAAAAGTAACAGAGGTTTACACAGAGAATTCCAAGTATAAGTACAAGAAAATAATAGAGACTTAGAAAACAGGTAAAACCTATATTGTTGATAGAGTTGGGAGTACTTAGCACTGTGAAAACAGCACTTTCGCAGAAAAAATCTACTTCTCTAACACTGGGAAACAGTGAACAGAGAATGTATGAGTTTCTCAAGACTGGTAACAGAGAGAAACAAGATAGACCGCAGTGATTGATCTACCTAGAAAAGTTACAGAGGTTTACGCAGAGAATTCCAAGTATAAGTACAAGAAAATAAGAGAGACTTACAATACTGGTAAAACCTACATTGTTGATAGAGTTGGGAGTACTTAGCACTGTGAAAACAGCACTTTCGCAGAAAAAAATTTAGTTCTCTAAGTCCGTGAAACAGTGAACAGAGAATGTATGAGTTTCTCAAGATTGGTAAGAGATAGAAACAAGAGAAAGTACACAGTGATTCATCTACCTAGAAAAGTTACAGAGGTTTACACAGAGAATTCCAAGTATAAGTACAAGAAAATAAGAGAGACTTAGAAAACTGGTAAAACCTACATTGTTGATGGAGTTGGGAGTACTTAGCACTGTGAAAACAGCACTTTCGCAGAGAGAAATCTACTTCTCTAACACTGGGAAACAGTGAAGAGAGAATGTGTGAGTTTCTCAAGATTGGTAACAGATAGAAACAAGAGAAAGTACACAGTGATTCATCTACCTAGAAAAGTTACAGAGGTTTACACAGAAAATTCCAAGTATAAGTACAAGAAAATAAGAGAGACTTAGAAAACTGGTAAAACCTACATTGTAGATAGAGTTGGGAGTACTTAGCACTGTGAAAACAGCACTTTCGCAGAAAGAAATCTACTTCTCTAACACTGGGAAACAGTGAACAGAGAATGTATGAGTTTCTCAAGATTGGTAACAGATAGAAACAAGAGAAAGTACACAGTGATTCATCTACCTAGGGAAGTTACAGAAGTTTACACAGAGAATTCCATGTATAAGTACAAGAAAATAAGAGAGACTTAGAAAACTGGTAAAACCTACATTGTGGATAGAGTTGGGAGTACTTAGCACTGTGAAAACAGCACTTTCCCCGAAAGTAATTTATTTCTCTAAGTCCGTGTAACAGTGAACAGAGAATGTATCAGTTTCTCAAGATTGGTAACAGATAGAAACAAGAGAAAGTACACAGTGATTTATCTACCTAGAAAAGTTACAGAGGTTTACACAGAGAATTCCAAGTATAAGTACAAGAAAATAAGAGAGACTTAGAAAACTGGTAAAACCTACATTGTTGATAGAGTTGGGAGTACTTAGCACTGTGAAAACAGCACTTTCGCAGAGAGAAATCTACTTCTCTAACACTGGGAAACAGTGAAGAGAGAATGTGTGCGTTTCTCAAGATTGGTAACAGATAGAAACAAGAGAAATTATGCAGTGATTCATCTACCTAGAAAAGTTACAGAGGTTTACACAGAGAATTCCAAGTATAAGTACAAGAAAATAAGAGAGACTTAGAAAACTGGTAAAACCTACATTGTTGATAGAGTTGGGAGTACTTAGCACTGTGAAAACAGCACTTTCACAGAAAGAAATTTAGTTCTCTAAGTCCGTGAAACAGTGAACAGAGAATGTATGAGTTTCTCAAGATTGGTAACAGATAGAAACAAGAGAAAGTACACAGTGATTCATCTACCTAGAAAAGTAACAGAAGTTTACAAAGAGAATTCCAAGTATAAGTACAAGAAAATAAGAGAGACTTAGAAAACTGGTAAAACCTAAATTGTAGATAGAGTTGGGAGTACTTAGCACTGTGAAAACAGCACTTTCGCAGAAAGAAATCTACTTCTCTAACACTGGGAAACAGTGAACAGAGAATGTATGAGTTTCTCAAGATTGGTAACAGATAGAAACAAGAGAAAGTACACAGTGATTCATCTACCTAGGGAAGTTACAGAAGTTTACACAGAGAATTCCATGTATAAGTACAAGAAAATAAGAGAGACTTAGAAAACTGGTAAAACCTACATTGTTGATAGAGTTGGGAGTACTTAGCACTGTGAAAACAGCACTTTCGCAGAAATAAATCTACTTCTCTAAGACTGGGAAACACTGAACAGAGAATGTATCAGTTTCTAAAGATTGGTAACAGATAGAAAGAAGAGAAAGTACACAGTGATTCATCTACCTAGAAAAGTTACAGAGGTTTACACAGAGAATTCCAAGTATAAGTACAGGAAAATAAGAGAGACTTAGAAAACTGGTAAAACCTACTTTGTGGATAGAGTTGGGAGTACTTAGCACTGTGAAAACAGCACTTTCGCCGAAAGAAATTTAGTTCTCTAAGTCCGTGTAACAGTGAATAGAGAATGTATGAGTTTCTCAAGATTGGTAACAGATAGAAACAAGAGAAAGTACACAGTGATTCATCTACCTAGAAAAGTTACAGAGGTTTACACAGAGAATTCCAAGTATAAGTACAAGAAAATAAGAGAGACTTAGAAAACTGGTAAAACCTACATTTCAGATAGAGTTGGGAGTACTTAGCACTGTGAAAACAGCACTTTCGCAGAAAGAAATCTACTTCTCTAAGACTGGGAAACAGTGAACAGAGAATGTATGAGTTTCTCAAGATTGGTAACAGATAGAAACAAGAGAAAGTACACACTGATTCATCTACCTAGGGAAGTTACAGAAGTTTACACAGAGAATTCCATGTATAACTACAAGAAAATAAGAGAGCCTTAGAAAACTGGTAAAACCTACATTGTGGATAGAGTTGGGAGTACTTAGCACTGTGAAAACATCACTTTCGCCGAAAGAAATTTAGTTCTCTAAGTCCGTGTAACAGTGAACAGAGAATGTATGAGTTTCTCAAGATTGGTAACAGATAGAAACAAGAGAAAGTACACAGTGATTCATCTACCTAGAAAAGTAACAGAGGTTTACACAGAGAATTCCAAGTATAAGTACAAGAAACTAATAGAGACTTAGAAAACAGGTAAAACCTATATTGTTGATAGAGTTGGGAGTACTTAGCACTGTGAAAACAGCACTTTCGCAGAAAGAAATCTACTTCTCTAAGACTGGGAAACAGTGAACAGAGAATGTATAAGTTTCTGAAGATGGGTAACAGATAGAAACAAGAGAAAGTACACAGTGATTCATCTACCTAGAGAAGTTACAGAAGTTTACACAGAGAATTCCATGTATAAGTACAAGAAAATAAGAGAGACTTAGAAAACTGGTAAAACCTACATTGTGGATAGAGTTGGCAGTACTTAGCACTGTGAAAACAGCACTTTCGCAGAAAGAAATCTACTTCTCTAAGACTGGGAAACACTGAACAGAGAATGTGTCACTTTCTCAAGATTGGTAACAGATAGAAATAAGAGAAAGTACACAGTGATTCATCTACATAGAAAAGTTACAGAGGTTTACAGAGAGAATTCCAAGTATAAGTACAAGAAAATAAGAGAGACTTAGAAAACTGGTAAAACCTAAATTGTTGATAGAGTTGGAAGTACTTAGCACTGTGAAAGCAGCACTTTCGCCGAAAGAAATTTAGTTCTCTAAGTCCGTGAAACAGTGAACAGGGAATGTATGAGTTTCTCAAGATTGGTAACAGATAGAAACAAGAGAAAGTACACAGTGATTCATCTACCTAAAATGTAACAGAGGTTTACACAGAGAATTCCAAGTAAAAGTACAAGAAAATAAGAGAGACTTAGAAAACTGGTAAAACCTACATTGTTGATAGAGTTGGGAGTACTTAGCACTGTGAAAACAGCACTTTCTCGGAAAGCAATCTGCTTCTCTAAGACAGGGAAACAGTGAACAGAGAATGTATGAGTTTCTCAGATTGGTAACAGATAGAAAGAAGAGAAAGAATGCAGTGATTCTTCTACATAGAAAAGTTACAGAGGTTTACACAGAGAATTCCAAGTATAAGTACAACAAAATAAGAGAGACTTAGAAAACTGGTAAAACCTACATTGTTGATAGAGTTGGGAGTACTTAGCACTGTGAAAACAGCACTTTCGCCGAAAGAAATTTAGTTCTCTAAGTCCGTGAAACAGTGAACAGACAATGTATGAGTTTCTCAAGATTGGTAACAGATAGAAACAAGAGAAAGTACACAGTGATTCATCTGCATAGAAAAGTTACAGAAGTTTACACAGAGAATTCCAAGTATAAGTACAAGACAATAAGAGATAGTTAGAAAACTGGTAAAACCTACATTGTTGATAGAGTTGGGAGTACTTAGCACTGTGAAAACAGCACTTTCGCCGAAAGAAATTTAGTTCTCTAAGTCCGTGAAACAGAGAACAGAGAATGTATGAGTTTCTGAAGATTGGTAACAGATAGAAACAAGAGAAAGTACGCAGTGATTCATCTACCTAGAAAAGTTACAGAGGTTTACACAGAGAATTCCAAGTATAAGTACAAGAAAATAAGAGAGACTTAGAAAACTGGTAAAACCTACATTGTGGATAGAGTTGGGAGTACTTAGCACTGTGAAAACAGCACTTTCGCCGAAAGAAATTTAGTTCTCTAAGTCCGTGTAACAGTAAACAGAGAATGTATGAGTTTCTCAAGATTGGTTACAGATAGAAACAAGAGAAAGTACACAGTGATTCATCTACCTAGAAAAGTTACAGAGGTTTACACAGAGAATTCCAAGTATAAGTACAAGAAAATAAGAGAGACTTAGAAAACTGGTAAAACCTACATTTCAGATAGAGTTGGGAGTACTTAGCACTGTGAAAACAGCACTTTCGCAGAAAGAAATCTACTTCTCTAAGACTGGGAAACAGTGAACAGAGAATGTATGAGTTTCTCAAGATTGGTAACAGATAGAAACAAGAGAAAGTACACACTGATTCATCTACCTAGGGAAGTTACAGAAGTTTACACAGAGAATTCCATGTATAAGTACAAGAAAATAAGAGAGACTTAGAAAACTGGTAAAACCTACATTGTGGATAGAGTTGGGAGTACTTAGCACTGTGAAAACATCACTTTCGCCGAAAGAAATTTAGTTCACTAAGTCCGTGTAACTGTGAACAGAGAATGTATCAGTTTCTCAAGATTGGTAACAGATAGAAACAAGAGAAAGTACACAGTGATTTATCTACCTAGAAAAGTTACAGAGGTTTACACAGAGAATTCCAAGTATAAGTACAAGAAAATAAGAGAGACTTAGAAAACTGGTAAAACCTACATTGTTGATAGAGTTGGGAGTACTTAGCACTGTGAAAACAGCACTTTCGCCGAAAGAAATTTAGTTCTCTAAGTCCGTGTAACAGTGAACAGAGAATGTATGAGTTTCTCAAGATTGGTAACAGATAGAAACAAGAGAAAGTACACAGTGATTCATCTACCTAGAAAAGTAACAGAGGTTTACACAGAGAATTCCAAGTATAAGTACAAGAAAATAATAGAGACTTAGAAAACAGGTAAAACCTATATTGTTGATAGAGTTGGGAGTACTTAGCACTGTGAAAACAGCACTTTCGCAGAAAAAATCTACTTCTCTAACACTGGGAAACAGTGAACAGAGAATGTATGAGTTTCTCAAGACTGGTAACAGAGAGAAACAAGATAGACCGCAGTGATTGATCTACCTAGAAAAGTTACAGAGGTTTACGCAGAGAATTCCAAGTATAAGTACAAGAAAATAAGAGAGACTTACAATACTGGTAAAACCTACATTGTTGATAGAGTTGGGAGTACTTAGCACTGTGAAAACAGCACTTTCGCAGAAAAAAATTTAGTTCTCTAAGTCCGTGAAACAGTGAACAGAGAATGTATGAGTTTCTCAAGATTGGTAAGAGATAGAAACAAGAGAAAGTACACAGTGATTCATCTACCTAGAAAAGTTACAGAGGTTTACACAGAGAATTCCAAGTATAAGTACAAGAAAATAAGAGAGACTTAGAAAACTGGTAAAACCTACATTGTTGATGGAGTTGGGAGTACTTAGCACTGTGAAAACAGCACTTTCGCAGAGAGAAATCTACTTCTCTAACACTGGGAAACAGTGAAGAGAGAATGTGTGAGTTTCTCAAGATTGGTAACAGATAGAAACAAGAGAAAGTACACAGTGATTCATCTACCTAGAAAAGTTACAGAGGTTTACACAGAAAATTCCAAGTATAAGTACAAGAAAATAAGAGAGACTTAGAAAACTGGTAAAACCTACATTGTAGATAGAGTTGGGAGTACTTAGCACTGTGAAAACAGCACTTTCGCAGAAAGAAATCTACTTCTCTAACACTGGGAAACAGTGAACAGAGAATGTATGAGTTTCTCAAGATTGGTAACAGATAGAAACAAGAGAAAGTACACAGTGATTCATCTACCTAGGGAAGTTACAGAAGTTTACACAGAGAATTCCATGTATAAGTACAAGAAAATAAGAGAGACTTAGAAAACTGGTAAAACCTACATTGTGGATAGAGTTGGGAGTACTTAGCACTGTGAAAACAGCACTTTCCCCGAAAGTAATTTATTTCTCTAAGTCCGTGTAACAGTGAACAGAGAATGTATCAGTTTCTCAAGATTGGTAACAGATAGAAACAAGAGAAAGTACACAGTGATTTATCTACCTAGAAAAGTTACAGAGGTTTACACAGAGAATTCCAAGTATAAGTACAAGAAAATAAGAGAGACTTAGAAAACTGGTAAAACCTACATTGTTGATAGAGTTGGGAGTACTTAGCACTGTGAAAACAGCACTTTCGCAGAGAGAAATCTACTTCTCTAACACTGGGAAACAGTGAAGAGAGAATGTGTGCGTTTCTCAAGATTGGTAACAGATAGAAACAAGAGAAATTATGCAGTGATTCATCTACCTAGAAAAGTTACAGAGGTTTACACAGAGAATTCCAAGTATAAGTACAAGAAAATAAGAGAGACTTAGAAAACTGGTAAAACCTACATTGTTGATAGAGTTGGGAGTACTTAGCACTGTGAAAACAGCACTTTCACAGAAAGAAATTTAGTTCTCTAAGTCCGTGAAACAGTGAACAGAGAATGTATGAGTTTCTCAAGATTGGTAACAGATAGAAACAAGAGAAAGTACACAGTGATTCATCTACCTAGAAAAGTAACAGAAGTTTACAAAGAGAATTCCAAGTATAAGTACAAGAAAATAAGAGAGACTTAGAAAACTTTTAAAACCTACATTGTTGATAGAGTTGGGAGTACTTAGCACTGTGAAAACAGCACTTTCACAGAAAGAAATTTAGTTCTCTAAGTCCGTGAAACAGTGAACAGAGAATGTATGAGTTTCTCAAGATTGGTACCAGATAGAAACAAGAGAAAGTACACAGTGATTCGTCTACCTAGAGAAGTTACAGAAGTTTACACAGAGAATTCCATGTATAAGTAGACGAAAATAAGAGAGACTTAGAAAACTGGTAAAACCTACATTGTGGATAGAGTTGGGAGTACTTAGCACTGTGAAAACAGCACTTTCGCAGAAAGAAATCTACTTCTCTAAGACTGGGAAACACTGAACAGAGAATGTATCAGTTTCTCAAGATTTGTAACAGATAGAAAGAAGAGAAAGTACACAGTGATTCATCTACCTAGAAAAGTTACAGAGGTTTACACAGAGAATTCCAAGTATAAGTACAAGAAAATAAGAGAGACTTAGAAAACTGGTAAAACCTACATTGTGGATAGAGTTGGGAGTACTTAGCACTGTGAAAACAGCACTTTCGCCGAAAGAAATTTAGTTCTCTAAGTCCGTGTAACAGTGAACAGAGAATGTATGAGTTTCTCAAGATTGGTAACAGATAGAAACAAGAGAAAGTACACAGTGATTCATCTACCTAGAAAAGTTACAGAGGTTTACACAGAGAATTCCAAGTATAAGTACAAGAAAATAAGAGAGACTTAGAAAACTGGTAAAACCTACATTTCAGATAGAGTTGGGAGTACTTAGCACTGTGAAAACAGCACTTTCGCAGAAAGAAATCTACTTCTCTAAGACTGGGAAACAGTGAACAGAGAATGTATCAGTTTCTCAAGATTGGTAACAGATAGAAAGAAGAGAAAGTACGGAGTGATTCATCTACATAGAAAAGTTACAGAGGTTTACACAGAGAATTCCAAGTATAAGTACAAGAAAATAAGAGAGACTTAGAAAACTGGTAAAACCTACATTGTTGATAGAGTTGGGAGTACTTAGCACTGTGAAAACAGCACTTTCGCAGAAAGAAATCTACTTCTCTAAGAGTGGGAAACAGTGAACAGAGAATGTATTAGTTTCTCAAGATTGGTAACAGATAGAAACAAGAGAAAGTACACAGTGATTCATCTACCTAAAGAAGTTACAGAAGTTTACACAGAATATTCCATGTATAAGTACAAGAAAATAAGAGAGACTTAGAAAACTGGTAAAACCTACATTGTGGATAGAGTTGGGAGTACTTAGCACTGTGAAAACAGCGCTTTCGCAGAAAGAAATCTACTTCTCTAAGACTGGGAAACACTGAACAGAGTATGTGTCAGTTTCTCAAGATTGGTAACAGATAGAAAGAAGAGAAAGTACGCAGTGATTCATTTACATAGAAAAGTTACAGAGGTTTACACAGAGAATTCCAAGTATAAGTACAAGAAAATAAGAGAGACTTAGAAAACTGGTAAAACCCACATTGTGGATAGAGTTGGGAGTACTTAGCACTGTGAAAACAGCACTTTCGCCGAAAGAAATTTAGTTCTCTAAGTCCGTGAAACAGTGAACAGAGAATGTATGAGTTTCTCAAGATTGGTAACAGATCGAAACAAGAGAAAGTACACAGTGATTCATCTGCCTAGAAAAGTTTCAGAGGTTTACACAGAGAATTCCAAGTATAAGTACAAGAAAATAAGAGAGACTTAGAAAACTGGTAAAACCTAAATTGTAGATAGAGTTGGGAGTACTTAGCACTGTGAAAACAGCACTTTCGCAGAAAGAAATCTACTTCTCTAAGACTGGGAAACAGTGAACAGAGAATGTATGAGTTTCTCAAGATTGGTAACAGATAGAAACAAGAGAAAGTACACAGTGATTCATCTACCTAGGGAACTTACAGAAGTTTACACAGAGAATTCCAAGTATAAGTACAAGAAAATAAGAGAGACTTAGAAAACTGATAAAACCTACATTGTGGATAGAGTTGGGAGTACTTAGCACTGTGAAAACAGCACTTTCGCCGAAGGAAATTTAGTTCTCTAAGTCCGTGTAACAGTGAACACAGAATGTATGAGTTTCTCAAGATTGGTAACAGATAGAAACAAGAGAAAGTACACAGTGATTCATCTACCTAGAAAAGTTACAGAGGTTTACACAGAGAATTCCAAGTATAAGTACAAGAAAATAAGAGAGACTTAGAAAACTGGTAAAACCTACATTTCAGATAGAGTTGGGAGTACTTAGCACTGTGAAAACAGCACTTTCGCAGAAAGAAATCTACTTCTCTAAGACTGGGAAACACTGAACAGAGAATGTATGAGTTTCTCAAGATTGGTAACAGATAGAAACAAGAGAAAGTACACACTGATTCATCTACCTAGGGAAGTTACAGAAGTTTACACAGAGAATTCCATGTATAAGTACAAGAAAATAAAAGAGACTTAGAAAACTGGTAAAACCTACATTGTGGATAGAGTTGGGAGTACTTAGCACTGTGAAAACAGCACTTTCGCAGAAAGAAATCTACTTCTCTAAGACTGGAAACAGTGAACAGAGAATGTATGAGTTTCTCAAGATTGGTAACAGATAGAAACAAGAGAAAGTACACAGTGATTCATCTACCTAGGGAAGTTACAGAAGTTTACACAGAGAATTCCATGTATAAGTACAAGAAAATAAGAGAGACTTAGAAAACTGGTAAAACCTACATTGTGGATAGAGTTGGGAGTACTTAGCACTGTGAAAACAGCACTTTCCCCGAAAGTAATTTATTTCTCTAAGTCCGTGTAACAGTGAACAGAGAATGTATCAGTTTCTCAAGATTGGTAACAGATAGAAACAAGAGAAAGTACACAGTGATTTATCTACCTAGAAAAGTTACAGAGGTTTACACAGAGAATTCCAAGTATAAGTACAAGAAAATAAGAGAGACTTAGAAATCTGGTGAAACCTACATTGTTGATAGAGTTGGGAGTACTTAGCACTGTGAAAACAGCACTTTCGCAGAGAGAAATCTACTTCTCTAACACTGGGAAACACTGAACAGAGAATGTATCAGTTTCTAAAGATTGGTAACAGATAGAAAGAAGAGAAAGTACACAGTAATTCATCTACCTAGAAAAGTTACAGAGGTTTACACAGAGAATTCCAAGTATAAGTACAAGAAAATAAGAGAGACTTAGAAAACTGGTAAAACCTACTTTGTGGATAGAGTTGGGAGTACTTAGCACTGTGAAAACAGCACTTTCGCCGAAAGAAATTTAGTTCTCTAAGTCCGTGTAACAGTGAACAGAGAATGTATGAGTTTCTCAAGATTGGTAACAGATAGAAACAAGAGAAAGTACACGGTGATTCATCTACCTAGAAAAGTTACAGAGGTTTACACAGAGAATTCCAAGTATAAGTACAAGAAAATAAGAGAGACTTAGAAAACTGGTAAAACCTACATTTCAGATAGAGTTGGGAGTACTTAGCACTGTGAAAACAGCACTTTCGGAGAAAGAAATCTACTTCTCTAAGACTGGGAAACCGTGAACAGAGAATGTATGAGTTTCTCAAGATTGGTAACAGATAGAAACAAGAGAAAGTACACACTGATTCATCTACCTAGGGAAGTTACAGAAGTTTACACAGAGAATTCCATGTATAACTACAAGAAAATAAGAGAGACTTAGAAAACTGGTAAAACCTACATTGTGGATAGAGTTGGGAGTACTTAGCACTGTGAAAACATCACTTTCGCCGAAAGAAATTTAGTTCACTAAGTCCGTGTAACAGTGAACAGAGAATGTATCAGTTTCTCAAGATTGGTAACAGATGGAAACAAGAGAAAGTACACAGTGATTTATCTACCTAGAAAAGTTACAGAGGTTTACACAGAGAATTCCAAGTATAAGTACAAGAAAATAAGAGAGACTTAGAAAACTGGTAAAACCTACATTGTTGATAGAGTTGGGAGTACTTAGCACTGTGAAAACAGCACTTTCGCCGAAAGAAATTTAGTTCTCTAAGTCCGTGTAACAGTGAACAGAGAATGTATGAGTTTCTCAAGATTGGTAACAGATAGAAACAAGAGAAAGTACACAGTGATTCATCCACCTAGAAAAGTAACAGAGGTTTACACAGAGAATTCCAAGTATAAGTACAAGAAAATAATAGAGACTTAGAAAACAGGTAAAACCTATATTGTTGATAGAGTTGGGAGTACTTAGCACTGTGAAAACAGCACTTTCGCAGAAAGAAATCTACTTCTCTAACACTGGGAAACAGTGAACAGAGAATGTATGAGTTTCTCAAGACTGGTAACAGAGAGAAACAAGATAGACCGCAGTGATTGATCTACCTAGAAAAGTTACAGAGGTTTACGCAGAGAATTCCAAGTATAAGTACAAGAAAATAAGAGAGACTTACAATACTGGTAAAACCTACATTGTTGATAGAGTTGGGAGTACTTAGCACTGTGAAAACAGCACTTTCGCAGAAAAAAATTTAGTTCTCTAAGTCCGTGAAACACTGAACAGAGAATGTATGAGTTTCTCAAGATTGGTAAGAGATAGAAACAAGAGAAAGTACACAGTGATTCATCTACCTAGAAAAGTTACAGAGGTTTACACAGAGAATTCCAAGTATAAGTACAAGAAAATAAGAGAGACTTAGAAAACTGGTAAAACCTACATTGTTGATAGAGTTGGGAGTACTTAGCACTGTGAAAACAGCACTTTCGCAGAGAGAAATCTACTTCTCTAACACTGGGAAACAGTGAAGAGAGAATGTGTGAGTTTCTCAAGATTGGTAACAGATAGAAACAGGAGAAAGTACACAGTGATTCATCTACCTAGAAAAGTTACAGAGGTTTACACAGAAAATTCCAAGTATAAGTACAAGAAAATAAGAGAGACTTAGAAAACTGGTAAAACCTACATTGTGGATAGAGTTGGGAGTACTTAGCACTGTGAAAACAGCGCTTTCGCAGAAAGAAATCTACTTCTCTAAGTCTGGGAAACACTGAACAGAGAATGTGTCAGTTTCTCAAGATTGGTAACAGATAGAAAGAAGAGAAAGTACGCAGTGATTCATCTACATAGAAAAGTTACAGAGGTTTACACAGAGAATTCCAAGTATAAGTACAAGAAAATAAGAGAGACTTAGAAAACTGGTGAAACCCACATTGTGGATAAAGTTGGGAGTACTTAGCACTGTGAAAACAGCACTTTCGCCGAAAGAAATTTAGTTCTCTAAGTCCGTGAAACAGTGAACAGAGAATGTATGAGTTTCTCAAGATTGGTAACAGATAGAAACAAGAGAAAGTACACAGTGATTCATCTACCTAGAAAAGTTACAGAGGTTTACACAGAGAATTCCAAGTATAAGTACAAGAAAATAAGAGAGACTTAGAAAACTGGTAAAACCTACATTGTAGATAGAGTTGGGAGTACTTAGCACTGTGAAAACAGCACTTTCGCAGAAAGAAATCTACTTCTCTAACACTGGGAAACAGTGAACAGAGAATGTATGAGTTTCTCAAGATTGGTAACAGATAGAAACAAGAGAAAGTACACAGTGATTCATCTACCTAGGGAAGTTACAGAAGTTTACACAGAGAATTCCATGTATAAGTACAAGAAAATAAGAGAGACTTAGAAAACTGGTAAAACCTACATTGTGGATAGAGTTGGGAGTACTTAGCACTGTGAAAACAGCACTTTCGCAGAAATAAATCTACTTCTCTAAGACTGGGAAACACTGAACAGAGAATGTATCAGTTTCTAAAGATTGGTAACAGATAGAAAGAAGAGAAAGTACACAGTGATTCATCTACCTAGAAAAGTTACAGAGGTTTACACAGAGAATTCCAAGTATAAGTACAAGAAAATAAGAGAGACTTAGAAAACTGGTAAAACCCACATTGTGGATAATGTTGGGAGTACTTAGCACTGTGAAAACAGCACTTTCGCTGAAAGAAATTTAGTTCTCTAAGTCCGTGAAACAGTGAACAGAGAATGTATGAGTTTCTCAAGATTGGTAACAGATAGAAACAAGAGAAAGTACACAGTGATTCATCTACCTAGAAAAGTTACAGAGGTTTACACAGAGAATTCCAAGTATAAGTACAAGAAAATAAGAGAGACTTAGAAAACTGGTAAAACCTACATTGTAGATAGAGTTGGGAGTACTTAGCACTGTGAAAACAGCACTTTCGCAGAAAGAAATCTACTTCTCTAACACTGGGAAACAGTGAACAGAGAATGTATGAGTTTCTCAAGATTGGTAACAGATAGAAACAAGAGAAAGTACACAGTGATTCATCTACCTAGGGAAGTTACAGAAGTTTACACAGAGAATTCCATGTATAAGTACAAGAAAATAAGAGAGACTTAGAAAACTGGTAAAACCTACATTGTGGATAGAGTTGGGAGTACTTAGCACTGTGAAAACAGCACTTTCGCAGAAATAAATCTACTTCTCTAAGACTGGGAAACACTGAGCAGAGAATGTATCAGTTTCTCAAGATTGGTAACAGATAGAAAGAAGAGAAAGTACACAGTGATTCATCTACCTAGAAAAGTTACAGAGGTTTACACAGAGAATTCCAAGTATAAGTACAAGAAAATAAGAGAGACTTAGAAAACTGGTAAAACCTACATTGTGGATAGAGTTGGGAGTACTTAGCACTGTGAAAACAGCACTTTCGCCGAAAGAAATTTAGTTCTCTAAGTCCGTGTAACAGTGAACACAGAATGTATGAGTTTCTCAAGATTGGTAACAGATAGAAACAAGAGAAAGTACACAGTGATTCATCTACCTAGAAAAGTTACAGAGGTTTACACAGAGAATTCCAAGTATAAGTACAAGAAAATAAGAGAGACTTAGAAAACTGGTAAAACCTACATTTCAGATAGAGTTGGGAGTACTTAGCACTGTGAAAACAGCACTTTCGCAGAAAGAAATCTACTTCTCTAAGACTGGGAAACACTGAACAGAGAATGTATGAGTTTCTCAAGATTGGTAACAGATAGAAACAAGAGAAAGTACACACTGATTCATCTACCTAGGGAAGTTACAGAAGTTTACACAGAGAATTCCATGTATAAGTACAAGAAAATAAAAGAGACTTAGAAAACTGGTAAAACCTACATTGTGGATAGAGTTGGGAGTACTTAGCACTGTGAAAACAGCACTTTCGCAGAAAGAAATCTACTTCTCTAAGACTGGGAAACAGTGAACAGAGAATGTATGAGTTTCT
This sequence comes from Heterohyrax brucei, assembly GCA_028571685.1. NCBI lineage: Eukaryota > Metazoa > Chordata > Mammalia > Hyracoidea > Procaviidae > Heterohyrax > Heterohyrax brucei. The sequence goes on from CM053156.1 coordinate 34,793,264, forward strand.
CAAGATTGGTAACAGATAGAAACAAGAGAAAGTACACAGTGATTCATCTACCTAGGGAAGTTACAGAAGTTTACACAGAGAATTCCATGTATAAGTACAAGAAAATAAGAGAGACTTAGAAAACTGGTAAAACCTACATTGTGGATAGAGTTGGGAGTACTTAGCACTGTGAAAACAGCACTTTCGCAGAAATAAATCTACTTCTCTAAGACTGGGAAACACTGAACAGAGAATGTATCAGTTTCTAAAGATTGGTAACAGATAGAAAGAAGAGAAAGTACACAGTGATTCATCTACCTAGAAAAGTTACAGAGGTTTACACAGAGAATTCCAAGTATAAGTACAAGAAAATAAGAGAGACTTAGAAAACTGGTAAAACCTACTTTGTGGATAGAGTTGGGAGTACTTAGCACTGTGAAAACAGCACTTTCGCCGAAAGAAATTTAGTTCTCTAAGTCCGTGTAACAGTGAACAGAGAATGTATGAGTTTCTCAAGATTGGTAACAGATAGAAACAAGAGAAAGTACACGGTGATTCATCTACCTAGAAAAGTTACAGAGGTTTACACAGAGAATTCCAAGTATAAGTACAAGAAAATAAGAGAGACTTAGAAAACTGGTAAAACCTACATTTCAGATAGAGTTGGGAGTACTTAGCACTGTGAAAACAGCACTTTCGGAGAAAGAAATCTACTTCTCTAAGACTGGGAAACCGTGAACAGAGAATGTATGAGTTTCTCAAGATTGGTAACAGATAGAAACAAGAGGAAGTACACACTGATTCATCTACCTAGGGAAGTTACAGAAGTTTACACAGAGAATTCCATGTATAACTACAAGAAAATAAGAGAGACTTAGAAAACTGGTAAAACCTACATTGTGGATAGAGTTGGGAGTACTTAGCACTGTGAAAACATCACTTTCGCCGAAAGAAATTTAGTTCACTAAGTCCGTGTAACAGTGAACAGAGAATGTATCAGTTTCTCAAGATTGGTAACAGATAGAAACAAGAGAAAGTACACAGTGATTTATCTACCTAGAAAAGTTACAGAGGTTTACACAGAGAATTCCAAGTATAAGTACAAGAAAATAAGAGAGACTTAGAAAACTGGTAAAACCTACATTGTTGATAGAGTTGGGAGTACTTAGCACTGTGAAAACAGCACTTTCGCCGAAAGAAATTTAGTTCTCTAAGTCCGTGTAACAGTGAACAGAGAATGTATGAGTTTCTCAAGATTGGTAACAGATAGAAACAAGAGAAAGTACACAGTGATTCATGTACCTAGAAAAGTAACAGAGGTTTACACAGAGAATTCCAAGTATAAGTACAAGAAAATAATAGAGACTTAGAAAACAGGTAAAACCTATATTGTTGATAGAGTTGGGAGTACTTAGCACTGTGAAAACAGCACTTTCGCAGAAAGAAATCTACTTCTCTAACACTGGGAAACAGTGAACAGAGAATGTATGAGTTTCTCAAGACTCGTAACAGAGAGAAACAAGATAGACCGCAGTGATTGATCTACCTAGAAAAGTTACAGAGGTTTACGCAGAGAATTCCAAGTATAAGTACAAGAAAATAAGAGAGACTTACAATACTGGTAAAACCTACATTGTTGATAGAGTTGGGAGTACTTAGCACTGTGAAAACAGCACTTTCGCAGAAAAAAATTTAGTTCTCTAAGTCCGTGAAACAGTGAACAGAGAATGTATGAGTTTCTCAAGATTGGTAAGAGATAGAAACAAGAGAAAGTACACAGTGATTCATCTACCTAGAAAAGTTACAGAGGTTTACACAGAGAATTCCAAGTATAAGTACAAGAAAATAAGAGAGACTTAGAAAACTGGTAAAACCTACATTGTTGATAGAGTTGGGAGTACTTAGCACTGTGAAAACAGCACTTTCGCAGAGAGAAATCTACTTCTCTAACACTGGGAAACAGTGAAGAGAGAATGTGTGAGTTTCTCAAGATTGGTAACAGATAGAAACAGGAGAAAGTACACAGTGATTCATCTACCTAGAAAAGTTACAGAGGTTTACACAGAAAATTCCAAGTATAAGTACAAGAAAATAAGAGAGACTTAGAAAACTGGTAAAACCTACATTGTGGATAGAGTTGGGAGTACTTAGCACTGTGAAAACAGCGCTTTCGCAGAAAGAAATCTACTTCTCTAAGTCTGGGAAACACTGAACAGAGAATGTGTCAGTTTCTCAAGATTGGTAACAGATAGAAAGAAGAGAAAGTACGCAGTGATTCATCTACATAGAAAAGTTACAGAGGTTTACACAGAGAATTCCAAGTATAAGTACAAGAAAATAAGAGAGACTTAGAAAACTGGTAAAACCCACATTGTGGATAAAGTTGGGAGTACTTAGCACTGTGAAAACAGCACTTTCGCCGAAAGAAATTTAGTTCTCTAAGTCCGTGAAACAGTGAACAGAGAATGTATGAGTTTCTCAAGATTGGTAACAGATAGAAACAAGAGAAAGTACACAGTGATTCATCTACCTAGAAAAGTTACAGAGGTTTACACAGAGAATTCCAAGTATAAGTACAAGAAAATAAGAGAGACTTAGAAAACTGGTAAAACCTACATTGTAGATAGAGTTGGGAGTACTTAGCACTGTGAAAACAGCACTTTCGCAGAAAGAAATCTACTTCTCTAACACTGGGAAACAGTGAACAGAGAATGTATGAGTTTCTCAAGATTGGTAACAGATAGAAACAAGAGAAAGTACACAGTGATTCATCTACCTAGGGAAGTTACAGAAGTTTACACAGAGAATTCCATGTATAAGTACAAGAAAATAAGAGAGACTTAGAAAACTGGTAAAACCTACATTGTGGATAGAGTTGGGAGTACTTAGCACTGTGAAAACAGCACTTTCGCAGAAATAAATCTACTTCTCTAAGACTGGGAAACACTGAACAGAGAATGTATCAGTTTCTCAAGATTGGTAACAGATAGAAAGAAGAGAAAGTACACAGTGATTCATCTACCTAGAAAAGTTACAGAGGTTTACACAGAGAATTCCAAGTATAAGTACAAGAAAATAAGAGAGACTTAGAAAACTGGTAAAACCTACATTGTGGATAGAGTTGGGAGTACTTAGCACTGTGAAAACAGCACTTTCGCCGAAAGAAATTTAGTTCTCTAAGTCCGTGTAACAGTGAACACAGAATGTATGAGTTTCTCAAGATTGGTAACAGATAGAAACAAGAGAAAGTACACAGTGATTCATCTACCTAGAAAAGTTACAGAGGTTTACACAGAGAATTCCAAGTATAAGTACAAGAAAATAAGAGAGACTTAGAAAACTGGTAAAACCTACATTTCAGATAGAGTTGGGAGTACTTAGCACTGTGAAAACAGCACTTTCGCAGAAAGAAATCTACTTCTCTAAGACTGGGAAACACTGAACAGAGAATGTATGAGTTTCTCAAGATTGGTAACAGATAGAAACAAGAGAAAGTACACACTGATTCATCTACCTAGGGAAGTTACAGAAGTTTACACAGAGAATTCCATGTATAAGTACAAGAAAATAAAAGAGACTTAGAAAACTGGTAAAACCTACATTGTGGATAGAGTTGGGAGTACTTAGCACTGTGAAAACAGCACTTTCGCAGAAATAAATCTACTTCTCTAAGACTGGGAGACACTGAACAGAGAATGTATCAGTTTCTAAAGATTGGTAACAGATAGAAAGAAGAGAAAGTACACAGTGATTCATCTACCTAGAAAAGTTACAGAGGTTTACACAGAGAATTCCAAGTATAAGTACAAGAAAATAAGAGAGACTTAGAAAACTGGTAAAACCTACTTTGTGGATAGAGTTGGGAGTACTTAGCACTGTGAAAACAGCACTTTCGCCGAAAGAAATTTAGTTCTCTAAGTCCGTGTAACAGTGAACAGAGAATGTATGAGTTTCTCAAGATTGGTAACAGATAGAAACAAGAGAAAGTACACGGTGATTCATCTACCTAGAAAAGTTACAGAGGTTTACACAGAGAATTCCAAGTATAAGTACAAGAAAATAAGAGAGACTTAGAAAACTGGTAAAACCTACATTTCAGATAGAGTTGGGAGTACTTAGCACTGTGAAAACAGCACTTTCGGAGAAAGAAATCTACTTCTCTAAGACTGGGAAACCGTGAACAGAGAATGTATGAGTTTCTCAAGATTGGTAACAGATAGAAACAAGAGAAAGTACACACTGATTCATCTACCTAGGGAAGTTACAGAAGTTTACACAGAGAATTCCATGTATAACTACAAGAAAATAAGAGAGACTTAGAAAACTGGTAAAACCTACATTGTGGATAGAGTTGGGAGTACTTAGCACTGTGAAAACATCACTTTCGCCGAAAGAAATTTAGTTCACTAAGTCCGTGTAACAGTGAACAGAGAATGTATCAGTTTCTCAAGATTGGTAACAGATAGAAACAAGAGAAAGTACACAGTGATTTATCTACCTAGAAAAGTTACAGAGGTTTACACAGAGAATTCCAAGTATAAGTACAAGAAAATAAGAGAGACTTAGAAAACTGGTAAAACCTACATTGTTGATAGAGTTGGGAGTACTTAGCACTGTGAAAACAGCACTTTCGCCGAAAGAAATTTAGTTCTCTAAGTCCGTGTAACAGTGAACAGAGAATGTATGAGTTTCTCAAGATTGGTAACAGATAGAAACAAGAGAAAGTACACAGTGATTCATCTACCTAGAAAAGTAACAGAGGTTTACACAGAGAATTCCAAGTATAAGTACAAGAAAATAATAGAGACTTAGAAAACAGGTAAAACCTATATTGTTGATAGAGTTGGGAGTACTTAGCACTGTGAAAACAGCACTTTCGCAGAAAGAAATCTACTTCTCTAACACTGGGAAACAGTGAACAGAGAATGTATGAGTTTCTCAAGACTGGTAACAGAGAGAAACAAGATAGACCGCAGTGATTGATCTACCTAGAAAAGTTACAGAGGTTTACGCAGAGAATTCCAAGTATAAGTACAAGAAAATAAGAGAGACTTACAATACTGGTAAAACCTACATTGTTGATAGAGTTGGGAGTACTTAGCACTGTGAAAACAGCACTTTCGCAGAAAAAAATTTAGTTCTCTAAGTCCGTGAAACTGTGAACAGAGAATGTATGAGTTTCTCAAGATTGGTAAGAGATAGAAACAAGAGAAAGTACACAGTGATTCATCTACCTAGAAAAGTTACAGAGGTTTACACAGAGAATTCCAAGTATAAGTACAAGAAAATAAGAGAGACTTAGAAAACTGGTAAAACCTACATTGTTGATAGAGTTGGGAGTACTTAGCACTGTGAAAACAGCACTTTCGCAGAGAGAAATCTACTTCTCTAACACTGGGAAACAGTGAAGAGAGAATGTATCAGGTTCTCAAGATTGGTAACAGATAGAAACAAGAGAAAGTACACAGTGATTCATCTACCTAGAAAAGTTACAGAGGTTTACACAGAGAATTCCAAGTATAAGTACAAGAAAATAAGAGAGACGTAGAAAACTGGTAAAATCTACATTGTTGATAGAGTTGGGAGTACTTAGCACTGTGAAAACAGCACTTTCGCAGAAGGAAATCTACTTCTCTAACACTGGGAAACCGTGAACAGAGAATGTATGAGTTTCTCAAGATTGGTAACAGATAGAAACAAGAGAAAGTACGCAGTGATTCATCTACCTAGAAAAGTTACAGAGGTTTACACAGAGAATTCCAAGTATAAGTACAACAAAATAAGAGAGACTTAGAAAACTGGTAAAATCTACATTGTTGATAGAGTTGGGAGTACTTAGCACTGTGAAAACAGCACTTTCGCAGAAGGAAATCTACTTCTCTAACACTGGGAAACAGTGAACAGAGAATGTATGAGTTTCTCAAGACTGGTAACAGAGAGAAACAAGATAGACCGCAGTGATTGATCTACCTAGAAAAGTTACAGAGGTTTACGCAGAGAATTCCAAGTATAAGTACAAGAAAATAAGAGAGACTTACAAAACTGGTAAAACCTACATTGTTGATAGAGTTGGGAGTACTTAGCACTGTGAAAACAGCACTTTCGCAGAAAGAAATTTAGTTCTCTAAGTCCGTGAAACAGTGAACAGAGAATGTATGAGTTTCTCAAGATTGGTAACAGATAGAAACAAGAGAAAGTACACAGTGATTCATCTACCTAGAAAAGTTACAGAGGTTTACACAGAGAATTCCAAGTATAAGTACAAGAAAATAAGAGAGACTTAGAAAACTGGTAAAACGTACATTGTTGATAGAGTTGGGAGTACTTAGCACTGTGAAAACAGCACTTTCGCAGAGAGAAATCTACTTCTCTAACACTGGGAAACAGTGAAGAGAGAATGTGTGAGTTTCTCAAGATTGGTAACAGATAGAAACAAGAGAAAGTACACAGTGATTCATCTACCTAGAAAAGTTACAGAGGTTTACACAGAAAATTCCAAGTATAAGTACAAGAAAATAAGAGAGACTTAGAAAACTGGTAAAACCTACATTGTGGATAGAGTTGGGAGTACTTAGCACTGTGAAAACAGCGCTTTCGCAGAAGGAAATCTACTTCTCTAAGTCTGGGAAACACTGAACAGAGAATGTGTCAGTTTCTCAAGATTGGTAACAGATAGAAAGAAGAGAAAGTACGCAGTGATTCATCTACATAGAAAAGTTACAGAGGTTTACACAGAGAATTCCAAGTATAAGTACAAGAAAATAAGAGAGACGTAGAAAACTGGTAAAACCCACATTGTGGATAGAGTTGGGAGTACTTAGCACTGTGAAAACAGCACTTTCGCCGAAAAAAATTTAGTTCTCTAAGTCCGTGAAACAGTGAAAAGAGAATGTATGAGTTTCTCAAGATTGGTAACAGATAGAAACAAGAGAAAGTGCACAGTGATTCATCTACCTAGAAAAGTTACAGAGGTTTACTCAGAGAATTCCAAGTATAAGTACAAGAAAATAAGAGAGACTTAGAAAACTGGTAAAACCTACATTTCAGATAGAGTTGGGAGTACTTAGCACTGTGAAAACAGCACTTTCGCAGAAAGAAATCTACTTCTCTAACACTGGGAAACAGTGAACAGAGAATGTATGAGTTTCTCAAGATTGGTAACAGATAGAAACAAGAGAAAGTACACAGTGATTCATCTACCTAGGGAAGTTACAGAGGTTTACACAGTGAATTCCAAGTATAAGTACAAGAAAATAAGAGAGACTTAGAAAACTGGTAAAACCTACACTGTTGATAGAGTTGGGAGTACTTAGCACTGTGAAAACAGCACTTTCACAGAAAGAAATTTAGTTCTGTAAGTCCGTGAAACAGTGAAAAGAGAATGTATGAGTTTCTCAAGATTGGTAACAGATAGAAACAAGAGAAAGTACACAGTGATTCATCTACCTAGAAAAGTAACAGAAGTTTACAAAGAGAATTCCAAGTATAAGTACAAGAAAATAAGAGAGACTTAGAAAACTGGTAAAACCTACATTGTTGATAGAGTTGGGAGTACTTAGCACTGTGAAAACAGCACTTTCGCAGAAAGAAATCTACTTCTCTAAGAGTGGGAAACAGTGAACAGAGAATGCATTAGTTTCTCAAGATTGGTAACAGATAGAAACAAGAGAAAGTACACAGTGATTCATCTACCTAAAGAAGTTTACACAGAATATTCCATGTATAAGTACAAGAAAATAAGAGAGACTTAGAAAACTGGTAAAACCTACTTTGTGGATAGAGTTGGGAGTACTTAGCACTGTGAAAACAGCACTTTCGCCGAAAGAAATTTAGTTCTCTAAGTCCGTGTAACAGTGACCAGAGAATGTATGAGTTTCTCAAGATTGGTAACAGATAGAAACAAGAGAAAGTACACGGTGATTCATCTACCTAGAAAAGTTACAGAGGTTTACACAGAGAATTCCAAGTATAAGTACAAGAAAATAAGAGAGACTTAGAAAACTGGTAAAACCTACATTTCAGATAGAGTTGGGAGTACTTAGCACTGTGAAAACAGCACTTTCGGAGAAAGAAATCTACTTCTCTAAGACTGGGAAACCGTGAACAGAGAATGTATGAGTTTCTCAGGATTGGTAACAGATAGAAACAAGAGAAAGTACACACTGATTCATCTACCTAGGGAAGTTACAGAAGTTTACACAGAGAATTCCATGTATAACTACAAGAAAATAAGAGAGACTTAGAAAACTGGTAAAACCTACATTGTGGATAGAGGTGGGAGTACTTAGCACTGTGAAAACATCATTTTCGCTGAAAGAAATTTAGTTCTCTAAGTCCGTGTAACAGTGAACAGAGAATGTATGAGTTTCTCAAGATTGGTAACAGATAGAAACAAGAGAAAGTACACAGTGATTCATCTACCTAGAAAAGTAACAGAGGTTTACACAGAGAATTCCAAGTATAAGTACAAGAAAATAATAGAGACTTAGAAAACAGGTAAAACCTATATTGTTGATAGAGTTGGGAGTACTTAGCACTGTGAAAACAGCACTTTCGCAGAAAGAAATCTACTTCTCTAAAACTGGGAAACAGTGAACAGAGAATGTATGAGTTTCTCAAGACTGGTAACAGAGAGAAACAAGATAGACCGCAGTGATTGATCTACCTAGAAAAGTTACAGAGGTTGACGCAGAGAATTCCAAGTATAAGTACAAGAAAATAAGAGAGACTTACAATACTGGTAAAACCTGCATTGTTGATAGAGTTGGAGTACTTAGCACTGTGAAAACAGCACTTTCGCAGAAAGAAATTTAGTTCTCTAAGTCCGTGAAACAGTGAACAGAGAATGTATGAGTTTCTCAAGTTTGGTAACAGATAGAAACAAGAGAAAGTACACAGTGATTCATCTACCTAGAAAAGTTACAGAGGTTTACACAGAGAATTCCAAGTATAAGTACAAGAAAATAAGTGAGACTTAGAAAACTGGTAAAACCTACATTGTTGATAGAGTTGGGAGTACTTAGCACTGTGAAAACAGCACTTTCGCAGAGAGAAATCTACTTCTCTAACACTGGGAAACAGTGAAGAGAGAATGTGTGAGTTTCTCAAGATTGGTAACAGATAGAAACAAGAGAAAGTACACAGTGATTCATCTACCTAGAAAAGTTACAGAGGTTTACACAGAAAATTCCAAGTATAAGTACAAGAAAATAAGAGAGACTTAGAAAACTGGTAAAACCTACATTGTGGATAGAGTTGGGAGTACTTAGCACTGTGAAAACAGCGCTTTCGCAGAAAGAAATCTACTTCTCTAAGTCTGGGAAACAATGAACAGAGAATGTGTCAGTTTCTCAAGATTGGTAACAGATAGAAAGAAGAGAAAGTACGCAGTGATTCATCTACATAGAAAAGTTACAGAGGTTTACACAGAGAATTCCAAGTATAAGTACAAGAAAATAAGAGAGACTTAGAAAACTGGTAAAACCCACATTGTGGATAGAGTTGGGAGTACTTAGCACTGTGAAAACAGCACTTTCGCCGAAAGAAATTTAGTTCTCTAAGTCCGTGAAACAGTGAACAGAGAATGTATGAGTTTCTCAAGATTGGTAACAGATAGAAACAAGAGAAAGTACACAGTGATTCATCTACCTAGAAAAGTTACAGAGGTTTACACAGAGAATTCCAAGTATAAGTACAAGAAAATAAGAGAGACTTAGAAAACTGGTAAAACCTACATTGTAGATAGAGTTGGGAGTACTTAGCACTGTGAAAACAGCACTTTCGCAGAAAGAAATCTACTTCTCTAACACTGGGAAACATTGAACAGAGAATGTATGAGTTTCTCAAGATTGGTAATAGATAGAAACAAGAGAAAGTACACAGTGATTCATCTACCTAGGGAAGTTACAGAAGTTTACACAGAGAATTCCATGTATAAGTACAAGAAAATAAGAGAGACTTAGAAAACTGGTAAAACCTACATTGTGGATAGAGTTGGGAGTACTTAGCACTGTGAAAACAGCACTTTCGCAGAAATAAATCTACTTCTCTAAGACTGGGAAACACTGAACAGAGAATGTGTCAGTTTCTCAAGATTGGTAACAGATAGAAAGAAGAGAAAGTACGCAGTGATTCATTTACATAGAAAAGTTACAGAGGTTTACACAGAGAATTCCAAGTATAAGTACAAGAAAATAAGAGAGACTTAGAAAACTGGTAAAACCCACATTGTGGATAGAGTTGGGAGTACTTAGCACTGTGAAAACAGCACTTTCGCCGAAAGAAATTTAGTTCTCTAAGTCCGTGAAACAGTGAACAGAGAATGTATGAGTTTCTCAAGATTGGTAACAGATCGAAACAAGAGAAAGTACACAGTGATTCATCTGCCTAGAAAAGTTTCAGAGGTTTACACAGAGAATTCCAAGTATAAGTACAAGAAAATAAGAGAGACTTAGAAAACTGGTAAAACCTAAATTGTAGATAGAGTTGGGAGTACTTAGCACTGTGAAAACAGCACTTTCGCAGAAAGAAATCTACTTCTCTAAGACTGGGAAACAGTGAACAGAGAATGTATGAGTTTCTCAAGATTGGTAACAGATAGAAACAAGAGAAAGTACACAGTGATTCATCTACCTAGGGAACTTACAGAAGTTTACACAGAGAATTCCAAGTATAAGTACAAGAAAATAAGAGAGACTTAGAAAACTGGTAAAACCTACATTGTGGATAGAGTTGGGAGTACTTAGCACTGTGAAAACAGCACTTTCGCCGAAGGAAATTTAGTTCTCTAAGTCCGTGTAACAGTGAACACAGAATGTATGAGTTTCTCAAGATTGGTAACAGATAGAAACAAGAGAAAGTACACAGTGATTCATCTACCTAGAAAAGTTACAGAGGTTTACACAGAGAATTCCAAGTATAAGTACAAGAAAATAAGAGAGACTTAGAAAACTGGTAAAACCTACATTTCAGATAGAGTTGGGAGTACTTAGCACTGTGAAAACAGCACTTTCGCAGAAAGAAATCTACTTCTCTAAGACTGGGAAACAGTGAACAGAGAATGTATGAGTTTCTCAAGATTGGTAACAGATAGAAACAAGAGAAAGTACACACTGATTCATCTACCTAGGGAAGTTACAGAAGTTTACACAGAGAATTCCATGTATAAGTACAAGAAAATAAAAGAGACTTAGAAAACTGGTAAAACCTACATTGTGGATAGAGTTGGGAGTACTTAGCACTGTGAAAACAGCACTTTCGCAGAAAGAAATCTACTTCTCTAAGACTGGGAAACAGTGAACAGAGAATGTATGAGTTTTTCAAGATTGGTAACAGATAGAAACAAGAGAAAGTACACAGTAATTCATCTACCTAGGGAAGTTACAGAAGTTTACACAGAGAATTCCATGTATAAGTACAAGAAAATAAGAGAGACTTAGAAAACTGGTAAAACCTACATTGTGGATAGAGTTGGGAGTACTTAGCACTGTGAAAACAGCACTTTCGCAGAAATAAATCTACTTCTCTAAGACTGGGAAACACTGAACAGAGAATGTATCAGTTTCTAAAGATTGGTAACAGATAGAAAGAAGAGAAAGTACACAGTGATTCATCTACCTAGAAAAGTTACAGAGGTTTACACAGAGAATTCCAAGTATAAGTACAAGAAAATAAGAGAGACTTAGAAAACTGGTAAAACCTACTTTGTGGATAGAGTTGGGAGTACTTAGCACTGTGAAAACAGCACTTTCGCCGAAAGAAATTTAGTTCTCTAAGTCCGTGTAACAGTGAACAGAGAATGTATGAGTTTCTCAAGATTGGTAACAGATAGAAACAAGAGAAAGTACACGGTGATTCATCTACCTAGAAAAGTTACAGAGGTTTACACAGAGAATTCCAAGTATAAGTACAAGAAAATAAGAGAGACTTAGAAAACTGGTAAAACCTACATTTCAGATAGAGTTGGGAGTACTTAGCACTGTGAAAACAGCACTTTCGGAGAAAGAAATCTACTTCTCTAAGACTGGGAAACCGTGAACAGAGAATGTATGAGTTTCTCAAGATTGGTAACAGATAGAAACAAGAGAAAGTACACACTGATTCATCTACCTAGGGAAGTTACAGAAGTTTACACAGAGAATTCCATGTATAACTACAAGAAAATAAGAGAGACTTAGAAAACTGGTAAAACCTACATTGTGGATAGAGTTGGGAGTACTTAGCACTGTGAAAACATCACTTTCGCCGAAAGAAATTTAGTTCACTAAGTCCGTGTAACAGTGAACAGAGAATGTATCAGTTTCTCAAGATTGGTAACAGATAGAAACAAGAGAAAGTACACAGTGATTCATCTACCTAGAAAAGTTACAGAGGTTTACACAGAGAATTCCAAGTATAAGTACAAGAAAATAAGAGAGACTTAGAAAACTGGTAAAACCTACATTGTTGATAGAGTTGGGAGTACTTAGCACTGTGAAAACAGCACTTTCGCAGAGAGAAATCTACTTCTCTAACACTGGGAAACAGTGAAGAGAGAATGTGTGAGTTTCTCAAGATTGGTAACAGATAGAAACAGGAGAAAGTACACAGTGATTCATCTACCTAGAAAAGTTACAGAGGTTTACACAGAAAATTCCAAGTATAAGTACAAGAAAATAAGAGAGACTTAGAAAACTGGTAAAACCTACATTGTGGATAGAGTTGGGAGTACTTAGCACTGTGAAAACAGCGCTTTCGCAGAAAGAAATCTACTTCTCTAAGTCTGGGAAACACTGAACAGAGAATGTGTCAGTTTCTCAAGATTGGTAACAGATAGAAAGAAGAGAAAGTACGCAGTGATTCATCTACATAGAAAAGTTACAGAGGTTTACACAGAGAATTCCAAGTATAAGTACAAGAAAATAAGAGAGACTTAGAAAACGGGTAAAACCCACATTGTGGATAAAGTTGGGAGTACTTAGCACTGTGAAAACAGCACTTTCGCCGAAAGAAATTTAGTTCTCTAAGTCCGTGAAACAGTGAACAGAGAATGTATGAGTTTCTCAAGATTGGTAACAGATAGAAACAAGAGAAAGTACACAGTGATTCATCTACCTAGAAAAGTTACAGAGGTTTACACAGAGAATTCCAAGTATAAGTACAAGAAAATAAGAGAGACTTAGAAAACTGGTAAAACCTACATTGTAGATAGAGTTGGGAGTACTTAGCACTGTGAAAACAGCACTTTCGCAGAAAGAAATCTACTTCTCTAACACTGGGAAACAGTGAACAGAGAATGTATGAGTTTCTCAAGATTGGTAACAGATAGAAACAAGAGAAAGTACACAGTGATTCATCTACCTAGGGAAATTACAGAAGTTTACACAGAGAATTCCATGTATAAGTACAAGAAAATAAGAGAGACTTAGAAAACTGGTAAAACCTACATTGTGGATAGAGTTGGGAGTACTTAGCACTGTGAAAACAGCACTTTCGCAGAAATAAATCTACTTCTCTAAGACTGGGAAACACTGAACAGAGAATGTATCAGTTTCTCAAGATTGGTAACAGATAGAAAGAAGAGAAAGTACACAGTGATTCATCTACCTAGAAAAGTTACAGAGGTTTACACAGAGAATTCCAAGTATAAGTACAAGAAAATAAGAGAGACTTAGAAAACTGGTAAAACCTACATTGTGGATAGAGTTGGGAGTACTTAGCACTGTGAAAACAGCACTTTCGCCGAAAGAAATTTAGTTCTCTAAGTCCGTGTAACAGTGAACACAGAATGTATCAGTTTCTCAAGATTGGTAACAGATAGAAACAAGAGAAAGTACACAGTGATTCATCTACCTAGAAAAGTTACAGAGGTTTACACAGAGAATTCCAAGTATAAGTACAAGAAAATAAGAGAGACTTAGAAAACTGGTAAAACCTACATTTCAGATAGAGTTGGGAGTACTTAGCACTGTGAAAACAGCACTTTCGCAGAAAGAAATCTACTTCTCTAAGACTGGGAAACACTGAACAGAGAATGTATGAGTTTCTCAAGATTGGTAACAGATAGAAACAAGAGAAAGTACACACTGATTCATCTACCTAGGGAAGTTACAGAAGTTTACACAGAGAATTCCATGTATAAGTACAAGAAAATAAAAGAGACTTAGAAAACTGGTAAAACCTACATTGTGGATAGAGTTGGGAGTACTTAGCACTGTGAAAACAGCACTTTCGCAGAAAGAAATCTACTTCTCTAAGACTGGGAAACAGTGAACAGAGAATGTATGAGTTTCTCAAGATTGGTAACAGATAGAAACAAGAGAAAGTACACAGTGATTCATCTACCTAGGGAAGTTACAGAAGTTTACACAGAGAATTCCATGTATAAGTACAAGAAAATAAGAGAGACTTAGAAAACTGGTAAAACCTACATTGTGGATAGAGTTGGGAGTACTTAGCACTGTGAAAACAGCACTTTCGCAGAAATAAATCTACTTCTCTAAGACTGGGAAACACTGAACAGAGAATGTATCAGTTTCTAAAGATTGGTAACAGATAGAAAGAAGAGAAAGTACACAGTGATTCATATACCTAGAAAAGTTACAGAGGTTTACACAGAGAATTCCAAGTATAAGTACAAGAAAATAAGAGAGACTTAGAAAACTGGTAAAACCTACTTTGTGGATAGAGTTGGGAGTACTTAGCACTGTGAAAACAGCACTTTCGCCGAAAGAAATTTAGTTCTCTAAGTCCGTGTAACAGTGAACAGAGAATGTATGAGTTTCTCAAGATTGGTAACAGATAGAAACAAGAGAAAGTACACGGTGATTCATCTACCTAGAAAAGTTACAGAGGTTTACACAGAGAATTCCAAGTATAAGTACAAGAAAATAAGAGAGACTTAGAAAACTGGTAAAACCTACATTTCAGATAGAGTTGGGAGTACTTAGCACTGTGAAAACAGCACTTTCGGAGAAAGAAATCTACTTCTCTAAGACTGGGAAACCGTGAACAGAGAATGTATGAGTTTCTCAAGATTGGTAACAGATAGAAACAAGAGAAAGTACACACTGATTCATCTACCTAGGGAAGTTACAGAAGTTTACACAGAGAATTCCATGTATAACTACAAGAAAATAAGAGAGACTTAGAAAACTGGTAAAACCTACATTGTGGATAGAGTTGGGAGTACTTAGCACTGTGAAAACATCACTTTCGCCGAAAGAAATTTAGTTCACTAAGTCCGTGTAACAGTGAACAGAGAATGTATCAGTTTCTCAAGATTGGTAACAGATAGAAACAAGAGAAAGTACACAGTGATTTATCTACCTAGAAAAGTTACAGAGGTTTACACAGAGAATTCCAAGTATAAGTACAAGAAAATAAGAGAGACTTAGAAAACTGGTAAAACCTACATTGTTGATAGAGTTGGGAGTACTTAGCACTGTGAAAACAGCACTTTCGCCGAAAGAAATTTAGTTCTCTAAGTCCGTGTAACAGTGAACAGAGAATGTATGAGTTTCTCAAGATTGGTAACAGATAGAAACAAGAGAAAGTACACAGTGATTCATCTACCTAGAAAAGTAACAGAGGTTTACACAGAGAATTCCAAGTATAAGTACAAGAAAATAATAGAGACTTAGAAAACAGGTAAAACCTATATTGTTGATAGAGTTGGGAGTACTTAGCACTGTGAAAACAGCACTTTCGCAGAAAGAAATCTACTTCTCTAACACTGGGAAACAGTGAACAGAGAATGTATGAGTTTCTCAAGACTGGTAACAGAGAGAAACAAGATAGACCGCAGTGATTGATCTACCTAGAAAAGTTACAGAGGTTTACGCAGAGAATTCCAAGTATAAGTACAAGAAAATAAGAGAGACTTACAATACTGGTAAAACCTACATTGTTGATAGAGTTGGGAGTACTTAGCACTGTGAAAACAGCACTTTCGCAGAAAAAAATTTAGTTCTCTAAGTCCGTGAAACAGTGAACAGAGAATGTATGAGTTTCTCAAGATTGGTAAGAGATAGAAACAAGAGAAAGTACACAGTGATTCATCTACCTAGAAAAGTTACAGAGGTTTACACAGAGAATTCCAAGTATAAGTACAAGAAAATAAGAGAGACTTAGAAAACTGGTAAAACCTACATTGTTGATAGAGTTGGGAGTACTTAGCACTGTGAAAACAGCACTTTCGCAGAGAGAAATCTACTTCTCTAACACTGGGAAACAGTGAAGAGAGAATGTGTGAGTTTCTCAAGATTGGTAACAGATAGAAACAGGAGAAAGTACACAGTGATTCATCTACCTAGAAAAGTTACAGAGGTTTACACAGAAAATTCCAAGTATAAGTACAAGAAAATAAGAGAGACTTAGAAAACTGGTAAAACCTACATTGTGGATAGAGTTGGGAGTACTTAGCACTGTGAAAACAGCGCTTTCGCAGAAAGAAATCTACTTCTCTAAGTCTGGGAAACACTGAACAGAGAATGTGTCAGTTTCTCAAGATTGGTAACAGATAGAAAGAAGAGAAAGTACGCAGTGATTCATCTACATAGAAAAGTTACAGAGGTTTACACAGAGAATTCCAAGTATAAGTACAAGAAAATAAGAGAGACTTAGAAAACTGGTAAAACCCACATTGTGGATAAAGTTGGGAGTACTTAGCACTGTGAAAACAGCACTTTCGCCGAAAGAAATTTAGTTCTCTAAGTCCGTGAAACAGTGAACAGAGAATGTATGAGTTTCTCAAGATTGGTAACAGATAGAAACAAGAGAAAGTACACAGTGATTCATCTACCTAGAAAAGTTACAGAGGTTTACACAGAGAATTCCAAGTATAAGTACAAGAAAATAAGAGAGACTTAGAAAACTGGTAAAACCTACATTGTAGATAGAGTTGGGAGTACTTAGCACTGTGAAAACAGCACTTTCGCAGAAAGAAATCTATTTCTCTAACACTGGGAAACAGTGAACAGAGAATGTATGAGTTTTTCAAGATTGGTAACAGATAGAAACAAGAGAAAGTACACAGTGATTCATCTACCTAGGGAAGTTACAGAAGTTTACACAGAGAATTCCATGTATAAGTACAAGAAAATAAGAGAGACTTAGAAAACTGGTAAAACCTACATTGTGGATAGAGTTGGGAGTACTTAGCACTGTGAAAACAGCACTTACGCAGAAATAAATCTACTTCTCTAAGACTGGGAAACACTGAACAGAGAATGTATCAGTTTCTCAAGATTGGTAACAGATAGAAAGAAGAGAAAGTACACAGTGATTCATCTACCTAGAAAAGTTACAGAGGTTTACACAGAGAATTCCAAGTATAAGTACAAGAAAATAAGAGAGACTTAGAAAACTGGTAAAACCTACATTGTGGATAGAGTTGGGAGTACTTAGCACTGTGAAAACAGCACTTTCGCCGAAAGAAATTTAGTTCTCTAAGTCCGTGTAACAGTGAACAGAGAATGTATGAGTTTCTCAAGATTGGTAACAGATAGAAACAAGAGAAAGTACACAGTGATTCATCTACCTAGAAAAGTTACAGAGGTTTACACAGAGAATTCCAAGTATAAGTACAAGAAAATAAGAGAGACTTAGAAAACTGGTAAAACCTACATTTCAGATAGAGTTGGGAGTACTTAGCACTGTGAAAACTGCACTTTCGCAGAAAGAAATCTACTTCTTTAAGACTGGGAAACAGTGAACAGAGAATGTATGAGTTTCTCAAGATTGGTAACAGATAGAAACCAGAGAAAGTACGCAGTGATTCATCTACATAGAAAAGTTACAGAGGTTTACACATAGAATTCCAAGTATAAGTACAAGAAAATATGAGAGACTTAGAAAACTGGTAAAACCTACATTTTCGATAGAGTTGGGAGTACTTAGCACTGTGAAAACAGCACTTTCGCAGAAAAAAATCTACTTCTCTAACACTGGGAAACAGTGAAGAGAGAATGTATGAGTTTCTCAAGATTGGTAACAGATAGAAACAAGAGAAAGCACACAGTGATTCATCTACCTAGAGAAGTTACAGAAGTTTACACAGAGAATTCCATGTATAAGTACAAGAAAATAAGAGAGACTTAGAAAACTGGTAAAACCTACATTGCGGATAGAGTTGTGAGTACTTAGCACTGCGAAAACAGCACTTTGGCCGAAAGAAGTTTAGTTCTCTAGGTCCGTGTAACAGTGAACAGAGAATGTATGAGTTTCTCAAGATTGGTAATAGATAGAAACAAGAGAAAGTACACAGTGATACATCTACCTAGGGAAGTTACAGAAGTTTACACAGAGAATTCCATGTATAAGTACAAGAAAATAAGAGAGACTTAGAAAACTGGTAAAACCTACATTGTGGATAGAGTTGGGAGTACTTAGCACTGTGAAAACAGCACTTTCGCAGAAATAAATCTACTTCTCTAAGACTGGGAAACACTGAACAGAGAATGTATCAGTTTCTCAAGATTGGTAACAGATAGAAAGAAGAGAAAGTACACAGTGATTCATCTACCTAGAAAAGTTACAGAGGTTTACACAGAGAATTCCAAGTATAAGTACAAGAAAATAAGAGAGACTTAGAAAACTGGTAAAACCTACATTGTGGATAGAGTTGGGAGTACTTAGCACTGTGAAAACAGCACTTTCGCCGAAAGAAATTTAGTTCTCTAAGTCCGTGTAACAGTGAACAGAGAATGTATGAGTTTCTCAAGATTGGTTACAGATAGAAACAAGAGAAAGTACACAGTGATTCATCTACCTAGAAAAGTTACAGAGGTTTACACAGAGAATTCCAAGTATAAGTACAAGAAAATAAGAGAGACTTAGAAAACTGGTAAAACCTACATTTCAGATAGAGTTGGGAGTACTTAGCACTGTGAAAACAGCACTTTCGCAGAAAGAAATCTACTTCTCTAAGACTGGGAAACAGTGAACAGAGAATGTATGAGTTTCTCAAGATTGGTAACAGATAGAAACAAGAGAAAGTACACACTGATTCATCTACCTAGGGAAGTTACAGAAGTTTACACAGAGAATTCCATGTATAAGTACAAGAAAATAAGAGAGACTTAGAAAACTGGTAAAACCTACATTGTGGATAGAGTTGGGAGTACTTAGCACTGTGAAAACATCACTTTCGCCGAAAGAAATTTAGTTCACTAAGTCCGTGTAACAGTGAACAGAGAATGTATCAGTTTCTCAAGATTGGTAACAGATAGAAACAAGAGAAAGTACACAGTGATTTATCTACCTAGAAAAGTTACAGAGGTTTACACAGAGAATTCCAAGTATAAGTACAAGAAAATAAGAGAGACTTAGAAAACTGGTAAAACCTACATTGTTGATAGAGTTGGGAGTACTTAGCACTGTGAAAACAGCACTTTCGCCGAAAGAAATTTAGTTCTCTAAGTCCGTGTAACAGTGAACAGAGAATGTATGAGTTTCTCAAGATTGGTAACAGATAGAAACAAGAGAAAGTACACAGTGATTCATCTACCTAGAAAAGTAACAGAGGTTTACACAGAGAATTCCAAGTATAAGTACAAGAAAATAATAGAGACTTAGAAAACAGGTAAAACCTATATTGTTGATAGAGTTGGGAGTACTTAGCACTGTGAAAACAGCACTTTCGCAGAAAGAAATCTACTTCTCTAACACTGGGAAACAGTGAACAGAGAATGTATGAGTTTTTCAAGACTGGTAACAGAGAGAAACAAGATAGACCGCAGTGATTGATCTACCTAGAAAAGTTACAGAGGTTTACGCAGAGAATTCCAAGTATAAGTACAAGAAAATAAGAGAGACTTACAATACTGGTAAAACCTACATTGTTGATAGAGTTGGGAGTACTTAGCATTGTGAAAACAGCACTTTCGCAGAAAAAAATTTAGTTCTCTAAGTCCGTGAAACAGTGAACAGAGAATGTATGAGTTTCTCAAGATTGGTAAGAGATAGAAACAAGAGAAAGTACACAGTGATTCATCTACCTAGAAAAGTTACAGAGGTTTACACAGAGAATTCCAAGTATAAGTACAAGAAAATAAGAGAGACTTAGAAAACTGGTAAAACCTACATTGTTGATAGAGTTGGGAGTACTTAGCACTGTGAAAACAGCACTTTCGCAGAGAGAAATCTACTTCTCTAACACTGGGAAACAGTGAAGAGAGAATGTGTGAGATTCTCAAGATTGGTAACAGATAGAAACAAGAGAAAGTACACAGTGATTCATCTACCTAGAAAAGTTACAGAGGTTTACACAGAAAATTCCAAGTATAAGTACAAGAAAATAAGAGAGACTTAGAAAACTGGTAAAACCTACATTGTGGATAGAGTTGGGAGTACTTAGCACTGTGAAAACAGCGCTTTCGCAGAAAGAAATCTACTTCTCTAAGTCTGGGAAACACTGAACAGAGAATGTGTCAGTTTCTCAAGATTGGTAACAGATAGAAAGAAGAGAAAGTACGCAGTGATTCATCTACATAGAAAAGTTACAGAGGTTTACACAGAGAATTCCAAGTATAAGTACAAGAAAATAAGAGAGACTTAGAAAACTTTTAAAACCTACATTGTTGATAGAGTTGGGAGTACTTAGCACTGTGAAAACACCACTTTCACAGAAAGAAATTTAGTTCTCTAAGTCCGTGAAACAGTGAACAGAGAATGTATGAGTTTCTCAAGATTGGTAGCAGATAGAAACAAGAGAAAGTACACAGTGATTCGTCTACCTAGAGAAGTTACAGAAGTTTACACAGAGAATTCCATGTATAAGTAGAAGAAAATAAGAGAGACTTAGAAAACTGGTAAAACCTACATTGTTGATAGAGTTGGGAGTACTTAGCACTGTGAAAACAGCACTTTCGCAGAAATAAATCTACTTCTCTAAGACTGGGAAACACTGAACAGAGAATGTATCAGTTTCTAAAGATTGGTAACAGATAGAAAGAAGAGAAAGTACACAGTGATTCATCTACCTAGAAAAGTTACAGAGGTTTACACAGAGAATTCCAAGTATAAGTACAAGAAAATAAGAGAGACTTAGAAAACTGGTAAAACCTACTTTGTGGATAGAGTTGGGAGTACTTAGCACTGTGAAAACAGCACTTTCGCCGAAAGAAATTTAGTTCTCTAAGTCCGTGTAACAGTGAACAGAGAATGTATGAGTTTCTCAAGATTGGTAACAGATAGAAACAAGAGAAAGTACACAGTGATTCATCTACCTAGAAAAGTTACAGAGGTTTACACAGAGAATTCCACGTATAAGTACAAGAAAATAAGAGAGACTTAGAAAACTGGTAAAACCTACATTTCAGATAGAGTTGGGAGTACTTAGCACTGTGAAAACAGCACTTTCGCAGAAAGAAATCTACTTCTCTAAGACTGGGAAACAGTGAACAGAGAATGTATGAGTTTCTCAAGATTGGTAACAGATAGAAACAAGAGAAAGTACACACTGATTCATCTACCTAGGGAAGTTTCAGAAGTTTACCCAGAGAATTCCATGTATAACTACAAGAAAATAAGAGAGACTTAGAAAACTGGTAAAACCTATATTGTGGATAGAGTTGGGAGTACTTAGCACTGTGAAAACATCACTTTCGCCGAAAGAAATTTAGTTCTCTAAGTCCGTGTAACAGTGAACAGAGAATGTATGAGTTTCTCAAGATTGGTAACAGATAGAAACAAGAGAAAGTACACAGTGATTCATCTACCTAGAAAAGTAACAGAGGTTTACACAGAGAATTCCAAGTATAAGTACAAGAAACTAATAGAGACTTAGAAAACAGGTAAAACCTATATTGTTGATAGAGTTGGGAGTACTTAGCACTGTGAAAACAGCACTTTCGCAGAAAGAAATCTACTTCTCTAAGACTGGGAAACAGTGAACAGAGAATGTATGAGTTTCTCAAGACTGGTAACAGAGAGAAACAAGATAGACCGCAGTGATTGATCTACCTAGAAAAGTTCCAGAGGTTTACGCAGAGAATTCCAAGTATAAGTACAAGAAAATAAGAGAGACTTACAAAACTGGTAAAACCTACATTGTTGATAGAGTTGGGAGTACTTAGCACTGTGAAAACAGCACTTTCGCAGAAAGAAATTTAGTTCTCTAAGTCCGGGAAACAGTGAACAGAGAATGTATGAGTTTCTCAAGATTGGTAATAGATAGAAACAAGAGAAAGTACACAGTGATTCATCTACCTAGAAAAGTTACAGAGGTTTACACAGAGAATTCCAAGTATAAGTACAAGAAAATAAGAGAGACTTAGAAAACTGGTAAAACCTACATTGTTGATAGAGTTGGGAGTACTTAGCACTGTGAAAACAGCACTTTCGCAGAGAGAAATCTACTTCTCTAACACTGGGAAACAGTGAAGAGAGAATGTGTGAGTTTCTCAAGATTGGTAACAGATAGAAACAAGAGAAAGCACACAGTGATTCATCTACCTAGAAAAGTTACAGAGGTTTACACAGAAAATTCCAAGTATAAGTACAAGAAAATAAGAGAGACTTAGAAAACTGGTAAAACCTACATTGTTGATAGAGTTGGGAGTACTTAGCACTGTGAAAACAGCACTTTCGCAGAAAGAAATCTACTTCTCTAAGACTCGAAACAGTGAACAGAGAATGTATCAGTTTCTCAAGATTGGTAACAGATAGAAAGAATAGAAAGTACGCAGTGATTCATCTACATAGAAAAGTTACAGAGGTTTACACAGAGAATTCCAAGTATAAGTACAAGAAAATAAGAGAGACTTAGAAAACTGGTAAAACCTACATTGTGGATAGAGTTGGGAGTACTTAGAACTGTGAAAACAGCACTTTCGCCGAAAGAAATTTAGCTCTCCAAGTCCGTGAAACAGTGAACAGAGAATGTATGAGTTTCTGAAGATTGGTAACAGATAGAAACAAGAGAAAGTACACAGTGATTCATCTACCTAGAAAAGTTACAGAGGTTTACACAGAGAATTCCAAGTATAAGTACAAGAAAATAAGAGAGACTTAGAAAATTGTTAAAACCTACATCGTAGATAGAGTTGGGAGTACTTAGAACTGTGAAAACAGCACTTTCGCAGAAAGAAATCTACTTCTCTAAGACTCAAAACAGTGAACAGAGAATGTATCAGTTTCTCAAGATTGGTAACAGATAGAAACAAGAGAAAGTACACAGTGATTCATCTACCTAGAGAGGTTACAAAAGTTTACACAGAGAATTTCATGTATAAGTACAAGAAAATAAGAGAGACTTAGAAAACTGGTAATACCTACATTGTGGATAGAGTTGGGAGTACTTAGCACTGTGAAAACAGCACTTTCGCCGAAAGAAATTTAGTTCTCTAAGTCCGTGTAACAGTGAACAGAGAATGTATGAGTTTCTCAAGATTGGTAACAGATAGAAACAAGAGAAAGTACACAGTGATTCATCTACCTAGAAAAGTAACAGAGGTTTACACAGAGAATTCCAAGTATAAGTACAAGAAAATAAGAGAGACTTAGAAAACAGGTAAAACCTACATTGTTGATAGAGTTGGGAGTACGTAGCACTGTGAAAACAGCACTTTCGCAGAAAGAAATCTACTTCTCTAACACTGGGAAACAGTGAACAGAGAATGTATGAGTTTCTCAAGATTGATAACAGAGAGAAACAAGAGAAAGTACGTAGTGATTGATCTACCTAGAAAAGTTACAGAGGTTTACACAGAGAATTCCAAGTATAAGTACAAGAAAATAAGAGAGACTTAGAAAACTGGTAAAACCTACATTGTTGATAGAGTTGGGAGTACTTAGCACTGTGAAAACAGCACTTTCGCCGAAAAAAATTTAGTTCTCTAAGTCCGTGAAACAGTGAACAGAGAATGTATGAGTTTCTCAAGATTGGTAACAGGTAGAAACAAGAGAAAGTACACAGTGATTCATCTACCTAGAAAAGTAACAGAGGTTTACACAGAGAATTCGAAGTATAAGTACTAGAAAATAAAAGAGACTTAGTAAACTGGTAAAACCTACATTGTTGATAGAGTTGGGAGTACTTAGCACTGTGAAAACAGCACTTTCGCAGAAAGAAATCTACTTCTCTAACATTGGGAAACAGTGAACGGAGAATGTATGACTTTCTCAAGATTGGTAACAGATAGAAACAAGAGAAAGACCACAGTGATTCATCTACCTAGGGAAGTTACAGAAGTTTACACAGAGAATTCCGTGTATAAGTAAAAGAAAATTAGAGAGACTTAGAAAACTGATAAAACCTACATTGTGGATAGAGTTGGGAGTACTTAGCACTGTGAAAACAGCACTTTCGCCGAAAGAAATTTAGTTCTCTAAGTCCGTGAAACAGTGAACAGAGAATGTATGAGTTTCTCAAGATTGGTAACAGACAGAAACAAGAGAAAGTACACAGTGATTCATCTACCTAGAAAAGTAACAGAGGTTTACACAGAGAATTCCAAGTATAAGTACAAGAAAACAAGAGAGACTTAGAAAACTGGTAAAACCTACATTGTTGATAGAGTTGGGTGTACTTAGCACTGTGAAAACAGCACTTTCGCAGAAAGAAATCTACTTCTCTAACACTGGGAAACAGTGAACAGAGAATGTATGAGTTTCTCAAGATTGGTAACAGATAGAAACAAGAAAAAGTACACAGTGATTCATCTACCTAGAGAACTTACAGAAGTTTTCACAGAGAATTCCATGTATAAGTACAAGAAAATAAGAGAGACTTAGAAAACTGGTAAAACCTACATTGTGGATAGAGTTGGGAGTACTTAGCACTGTGAAAACAGCACTTTCGCAGAAAGAAATCTACTTCTCTAAGACTGGGAAACACTGAACAGAGAATGTATGAGTTTCTCAAGATTGGTAACAGATAGAAACAAGAGAAAGTACACAGTGATTCATCTACCTAGAAAAGTTACAGAGGTTTACACAGAGAATTCCAAGTATAAGTACAAGAAAATAAGAGAGACTTAGAAAACTGGTAAAACCTACATTGTGGATAGAGTTGGGAGTACTTAGCACTGTGAAAACAGTACTTTCGCAGAAAGAAATCTACTTGTCTAAGACCGGGAAACAGTGAACAGAGAATGTATGAGTTTCTCAAGATTGGTAACAGATAGAAACAAGAGAAAGTACACAGTGATTCATCTACCTAGAGAAGTTACAGAAGTTTTCACAGAGAATTCCATGTATAAGTACAAGAAAATAAGAGAGACTTAGAAAACTGGTAAAACCTACATTGTGGATAGAGTTGGGAGTACTTAGCACTGTGAAAACAGCACTTTCGCCGAAAGAAATTTAGTTCTCTGAGTCCGTGTAATAGTTAACAGAGAATGTATCAGTTTCTCAAGATTGGTAACAGATAGAAACAAGAGAAAGTACACAGTGATTCATCTACTGAGAAAAGTTACAGAGGTTTACACAGAGAATTCCAAGTATAAGTACAAGAAAATAAGAGAGACTTAGAAAACTGGTAAAACCTACATTGTGGATAGAGTTGGGAGTACTTAGCACTGTGAAAACAGCACTTTCGCAGAAAGAAATCTACTTCTCTAGCACTGGGAAAAAGTGAAGAGAGAATGTATGAGTTTCTCAAGATTGGTAAGAGATAGAAACAAGAGAAAGTACGCAGTGATTCATCTGCCTAGAAAAGTTACAGAGGTTTACACAGAGAATTCCAAGTATAAGTACAAGAAAATAAGAGAGACTTAGAAAACTGGTAAAACCTACATTTTGGATAGAGTTGGGAGTACTTAGCACTGTGAAAACAGCACTTTAGCCGAAAGAAATTTAGTTCTCCAAGTCCGAGAAACAGTGAACAGAGAATGTATGAGTTTCTGAAGATTGGTAACAGATAGAAACAAGAGAAAGTACACAGTGATTCATCTACCTAGAAAAGTTACAGAGGTTTACACAGAGAATTCCAAGTATAAGTACAAGAAAATAAGAGAGACTTAGAAAACTGGTAAAACCTACATTGTTGATAGAGTTGGGAGTACTTAGCACTGTGAAAACAGCACTTTCGCAGAAAGAAATCAACTTCTCTAAGACTGGGAAACACTGAACAGAGAATGTGTCAGTTTCTCAAGATTGGTAACAGATAGAAAGAAGAGAAAGTACGCAGTGATTCATCTACATAGAAAAGTTACAGAGGTTTACAAAGAGAATTCCAAGTATAAGTACAAGAAAATAAGAGAGACTTAGAAAACTGGTAAAACCTACATTGTTGATAGAGTTGGGAGTACTTAGCACTGTGAAAACAGCACTTTCGCAGAAAGAAATCTACTTCTCTAAGACTGGGAAACAGTGAACAGAGAATGTATGAGTTTCTCAAGATTGGTAACAGATAGAAACAAGAGAAAGTACACAGTGATTCATCTACCTAGGGAAGTTACAGAAGTTTACACAGAGAATTCCATGTATAAGTACAAGAAAATAAGAGAGACTTAGAAAACTGGTAAAACCTACATTGTGGATAGAGTTGGGAATACTTAGCACTGTGAAAACAGCACTTTCGCAGAAATAAATCTACTTCTCTAAGACTGGGAAACACTGAACAGAGAATGTATCAGTTTCTAAAGATTGGTAACAGATAAAAAGAATAGAAAGTACACAGTGATTCATCTACCTAGAAAAGTTACAGAGGTTTACACAGAGAATTCCAAGTATAAGTACAAGAAAATAAGAGAGACTTAGAAAACTGGTAAAACCTACTTTGTGGATAGAGTTGGGAGTACTTAGCACTGTGAAAAAAGCACTTTCGCCGAAAGAAATTTAGTTCTCTAAGTCCGTGTAACAGTGAACAGAGAATGTATGAGTTTATCAAGATTGGTAACAGATAGAAACAAGAGAAAGTACTCAGTGATTCATCTACCTAGAAAAGTTACAGAGGTTTACACAGAGAATTCCAAGTATAAGTACAAGAAAATAAGAGAGACTTAGAAAACTGGTAAAACCTACATTTCAGATAGAGTTGGGAGTACTTAGCACTGTGAAAACAGCACTTTTGCAGAAAGAAATCTACTTCTCTAACACTGGGAAACAGTGAACAGAGAATGTATGAGTTTCTCAAGACTGGTAACAGAGAGAAACAAGATAGACCGCAGTGATTGATCTACCTAGAAAAGTTACAGAGGTTTATGCAGAGAATTCCAAGTATAAGTACAAGAAAATAAGAGAGACTTACAAAACTGGTAAAACCGACATTGTTGATAGAGTTGGGAGTACTTAGCACTGTGAAAACAGCACTTTCGCAGAAAGAAATTTAGTTCTCTAAGTCCGTGAAACAGTGAACAGAGAATGTATGAGTTTCTCAAGATTGGTAATAGATAGAAACAAGAGAAAGTACACAGTGATTCATCTACCTAGAAAAGTTACAGAGGTTTACACAGAGAATTCCAAGCATAAGTACAAGAAAATAAGAGAGACTTAGAAAACTGGTAAAACCTACATTGTTGATAGAGTTGGGAGTACTTAGCACTGTGAAAACAGCACTTTCGCAGAGAGAAATCTACTTCTCTAACACTGGGAAACAGTGAAGAGAGAATGTGTGAGTTTCTCAAGATTGGTAACAGATAGAAACAAGAGAAAGTACACAGTGATTCATCTACCTAGAAAAGTTACAGAGGTTTACACAGAAAATTCCAAGTATAAGTACAAGAAAATAAGAGAGACTTAGAAAACTGGTAAAACCTACATTGTGGATAGAGTTGGGAGTACTTAGCACTGTGAAAACAGCACTTTCGCAGAAAGAAATCTACTTCTCTAAGTCTCGAAACAGTGAACAGAGAATGTATCAGTTTCTCAAGATTGGTAACAGATAGAAACAAGAGAAAGACCACAGTGATTCATCTACCTAGAGAAGTTACAGAAGTTTACACAGAGAATTCCGTGTATAAGTAAAAGAAAATTAGAGAGACTTAGAAAACTGATAACACCTACATTGTGGATAGAGTTGGGAGTACTTAGCACTGTGAAAACAGCACTTTCGCCGAAAGAAATTTAGTTCTCTAAGTCCGTGAAACAGTGAACAGAGAATGTATGAGTTTCTCAAGATTTGTAACAGACAGAAACAAGAGAAAGTACACAGTGATTCATCTACCTAGAAAAGTAACAGAGGTTGACACAGAGAATTCCAAGTATAAGTACAAGAAAACAAGAGAGACTTAGAAAACTGGTAAAACCTACATTGTTGATAGAGTTGGGTGTACTTAGCACTGTGAAAACAGCACTTTCGCAGAAAGAAATCTACTTCTCTAACACTGGGAAACAGTGAACAGAGAATGTATGAGTTTCTCAAGATTGGTAACAGATAGAAACAAGAAAAAGTACACAGTGATTCATCTACCTAGAGAACTTACAGAAGTTTTCACAGAGAATTCCATGTATAAGTACAAGAAAATAAGAGAGACTTAGAAAACTGGTAAAACCTACATTGTGGATAGAGTTGGGAGTACTTAGCACTGTGAAAACAGCACTTTCGCAGAAAGAAATCTACTTCTCTAAGACTGGGAAACACTGAACAGAGAATGTATGAGTTTCTCAAGATTGGTAACAGATAGAAAGAAGAGAAAGTACACAGTGATTCATCTACCTAGAAAAGTTACAGAGGTTTACACAGAGAATTCCAAGTATAAGTACAAGAAAATAAGAGAGACTTAGAAAACTGGTAAAACCTACATTGTGGATAGAGTTGGGAGTACTTAGCACTGTGAAAACAGCACTTTCGCAGAAAGAAATTTAGTTCTCTGAGTCCGTGTAATAGTGAACAGAGAATGTATGAGTTTCTCAAGATTGGTAACAGATAGAAACAAGAGAAAGTACACAGTGATTCATCTACTGAGAAAAGTTACAGAGGTTTACACAGAGAATTCCAAGTATAAGTACAAGAAAATAAGAGAGACTTAGAAAACTGGTAAAACCTACATTGTGGATAGAGTTGGGAGTACTTAGCACTGTGAAAACAGCACTTTCGCAGAAAGAAATCTACTTCTCTAACACTGGGAAACAGTGAAGAGAGAATGTATGAGTTTCTCAAGATTTGTAAGAGATAGAAACAAGAGAAAGTACGCAGTGATTCATCTGCCTAGAAAAGTTACAGAGGTTTACACAGAGAATTCCAAGTATAAGTACAAGAAAATAAGAGAGACTTAGAAAACTGGTAAAACCTACATTTTGGATAGAGTTGGGAGTACTTAGCACTGTGAAAACAGCACTTTCGCCGAAAGAAATTTAGTTCTCTAAGTCCGTGTAACAGTGAACAGAGAATGTATGAGTTTCTCAAGATTGGTAACAGATAGAAACAAGAGAAAGTACACAGTGATTCATCTACCTAGAAAAGTAACAGAGGTTTACACAGAGAATTCCAAGTATAAGTACAAGAAAATAAGAGAGACTTAGAAAACAGGTAAAACCTACATTGTTGATAGAGTTGGGAGTACGTAGCACTGTGAAAACAGCACTTTCGCAGAAAGAAATCTACTTCTCTAACACTGGGAAACAGTGAACAGAGAATGTATGAGTTTCTCAAGATTGATAACAGAGAGAAACAAGAGAAAGTACGTAGTGATTGATCTACCTAGAAAAGTTACAGAGGTTTACACAGAGAATTCCAAGTATAAGTACAAGAAAATAAGAGAGACTTAGAAAACTGGTAAAACCTACATTGTTGATAGAGTTGGGAGTACTTAGCACTGTGAAAACAGCACTTTCGCCGAAAGAAATTTAGTTCTCTAAGTCCGTGAAACAGTGAACAGAGAATGTATGAGTTTCTCAAGATTGGTAACAGGTAGAAACAAGAGAAAGTACACAGTGATTCATCTACCTAGAAAAGTAACAGAGGTTTACACAGAGAATTCCAAGTATAAGTACAAGAAACTAATAGAGACTTAGAAAACAGGTAAAACCTATATTGTTGATAGAGTTGGGAGTACTTAGCACTGTGAAAACAGCACTTTCGCAGAAAGAAATCTACTTCTCTAAGACTGGGAAACAGTGAACAGAGAATGTATGAGTTTCTCAAGACTGGTAACAGAGAGAAACAAGATAGACCGCAGTGATTGATCTACCTAGAAAAGTTCCAGAGGTTTACGCAGAGAATTCCAAGTATAAGTACAAGAAAATAAGAGAGACTTACAAAACTGGTAAAACCTACATTGTTGATAGAGTTGGGAGTACTTAGCACTGTGAAAACAGCACTTTCGCAGAAAGAAATTTAGTTCTCTAAGTCCGGGAAACAGTGAACAGAGAATGTATGAGTTTCTCAAGATTGGTAATAGATAGAAACAAGAGAAAGTACACAGTGATTCATCTACCTAGAAAAGTTACAGAGGTTTACACAGAGAATTCCAAGTATAAGTACAAGAAAATAAGAGAGACTTAGAAAACTGGTAAAACCTACATTGTTGATAGAGTTGGGAGTACTTAGCACTGTGAAAACAGCACTTTCGCAGAGAGAAATCTACTTCTCTAACACTGGGAAACAGTGAAGAGAGAATGTGTGAGTTTCTCAAGATTGGTAACAGATAGAAACAAGAGAAAGTACACAGTGATTCATCTACCTAGAAAAGTTACAGAGGTTTACACAGAAAATTCCAAGTATAAGTACAAGAAAATAAGAGAGACTTAGAAAACTGGTAAAACCTACATTGTGGATAGAGTTGGGAGTACTTAGCACTGTGAAAACAGCACTTTCGCATAAAGAAATCTACTTCTCTAAGACTCGAAACAGTGAACAGAGAATGTATCAGTTTCTCAAGATTGGTAACAGATAGAAAGAATAGAAAGTACGCAGTGATTCATCTACATAGAAAAGTTACAGAGGTTTACACAGAGAATTCCAAGTATAAGTACAAGAAAATAAGAGAGACTTAGAAAACTGGTAAAACCTACATTGTGGATAGAGTTGGGAGTACTTAGCACTGTGAAAACAGCACTTTCGCAGAAGGAAATCTACTTTTCTAAGACTGGGAAACATTGAAGAGAGAATGTATGAGTTTCTCAAGATTGGTAACAGATAGAAACAAGAGAAAGTACACAGTGATTCATGTACCTAGAGAAGTTACAGAAGTTTACACAGAGAATTCCATGTATGAGTACAGGAAAATAAGAGAGAATTAGAAAACTGGTAAAACCTACATTGAGGATAGAGTTGGGAGTACTTAGCATTGTGAAAACAGCACATTCGCCGAAAGAAATTTAGTTCTCTAAGTCCGTGTAACAGTGAACAGAGAATGTATGAGTTTCTCAAGATTGGTAACAGATAGAAACAAGAGAAAGTACGCAGTGATTCATCTACCTAGAAAAGTTACAGAAGTTTACACAGAGAATTCCAAGTATAAGTACAAGAAAATAAGAGAGACTTAGAAAACTGGTAAAACCTACATTGTTGATAGAGTTGGGAGTACTTAGCACTGTGAAAACAGCACATTCGCAGAAAGAAATCTACTTCTCTAACACTGGGAAACAGTGAACAGAGAATGTATGAGTTTCTCAAGATTGGTAACAGATAGAAAGAAGAGAAAGTACACAGTGATTCATCTACCTAGAGAAGTTACAGAAGTTTACACAGAGAATTCCATGTATAAGTACAAGAAAATAAGAGAGACTTAGAAAACTGGTAAAACCTACATTGTGGATAGAGTTGGGAGTACTTAGCACTGTAAAAACAGCACTTTCGGAGAAAGAAATCTACTTCTCTAAGACTGGGAAACACTGAACCGAGAATGTATCAGTTTCTCAAGATTGGTAACAGATAGAAAGAAGAGAAAGTACGCAGTGATTCATCTACATAGAAAAATTACAGAGGTTTACACAGACAATTGCAAGTATAAGTACAAGAAAATAAGAGAGACTTAGAAAACTGGTAAAACCTACATTGTTGATAGAGTTGGGAGTACTTAGCACTGTGAAAACATCACTTTCGCCGAAAGAAATTTAGCTCTCCAAGTCCGTGAAACAGTGAACAGAGAATGTATGAGTTTCTGAAGATTGGTAACAGAAGGAAACAAGAGAAAGTACACAGTGATTCATCTACCTAGAAAAGTTACAGAGGTTTACACAGAGAATTCCAAGTATAAGTACAAGAAAATAAGAGAGACTTAGAAAATTGTTAAAACCTACATCGTAGATAGAGTTGGGAGTACTTAGAACTGTGAAAACAGCACTTTCGCAGAAAGAAATCTACTTCTCTAAGACTCAAAACAGTGAACAGAGAATGTATCAGTTTCTCAAGATTGGTAACAGATAGAAACAAGAGAAAGTACACAGTGATTCATCTACCTAGAGAGGTTACAAAAGTTTACACAGAGAATTCCATGTATAAGTACAAGAAAATAAGAGAGACTTAGAAAACTGGTAATACCTACATTGTGGATAGAGTTGGGAGTACTTAGCACTGTGAAAACAGCACTTTCGCCGAAAGAAATTTAGTTCTCTAAGTCCGTGTAACAGTGAACAGAGAATGTATGAGTTTCTCAAGATTGGTAACAGATAGAAACAAGAGAAAGTACACAGTGATTCATCTACCTAGAAAAGTAACAGAGGTTTACACAGAGAATTCCAAGTATAAGTACAAGAAAATAAGAGAGACTTAGATAACAGGTAAAACCTACATTGTTGATAGAGTTGGGAGTACGTAGCACTGTGAAAACAGCACTTTCGCAGAAAGAAATCTACTTCTCTAACACTGGGAAACAGTGAACAGAGAATGTATGAGTTTCTCAAGATTGATAACAGAGAGAAACAAGAGAAAGTACGTAGTGATTGATCTACCTAGAAAAGTTACAGAGGTTTACACAGAGAATTCCAAGTATAAGTACAAGAAAATAAGAGAGACTTAGAAAACTGGTAAAACCTACATTGTTGATAGAGTTGGGAGTACTTAGCACTGTGAAAACAGCACTTTCGCCGAAAGAAATTTAGTTCTCTAAGTCCGTGAAACAGTGAACAGAGAATGTATGAGTTTCTCAAGATTGGTAACAGGTAGAAACAAGAGAAAGTACACAGTGATTCATCTACCTAGAAAAGTAACAGAGGTTTACACAGAGAATTCGAAGTATAAGTACTAGAAAATAAAAGAGACTTAGAAAACTGGTAAAACCTACATTGTTGATAGAGTTGGGAGTACTTAGCACTGTGAAAACAGCACTTTCGCAGAAAGAAATCTACTTCTCTAACATTGGGAAACAGTGAACGGAGAATGTATGACTTTCTCAAGATTGGTAACAGATAGAAAAAAGAGAAAGACCACAGTGATTCATCTACCTAGGGAAGTTACAGAAGTTTACACAGAGAATTCCGTGTATAAGTAAAAGAAAATTAGAGAGACTTAGAAAACTGATAAAACCTACATTGTGGATAGAGTTGGGAGTACTTAGCACTGTGAAAACAGCACTTTCGCCGAAAGAAATTTAGTTCTCTAAGTCCGTGAAACAGTGAACAGAGAATGTATGAGTTTCTCAAGATTGGTAACAGACAGAAACAAGAGAAAGTACACAGTGATTCATCTACCTAGAAAAGTAACAGAGGTTTACACAGAGAATTCCAAGTATAAGTACAAGAAAACAAGAGAGACTTAGAAAACTGGTAAAACCTACATTGTTGATAGAGTTGGGTGTACTTAGCACTGTGAAAACAGCACTTTCGCAGAAAGAAATCTACTTCTCTAACACTGGGAAACAGTGAACAGAGAATGTATGAGTTTCTCAAGATTGGTAACAGATAGAAACAAGAAAAAGCACACAGTGATTCATCTACCTAGAGAACTTACAGAAGTTTTCACAGAGAATTCCATGTATAAGTACAAGAAAATAAGAGAGACTTAGAAAACTGGTAAAACCTACATTGTGGATAGAGTTGGGAGTACTTAGCACTGTGAAAACAGCACTTTCGCAGAAAGAAATCTACTTCTCTAAGACTGGGAAACACTGAACAGAGAATGTATGAGTTTCTCAAGATTGGTAACAGATAGAAACAAGAGAAAGTACACAGTGATTCATCTACCTAGAAAAGTTACAGAGGTTTACACAGAGAATTCCAAGTATAAGTACAAGAAAATAAGAGAGACTTAGAAAACTGGTAAAACCTACATTGTGGATAGAGTTGGGAGTACTTAGCACTGTGAAAACAGTACTTTCGCAGAAAGAAATCTACTTGTCTAAGACCGGGAAACAGTGAACAGAGAATGTATGAGTTTCTCAAGATTGGTAACAGATAGAAACAAGAGAAAGTACACAGTGATTCATCTACCTAGAGAAGTTACAGAAGTTTTCACAGAGAATTCCATGTATAAGTACAAGAAAATAAGAGAGACTTAGAAAACTGGTAAAACCTACATTGTGGATAGAGTTGGGAGTACTTAGCACTGTGAAAACAGCACTTTCGCCGAAAGAAATTTAGTTCTCTGAGTCCGTGTAATAGTTAACAGAGAATGTATCAGTTTCTCAAGATTTGTAACAGATAGAAACAAGAGAAAGTACACAGTGATTCATCTACTGAGAAAAGTTACAGAGTTTTACACAGAGAATTCCAAGTATCAGTACAAGAAAATAAGAGAGACTTAGAAAACTGGTAAAACCTACATTGTGGATAGAGTTGGGAGTACTTAGCACTGTGAAAACAGCACTTTCGCAGAAAGAAATCTACTTCTCTAACACTGGGAAAAAGTGAAGAGAGAATGTATGAGTTTCTCAAGATTGGTAAGAGATAGAAACAAGAGAAAGTACGCAGTGATTCATCTGCCTAGAAAAGTTACAGAGGTTTACACAGAGAATTCCAAGTATAAGTACAAGAAAATAAGAGAGACTTAGAAAACTGGTAAAACCTACATTTTGGATAGAGTTGGGAGTACTTAGCACTGTGAAAACAGCACTTTAGCCGAAAGAAATTTAGTTCTCCAAGTCCGAGAAACAGTGAACAGAGAATGTATGAGTTTCTGAAGATTGGTAACAGATAGAAACAAGAGAAAGTACACAGTGATTCATCTACCTAGAAAAGTTACAGAGGTTTACACAGAGAATTCCAAGTATAAGTACAAGAAAATAAGAGAGACTTAGAAAACTGGTAAAACCTACATTGTTGATAGAGTTGGGAGTACTTAGCACTGTGAAAACAGCACTTTCGCAGAAAGAAATCAACTTCTCTAAGACTGGGAAACACTGAACAGAGAATGTGTCAGTTTCTCAAGATTGGTAACAGATAGAAAGAAGAGAAAGTACGCAGTGATTCTTCTACATAGAAAAGTTACAGAGGTTTACACAGAGAATTCCAAGTATAAGTACAAGAAAATAAGAGAGACTTAGAAAACTGGTAAAACCTACATTGTGGATAGAGTTGGGAGTACTTAGCACTGTGAAAACAGCACTTTCGCAGAAAGAAATCTACTTTTCTAAGAGTGGGAAACATTGAAGAGAGAATGTATGAGTTTCTCAAGATTGGTAACAGATAGAGACAAGAGAAAGTACACAGTGATTCATGTACCTAGAGAAGTTACAGAAGTTTACACAGAGAATTCCATGTATGAGTACAGGAAAATAAGAGAGACTTAGAAAACTGGTAAAACCTACATTGAGGATAGAGTTGGGAGTACTTAGCATTGTGAAAACAGCACTTTCGCCGAAAGAAATTTAGTTCTCTAAGTCCGTGTAACAGTGAACAGAGAATGTATGAGTTTCTCAAGATTGGTAACAGATAGAAACAAGAGAAAGTACGCAGTGATTCATCTACCTAGAAAAGTAACAGAGGTTTACTCAGAGAATTCGAAGTATAAGTACTAGAAAATAAAAGAGACTTAGAAAACTGGTAAAACCTACATTGTTGATAGAGTTGGGAGTACTTAGCACTGTGAAAACAGCACTTTCGCAGAAAGAAATCTACTTCTCTAACATTGGGAAACAGAGAACAGAGAATGTATGACTTTCTCAAGATTGGTAACAGATAGAAACAAGAGAAAGACCACAGTGATTCATCTACCTAGAGAAGTTACAGAAGTTTACACAGAGAATTCCGTGTATAAGTAAAAGAAATTTAGAGAGACTTAGAAAACTGATAACACCTACATTGTGGATAGAGTTGGGAGTACTTAGCACTGTGAAAACAGCACTTTCGCCGAAAGAAATTTAGTTCTCTAAGTCCGTGAAACAGTGAACAGAGAATGTATGAGTTTCTCAAGATTGGTAACAGACAGAAACAAGAGAAAGTACGCAGTGATTCATCTGCCTAGAAAAGTTACAGAGGTTTACACAGAGAATATCAAGTATAAGTACAAGAAAATAAGAGAGACTTAGAAAACAGGTAAAACCTACATTGTTGATAGAGTTGGGAGTACGTAGCACTGTGAAAACAGCACTTTCGCAGAAAGAAATCTACTTCTCTAACACTGGGAAACAGTGAACAGAGAATGTATGAGTTTCTCAAGATTGATAACAGAGAGAAACAAGAGAAAGTACGTAGTGATTGATCTACCTAGAAAAGTTACAGAGGTTTACACAGAGAATTCCAAGTATAAGTACAAGAAAATAAGAGAGACTTAGAAAACTGGTAAAACCTACATTGTTGATAGAGTTGGGAGTACTTAGCACTGTGAAAACAGCACTTTCGCCGAAAGAAATTTAGTTCTCTAAGTCCGTGAAACAGTGAACAGAGAATGTATGAGTTTCTCAAGATTGGTAACAGGTAGAAACAAGAGAAAGTACACAGTGATTCATCTACCTAGAAAAGTAACAGAGGTTTACACAGAGAATTTGAAGTATAAGTACTAGAAAATAAAAGAGACTTAGAAAACTGGTAAAACCTACATTGTGGATAGAGTTGGGAGTACTTAGCATTGTGAAAACAGCACTTTCGCAGAAAGAAATTTAGTTCTCTGAGTCCGTGTAATAGTGAACAGAGAATGTATGAGTTTCTCAAGATTGGTAACAGATAGAAACAAGAGAAAGTACACAGTGATTCATCTACTGAGAAAAGTTACAGAGGTTTACACAGAGAATTCCAAGTATAAGTACAAGAAAATAAGAGAGACTTAGAAAACTGGTAAAACCTACATTGTGGATAGAGTTGGGAGTACTTAGCACTGTGAAAACAGCACTTTCGCAGAAAGAAATCTACTTCTCTAACACTGGGAAACAGTGAAGAGAGAATGTATGAGTTTCTCAAGATTGGTAAGAGATAGAAACAAGAGAAAGTACGCAGTGATTCATCTGCCTAGAAAAGTTACAGAGGTTTACACAGAGAATTCGAAGTATAAGTACAAGAAAATAAGAGAGACTTAGAAAACTGGTAAAACCTACATTTTGGATAGAGTTGGGAGTACTTAGCACTGTGAAAACAGCACTTTCGCCGAAAGAAATTTAGTTCTCTAAGTCCGTGTAACAGTGAACAGAGAATGTATGAGTTTCTCAAGATTGGTAGCAGATAGAAACAAGAGAAAGTACACAGTGATTCATCTACCTAGAAAAGTAACAGAGGTTTACACAGGGAATTCCAAGTATAAGTACAAGAAAATAAGAGAGACTTAGAAAACAGGTAAAACCTACATTGTTGATAGAGTTGGGAGTACGTAGCACTGTGAAAACAGCACTTTCGCAGAAAGAAATCTACTTCTCTAACACTGGGAAACAGTGAACAGAGAATGTATGAGTTTCTCAAGACTGATAACACAGAGAAACAAGAGAAAGTACGTAGTGATTGATCTACCTAGAAAAGTTACAGAGGTTTACACAGAGAATTCCAAGTATAAGTACAAGAAAATAAGAGAGACTTAGAAAACTGGTAAAACCTACATTGTTGATAGAGTTGGGAGTACTTAGCACTGTGAAAACAGCACTTTCGCCGAAAGAAATTTAGTTCTCTAAGTCCGTGAAACAGTGAACAGAGAATGTATGAGTTTCTCAAGATTGGTAACAGGTAGAAACAAGAGAAAGTACACAGTGATTCATCTACCTAGAAAAGTAACAGAGGTTTACACAGAGAATTCGAAGTATAAGTACTAGAAAATAAAAGAGACTTAGAAAACTGGTAAAACCTACATTGTGGATAGAGTTGGGAGTACTTAGCACTGTGAAAACAGCACTTTCGCAGAAAGAAATTTAGTTCTCTGAGTCCGTGTAATAGTGAACAGAGAATGTATGAGTTTCTCAAGATTGGTAACAGATAGAAACAAGAGAAAGTACACAGTGATTCATCTACTGAGAAAAGTTACAGAGGTTTACACAGAGAATTCCAAGTATAAGTACAAGAAAATAAGAGAGACTTAGAAAACTGGTAAAACCTACATTGTGGATAGAGTTGGGAGTACTTAGCACTGTGAAAACAGCACTTTCGCAGAAAGAAATCTACTTCTCTAACACTGGGAAAAAGTGAAGAGAGAATGTATGAGTTTCTCAAGATTGGTAAGAGATAGAAACAAGAGAAAGTACGCAGTGATTCATCTGCCTAGAAAAGTTACAGAGGTTTACACAGAGAATTCCAAGTATAAGTACAAGAAAATAAGAGAGACTTAGAAAACTGGTAAAACCTACATTGTGGATAGAGTTGGGAGTACTTAGCACTGTGAAAACAGCACTTTCGCAGAAAGAAATCTACTTTTCTAAGAGTGGGAAACATTGAAGAGAGAATGTATGAGTTTCTCAAGATTGGTAACAGATAGAGACAAGAGAAAGTACACAGTGATTCATGTACCTAGAGAAGTTACAGAAGTTTACACAGAGAATTCCATGTATGAGTACAGGAAAATAAGAGAGACTTAGAAAACTGGTAAAACCTACATTGAGGATAGAGTTGGGAGTACTTAGCATTGTGAAAACAGCACTTTCGCCGAAAGAAATTTAGTTCTCTAAGTCCGTGTAACAGTGAACAGAGAATGTATGAGTTTCTCAAGATTGGTAACAGATAGAAACAAGAGAAAGTACGCAGTGATTCATCTACCTAGAAAAGTAACAGAGGTTTACTCAGAGAATTCGAAGTATAAGTACTAGAAAATAAAAGAGACTTAGAAAACTGGTAAAACCTACATTGTTGATAGAGTTGGGAGTACTTAGCACTGTGAAAACAGCACTTTCGCAGAAAGAAATCTACTTCTCTAACATTGGGAAACAGAGAACAGAGAATGTATGACTTTCTCAAGATTGGTAACAGATAGAAACAAGAGAAAGACCACAGTGATTCATCTACCTAGAGAAGTTACAGAAGTTTACACAGAGAATTCCGTGTATAAGTAAAAGAAATTTAGAGAGACTTAGAAAACTGATAACACCTACATTGTGGATAGAGTTGGGAGTACTTAGCACTGTGAAAACAGCACTTTCGCCGAAAGAAATTTAGTTCTCTAAGTCCGTGAAACAGTGAACAGAGAATGTATGAGTTTCTCAAGATTGGTAACAGACAGAAACAAGAGAAAGTACGCAGTGATTCATCTGCCTAGAAAAGTTACAGAGGTTTACACAGAGAATATCAAGTATAAGTACAAGAAAATAAGAGAGACTTAGAAAACTGGTAAAACCTACATTTTGGATAGAGTTGGGAGTACTTAGCACTGTGAAAACAGCACTTTCGCCGAAAGAAATTTAGTTCTCTAAGTCCGTGTAACAGTGAACAGAGAATGTATGAGTTTCTCAAGATTGGTAACAGATAGAAACAAGAGAAAGTACACAGTGATTCATCTACCTAGAAAAGTAACAGAGGTTTACACAGAGAATTCCAAGTATAAGTACAAGAAAATAAGAGAGACTTAGAAAACAGGTAAAACCTACATTGTTGATAGAGTTGGGAGTACGTAGCACTGTGAAAACAGCACTTTCGCAGAAAGAAATCTACTTCTCTAACACTGGGAAACAGTGAACAGAGAATGTATGAGTTTCTCAAGATTGATAACAGAGAGAAACAAGAGAAAGTACGTAGTGATTGATCTACCTAGAAAAGTTACAGAGGTTTACACAGAGAATTCCAAGTATAAGTACAAGAAAATAAGAGAGACTTAGAAAACTGGTAAAACCTACATTGTTGATAGAGTTGGGAGTACTTAGCACTGTGAAAACAGCACTTTCGCCGAAAGAAATTTAGTTCTCTAAGTCCGTGAAACAGTGAACAGAGAATGTATGAGTTTCTCAAGATTGGTAACAGGTAGAAACAAGAGAAAGTACACAGTGATTCATCTACCTAGAAAAGTAACAGAGGTTTACACAGAGAATTTGAAGTATAAGTACTAGAAAATAAAAGAGACTTAGAAAACTGGTAAAACCTACATTGTGGATAGAGTTGGGAGTACTTAGCATTGTGAAAACAGCACTTTCGCAGAAAGAAATTTAGTTCTCTGAGTCCGTGTAATAGTGAACAGAGAATGTATGAGTTTCTCAAGATTGGTAACAGATAGAAACAAGAGAAAGTACACAGTGATTCATCTACTGAGAAAAGTTACAGAGGTTTACACAGAGAATTCCAAGTATAAGTACAAGAAAATAAGAGAGACTTAGAAAACTGGTAAAACCTACATTGTGGATAGAGTTGGGAGTACTTAGCACTGTGAAAACAGCACTTTCGCAGAAAGAAATCTACTTCTCTAACACTGGGAAACAGTGAAGAGAGAATGTATGAGTTTCTCAAGATTGGTAAGAGATAGAAACAAGAGAAAGTACGCAGTGATTCATCTGCCTAGAAAAGTTACAGAGGTTTACACAGAGAATTCCAAGTATAAGTACAAGAAAATAAGAGAGACTTAGAAAACTGGTAAAACCTACATTTTGGATAGAGTTGGGAGTACTTAGCACTGTGAAAACAGCACTTTCGCCGAAAGAAATTTAGTTCTCTAAGTCCGTGTAACAGTGAACAGAGAATGTATGAGTTTCTCAAGATTGGTAGCAGATAGAAACAAGAGAAAGTACACAGTGATTCATCTACCTAGAAAAGTAACAGAGGTTTACACAGGGAATTCCAAGTATAAGTACAAGAAAATAAGAGAGACTTAGAAAACAGGTAAAACCTACATTGTTGATAGAGTTGGGAGTACGTAGCACTGTGAAAACAGCACTTTCGCAGAAAGAAATCTACTTCTCTAACACTGGGAAACAGTGAACAGAGAATGTATGAGTTTCTCAAGACTGATAACAGAGAGAAACAAGAGAAAGTACGTAGTGATTGATCTACCTAGAAAAGTTACAGAGGTTTACACAGAGAATTCCAAGTATAAGTACAAGAAAATAAGAGAGACTTAGAAAACTGGTAAAACCTACATTGTTGATAGAGTTGGGAGTACTTAGCACTGTGAAAACAGCACTTTCGCCGAAAGAAATTTAGTTCTCTAAGTCCGTGAAACAGTGAACAGAGAATGTATGAGTTTCTCAAGATTGGTAACAGGTAGAAACAAGAGAAAGTACACAGTGATTCATCTACCTAGAAAAGTAACAGAGGTTTACACAGAGAATTCGAAGTATAAGTACTAGAAAATAAAAGAGACTTAGAAAACTGGTAAAACCTACATTGTGGATAGAGTTGGGAGTACTTAGCACTGTGAAAACAGCACTTTCGCAGAAAGAAATTTAGTTCTCTGAGTCCGTGTAATAGTGAACAGAGAATGTATGAGTTTCTCAAGATTGGTAACAGATAGAAACAAGAGAAAGTACACAGTGATTCATCTACTGAGAAAAGTTACAGAGGTTTACACAGAGAATTCCAAGTATAAGTACAAGAAAATAAGAGAGACTTAGAAAACTGGTAAAACCTACATTGTGGATAGAGTTGGGAGTACTTAGCACTGTGAAAACAGCACTTTCGCAGAAAGAAATTGAGTTCTCTAAGTCCGTGAAACAGTGAACAGAGAATGTATGAGTTTCTTAAGATTGGTAACAGGTAGAAACAAGAGAAAGTACACAGTGATTCATCTACCTAGAAAAGTAACAGAGGTTTACACAGAGAATTCGAAGTATAAGTACTAGAAAATAAAAGAGACTCAGAAAACTGGTAAAACCTACATTGTGGATAGAGTTGGGAGTACTTAGCACTGTGAAAACAGCACTTTCGCAGAAAGAAATTTAGTTCTCTGAGTCCGTGTAATAGTGAACAGAGAATGTATGAGTTTCTCAAGATTGGTAACAGATAGAAACAAGAGAAAGTACACAGTGATTCATCTACTGAGAAAAGTTACAGAGGTTTACACAGAGAATTCCAAGTATAAGTACAAGAAAATAAGAGAGACTTAGAAAACTGGTAAAACCTACATTGTGGATAGAGTTGGGAGTACTTAGCACTGTGAAAACAGCACTTTCGCAGAAAGAAATCTACTTCTCTAACACTGGGAAACAGTGAAGAGAGAATGTATGAGTTTCTCAAGATTGGTAAGAGATAGAAACAAGAGAAAGTACGCAGTGATTCATCTGCCTAGAAAAGTTACAGAGGTTTACACAGAGAATTCCAAGTATAAGTACAAGAAAATAAGAGAGACTTAGAAAACTGGTAAAACCTACATTTTGGATAGAGTTGGGAGTACTTAGCACTGTGAAAACAGCACTTTCGCCGAAAGAAATTTAGTTCTCTAAGTCCGTGTAACAGTGAACAGAGAATGTATGAGTTTCTCAAGATTGGTAACAGATAGAAACAAGAGAAAGTACACAGTGATTCATCTACCTAGAAAAGTAACAGAGGTTTACACAGAGAATTCCAAGTATAAGTACAAGAAAATAAGAGAGACTTAGAAAACAGGTAAAACCTACATTGTTGATAGAGTTGGGAGTACGTAGCACTGTGAAAACAGCACTTTCGCAGAAAGAAATCTACTTCTCTAACACTGGGAAACAGTGAACAGAGAATGTATGAGTTTCTCAAGATTGGTAACAGGTAGAAACAAGAGAAAGTACACAGTGATTCATCTACCTAGAAAAGTAACAGAGGTTTACACAGAGAATTCGAAGTATAAGTACTAGAAAATAAAAGAGACTTAGAAAACTGGTAAAACCTACATTGTGGATAGAGTTGGGAGTACTTAGCACTGTGAAAACAGCACTTTCGCAGAAAGAAATTTAGTTCTCTGAGTCCGTGTAATAGTGAACAGAGAATGTATGAGTTTCTCAAGATTGGTAACAGATAGAAACAAGAGAAAGTACACAGTGATTCATCTACTGAGAAAAGTTACAGAGGTTTACACAGAGAA
The DNA here is from genome assembly GCA_028571685.1 of Heterohyrax brucei. NCBI lineage: Eukaryota > Metazoa > Chordata > Mammalia > Hyracoidea > Procaviidae > Heterohyrax > Heterohyrax brucei. Next base: position 34,836,363 of record CM053156.1, read on the forward strand.
TTCCAAGTATAAGTACAAGAAAATAAGAGAGACTTAGAAAACTGGTAAAACCTACATTGTGGATAGAGTTGGGAGTACTTAGCACTGTGAAAACAGCACTTTCGCCGAAAGAAATTTAGTTCTCTAAGTCCGTGAAACAGTGAACAGAGAATGTATGAGTTTCTCAAGATTGGTAACAGGTAGAAACAAGAGAAAGTACACAGTGATTCATCTACCTAGAAAAGTAACAGAGGTTTACACAGAGAATTCGAAGTATAAGTACTAGAAAATAAAAGAGACTTAGAAAACTGGTAAAACCTACATTGTGGATAGAGTTGGGAGTACTTAGCACTGTGAAAACAGCACTTTCGCAGAAAGAAATTTAGTTCTCTGAGTCCGTGTAATAGTGAACAGAGAATGTATGAGTTTCTCAAGATTGGTAACAGATAGAAACAAGAGAAAGTACACAGTGATTCATCTACTGAGAAAAGTTACAGAGGTTTACACAGAGAATTCCAAGTATAAGTACAAGAAAATAAGAGAGACTTAGAAAACTGGTAAAACCTACATTGTGGATAGAGTTGGGAGTACTTAGCACTGTGAAAACAGCACTTTCGCCGAAAGAAATTTAGTTCTCTAAGTCCGTGAAACAGTGAACAGAGAATGTATGAGTTTCTCAAGATTGGTAACAGGTAGAAACAAGAGAAAGTACACAGTGATTCATCTACCTAGAAAAGTAACAGAGGTTTACACAGAGAATTCGAAGTATAAGTACTAGAAAATAAAAGAGACTTAGAAAACTGGTAAAACCTACATTGTGGATAGAGTTGGGAGTACTTAGCACTGTGAAAACAGCACTTTCGCAGAAAGAAATTTAGTTCTCTAAGTCCGTGTAACAGTGAACAGAGAATGTATGAGTTTCTCAAGATTGGTAACAGATAGAAACAAGAGAAAGTACACAGTGATTCATCTACCTAGAAAAGTAACAGAGGTTTACACAGAGAATTCCAAGTATAAGTACAAGAAAATAAGAGAGACTTAGAAAACAGGTAAAACCTACATTGTTGATAGAGTTGGGAGTACGTAGCACTGTGAAAACAGCACTTTCGCAGAAAGAAATCTACTTCTCTAACACTGGGAAACAGTGAACAGAGAATGTATGAGTTTCTCAAGATTGATAACAGAGAGAAACAAGAGAAAGTACGTAGTGATTGATCTACCTAGAAAAGTTACAGAGGTTTACACAGAGAATTCCAAGTATAAGTACAAGAAAATAAGAGAGACTTAGAAAACTGGTAAAACCTACATTGTTGATAGAGTTGGGAGTACTTAGCACTGTGAAAACAGCACTTTCGCCGAAAGAAATTTAGTTCTCTAAGTCCGTGAAACAGTGAACAGAGAATGTATGAGTTTCTCAAGATTGGTAACAGGTAGAAACAAGAGAAAGTACACAGTGATTCATCTACCTAGAAAAGTAACAGAGGTTTACACAGAGAATTCGAAGTATAAGTACTAGAAAATAAAAGAGACTTAGAAAACTGGTAAAACCTACATTGTGGATAGAGTTGGGAGTACTTAGCACTGTGAAAACAGCACTTTCGCAGAAAGAAATTTAGTTCTCTGAGTCCGTGTAATAGTGAACAGAGAATGTATGAGTTTCTCAAGATTGGTAACAGATAGAAACAAGAGAAAGTACACAGTGATTCATCTACCTAGAGAAGTTACAGAAGTTTACACAGAGAATTCCATGTATAAGTACAAGAAAATACGAGAGACTTAGAAAACTGGTAAAACCTACATTGTGGATAGAGTTGGGAGTACCTAGCACTGTGAAAACAGCACTTTCGCCGAAAGAAATTTAGTTCTCTAAGTCCGTGTAACAGTGAACAGAGAATGTATGAGTTTCTCAAGATTGGTAACAGATAGAAACAAGAGAAAGTACACAGTGATTCATCTACCTAGAAAAGTTACAGAGCTTTACACAGAGAATTCCAAGTATAAGTACAAGAAAATAAGAGAGACTTAGAAAACTGGTAAAACCTACATTGTAGATAGAGTTGGGAGTACTTAGCACTGTGAAAACAGCACTTTCGCAGAAAGAAATCTACTTCTCTAAGACTGGGAAACAGTGAACAGAGAATGTATGAGTTTCTCAAGATTGGTAACAGATAGAAACAAGAGAAAGTACACACTGATTCATCGACCTAGGGAAGTTACAGAAGTTTACACAGAGAATTCCATGTATAAGTACAAGAAAATAAGAGAGACTTAGAAAACTGGTAAAACCTACATTGTGGATAGAGTTGGGAGTACTTAGCACTGTGAAAACATCACTTTCGCGGAAAGAAATTTAGTTCTCTAAGTCCGTGTAACAGTGAACAGAGAATGTATCAGTTTCTCAAGATTGGTAACAGATAGAAACAAGAGAAAGTACACAGTGATTTATCTACCTAGAAAAGTTACAGAGGTTTACACAGAGAATTCCAAGTATAAGTACAAGAAAATAAGAGAGACTTAGAAAACTGGTAAAACCTACATTGTTGATAGAGTTGGGAGTACTTAGCACTGTGAAAACAGCACTTTTGCAGAAAGAAATCTACTTCTCTAAGACTGGGAAACAGTGAACAGAGAATGTATGAGTTTCTCAAGATTGGTAGCACATAGAAACAAGAGAAAGTACACAGTCATTCATCTACCTAGAGAAGTTACAGAAGTTTACACAGAGAATTCCATGTATAAGTACATGAAAATAAGAGAGACTTAGAAAACTGGTAAAACCTACATTGTGGATAGAGTTGGGAGTACTTAGCACTGTGAAAAGAGCACTTTCGCCGAAAGAAATTTAGTTCTCTATGTCCGTGAAACAGTTAACAGAGAATGTATCAGTTTCTCAAGATTGGTAACAGATAGAAACAAGAGAAAGTACACACTGATTCATCGACCTAGGGAAGTTACAGAAGTTTACACAGAGAATTCCATGTATAAGTACAAGAAAATAAGAGAGACTTAGAAAACTGGTAAAACCTACATTGTGGATAGAGTTGGGAGTACTTAGCACTGTGAAAAGAGCACTTTCGCCGAAAGAAATTTAGTTCTCTATGTCCGTGAAACAGTTAACAGAGAATGTATCAGTTTCTCAAGATTGGTAACAGATAGAAACAAGAGAAAGTACACAGTGATTCATCTACCTAGAAAAGTTACAGAGGTTTGCAGAGAGAATTCCAAGTAAAAGTACAAGAAAATAAGAGAGACTTAGAAAACTGGTAAAACCTACATTGTTGATAGAGTTGGGAGTACTTAGCACTGTGAAAACAGCACATTCGCAGAGAGAAATCTACTTCTCTAACACTGGGAAACAGTGAAGAGAGAATGTGTGAGTTTCTCAAGATTGGTAACAGATAGAAACAAGAGAAAGTACGCAGTGATTCATCTACCAAGAAAAGTTACAGAGGTTTACACAGAGAATTCCAAATACAAGTACAAGAAAATAAGAGAGGCTTAGAAAACTGGTAAAACCTACATTGTTGATAGAGTTGGGAGTACTTAGCACTGTGAAAACAGCACTTTCACAGAAAGAAATTTAGTTCTCTAAGTCCGTGAAACAGTGAACAGAGAATGTATGAGTTTCTCAAGATTGGTAACAGATAGAAACAAGAGAAAGTACACAGTGATTCATCTACCTAGAAAAGTAACAGATGTTTACAAAGAGAATTCCAAGTATAAGTACAAGAAAATAAGGGAGACTTAGAAAACTGGTAAAACCTACATTGTGGATAGAGTTGGGAGTACTTAGCACTGTGAAAACAGCACTTTCGCAGAAATAAATCTACTTCTCTAAGACTGGGAAACACTGAACAGAGAATGTATCAGTTTCTAAAGATTGGTAGCAGATAGAAACAAGAGAAAGTACACAGTGATTCATCTACCTAGAGAAGTTACAGAAGTTTACACAGAGAATTCCATGTATAAGTACAAGAAAATAAGAGAGACTTAGAAAACTGGTAAAACCTACATTGTGGATAGAGTTGGGAGTACTTAGCACTGTGAAAACAGCACTTTCGCAGAAAGAAATCTACTTCTCTAAGACTCAAAACAGTGAACAGAGAATGTATGAGTTTCTCAAGATTGGTAACAGATAGAAACAAGAGAAAGTACACAGTGATTCATCTACCTAAAGAAGTTACAGAAGTTTACACAGAGAATTCCATGTATAAGTACAAGAAAATAAGAGAGACTTAGAAAACTGGTAAAACCTACATTGTGGATACAGTTGGGAGTACTTAGCACTGTGAAAACAGCGCTTTCGCAGAAAGAAATCTACTTCTCTAAGACTGGGAAACACTGAACAGAGAATGTGTCAGTTTCTCAAGATTGGTAACAGATAGAAAGAAGAGAAAGTACGCAGTGATTCATCTACATAGAAAAGTTACAGAGGTTTACACAGAGAATTCCAAGTATAAGTACAAGAAAATAAGAGAGACTTAGAAAACTGGTAAAACCCACATTGTGGATAGAGTTGGGAGTACTTAGCACTGTGAAAACAGCACTTTCGCCGAAAGAAATTTAGTTTTCTAAGTCCGTGAAACAGTGAACAGAGAATGTATGAGTTTCTCAAGATTGGTAACAGATCGAAACAAGAGAAAGTACACAGTGATTCATCTACCTAGAAAAGTTACAGAGGTTTACAGAGAGAATTCCAAGTATAAGTACAAGAAAATAAGAGAGACTTAGAAAACTGGTAAAACCTAAATTGTAGATAGAGTTGGGAGTACTTAGCACTGTGAAAACAGCACTTTCGCAGAAAGAAATCTACTTCTCTAAGACTGGGAAACAGTGAACAGAGAATGTATGAGTTTCTCAAGATTGGTAACAGATAGAAACCAGAGAAAGTACACAGTGATTCATCTACCTAGGGAAGTTACAGAAGTTTACACAGAGAATTCCATGTATAAGTACAAGAAAATAAGAGAGACTTAGAAAACTGGTAAAACCTACATTGTGGATAGAGTTGGGAGTACTTAGCACTGTGAAAACAGCACTTTCGCAGAAAGAAATCTACTTCTCTAAGACTCGAAACAGTGAACAGAGAATGTATCAGTTTCTCAAGATTGGTAACAGATAGAAAGAAGAGAAAGTACGCAGTGATTCATCTACATAGAAAAGTTACAGAGGTTTACACAGAGAATTCCAAGTATAAGTACAAGAAAATAAGAGAGACTTAGAAAACTGGTAAAACCTACATTGTTGATAGAGTTGGGAGTACTTAGCACTGTGAAAACTGCACTTTCGCAGAAAGAAATCTACTTCTCTAAGACTGGGAAACAGTGAACAGAGAATGTATGAGTTTCTCAAGATTGGTAACAGATAGAAACAAGAGAAAGTACACAGTGATTCATCTACCTAAAGAAGTTACAGAAGTTTACACAGAGAATTCCATGTATAAGTACAAGAAAATAAGAGAGACTTAGAAAACTGGTAAAACCTACATTGTGGATAGAGTTGGGAGTTCTTAGCACTGTGAAAACAGCGCTTTCGTAGAAAGAAATCTACTTCTCTAAGAATGGGAAACACTGAACACAGAATGTGTCAGTTTCTCAAGATTGGTAACAGATAGAAAGAAGAGAAAGTACGCAGTGATTCATCTACATAGAAAAGTTAGAGAGGTTTACACAGAGAATTCCAAGTATAAGTACAAGAAAATAAGAGAGACTTAGAAAACTGGTAAAACCCACATTGTGGAATGAGTTGGGAGTACTTAGCACTGTGAAAACAGCACTTTGGCCGAAAGAAATTTAGTTCTCTAAGTCCGTGAAACAGTGAACAGAGAATGTATGAGTTTCTCAAGATTGGGAACAGATAGAAACAAGAGAAAGTACACAGTGATTCATCTACCTAGAAAAGTAACAGAGGTTTACACAGAGAATTCCAAGTATAAGTACAAGAAAATAAGAGAGACTTAGAAAACTGGTAAAACCTACATTGTAGATAGAGTTGGGAGTACTTAGCACTGTGAAAACAGCACTTTCGCAGAAAGAAATCTACTTCTCTAAGACTGGGAAACAGTGAACAGAGAATGTATGAGTTTCTCAAGATTGGTAACAGATATGAACAAGAGAAAGTACACAGTGATTCATCTACCCAGGGAAGTTACAGAAGTTTACACAGAGAATTCCATGTATAAGTACATGAAAATACGAGAGACTTAGAAAACTGGTAAAACCTACATTGTAGATAGAGTTGGGAGTACGTAGCACTGTGAAAACAGCACTTTCGCAGAAAGAAATCTACTTCTCTAAGACTGGGGAACAGTGAACTGTGAATGTATGAGTTTCTCAAGATTGGTAACAGATATAAACAAGAGAAAGTACACAGTGATTCATCTACCTAAGGAAGTTACAGAAGTTTACATAGAGAATTCCATGTATAAGTACAAGAAAATAAGAGAGACTTAGAAAACTGGTAAAACCTACATTGTGGATAGAGTTGGGACTACTTAGCACTGTGAAAACAGCACTTTCGCAGAAATCAATCTACTTCTCTAAGACTGGGAAACACTGAACAGAGAATGTATCAGTTTCTCAAGATTGGTAACAGATAGAAAGAAGAGAAAGTACACAGTGATTCATCTACCTAGAAAAGTTACAGAGGTTTACACAGAGAATTCCAACTATAAGTACAAGAAAATAAGAGAGACTTAGAAAACTGGTGAAACCTACATTGTGTATAGAGTTGGGAGTACTTAGCACTGTGAAAACAGCACTTTCGCCGAAAGAAATTTAGTTCTCTAAGTCCGTGTAACAGTGAACAGAGAATGTATGAGTTTCTCAAGATTGGTAACAGATAGAAACAAGAGAAAGTACACAGTGATTCATCTACCTAGAAAAGTTACAGAGGTTTACACAGAGAATTCCAAGTATAAGTACAAGAAAATAAGAGAGACTTAGAAAACTGGTAAAACCTACATTTCAGATAGAGTTGGGAGTACTTAGCACTGTGAAAACAGCCCTTTCGCAGAAAGAAATCTACTTCTCTAAGACTGGGAAACAGTGAACAGAGAATGTATGAGTTTCTCAAGATTGGTAACAGATAGAAACAAGAGAAAGTACACAGTGATTCATCTACCTAGAGAAGTTACAGAAGTTTACACAGAGAATTCCATGTATAAGTACAAGAAAATAAGAGAGACTTAGAAAACTGGTAAAACCTACATTGTGGATAGAGTTGGGAGTTCTTAGCACTGTGAAAACAGCGCTTTCGTAGAAAGAAATCTACTTCTCTAAGAATGGGAAACACTGAACACAGAATGTGTCAGTTTCTCAAGATTGGTAACAGATAGAAAGAAGAGAAAGTACGCAGTGATTCATCTACATAGAAAAGTTAGAGAGGTTTACACAGAGAATTCCAAGTATAAGTACAAGAAAATAAGAGAGACTTAGAAAACTGGTAAAACCCACATTGTGGAATGAGTTGGGAGTACTTAGCACTGTGAAAACAGCACTTTCGCAGAAGGAAATCTACTTCTCTAAGACTGGGAAACAGTGAAGAGAGAATGTATGAGTTTCTCAAGATTGGTAACAGATAGAACCAAGAGAAAGTACACAGTGATTCATCTACCTAGAGAAGTTAGAGAAGTTTACACAGAGAATTCCATGTATAAGTACAAGAAAATAAGAGAGACTTAGAAAACTGGTAAAACCTACATTGTGGATAGAGTTGGGAGTACTTAGCATTGTGAAAACAGCACTTTCGCCGAAAGAAATTTAGTTCTCTAAGTCCGTCTAACAGTGAACAGAGAATGTATGAGTTTCTCAAGATTGGTAACAGATAGAAACAAGAGAAAGTACACAGTGATTCATATACCTAGAAAAGTTACAGAGGTTTACACAGAGAATTCCAAGTATAAGTACAAGAAAATAAGAGAGACTTAGAAAAGTGGTAAAACCTACATTGTTGATAGAGTTGGGAGTACTTAGCACTGTGAAAACAGCACTTTCGTAGAAAGAAATCTACTTCTTTAAGACTGGGAAACAGTGAACAGAGAATGTATGAGTTTCTCAAGATTGGTACCAGATAGAAACAAGGGAAAGTACGCAGTGATTCATCTACCTAGAAAAGTTACAGAAGTTTACACAGAGAATTCCAAGTATAAGTACAAGAAAATAAGAGAGACTTAGAAAACTGGTAAAACCTACATTGTGGATAGAGTTGGGAGTACTTAGCACTGTGAAAACAGCACTTTCGCCGAAAGAAATTTAGTTCTCTAAGTCCGTGTAACAGTGAACAGAGAATGTATCAGTTTCTCAAGATTGGTAACAGATAGAAACAAGAGAAAGTACACAGTGATTTATCTACCTAGAAAAGTTACAGAGGTTTACACAGAGAATTCCAAGTATAAGTACTGGAAAATAAGAGAGACTTAGAAAACTGGTAAAACCTACATTGTTGATAGAGTTGGGAGTACTTAGCACTGTGAAAACAGCACTTTTGCAGAAAGAAATCTACTTCTCTAAGACTGGGAAACAGTGAACAGAGAATGTATGAGTTTCTCAAGATTGGTAACAGATAGAAACAAGAGAAAGTACACAGTCATTCATCTACCTAGAGAAGTTACAGAAGTTTACACAGAGAATTCCATGTATAAGTACATGAAAATAAGAGAGACTTAGAAAACTGGTAAAACCTACATTGTGGATAGAGTTGGGAGTACTTAGCACTGTGAAAAGAGCACTTTCGCCGAAAGAAATTTAGTTCTCTATGTCCGTGAAACAGTGAACAGAGAATGTATCAGTTTCTCAAGATTGGTAACAGATAGAAACAAGAGAAAGTACACAGTGATTCATCTATCTAGAAAAGTTACAGAGGTTTGCAGAGAGAATTCCAAGTAAAAGTACAAGAAAATAAGAGAGACTTAGAAAACTGGTAAAACCTACATTGTTGATATAGTTGGGAGTACTTAGCACTGTGAAAACAGCACATTCGCAGAGAGAAATCTACTTCTCTAACACTGGGAAACAGTGAAGAGAGAATGTGTGAGTTTCTCAAGATTGGTAACAGATAGAAACAAGAGAAAGTACGCAGTGATTCATCTACCAAGAAAAGTTACAGAGGTTTACACAGAGAATTCCAAATATAAGTACAAGAAAATAAGAGAGACTTAGAAAACTGGTAAAACCTACATTGTTGATAGAGCTGGGAGTACTTAGCACTGTGAAAACAGCACTTTCACAGAAAGAAATTTAGTTCTCTAAGTCCGTGAAACAGTGAACAGAGAATGTATGAGTTTCTCAAGATTGGTAACAGATAGAAACAAGAGAAAGTACACAGTGATTCATCTACCTAGAAAAGTAACAGAAGTTTACAAAGAGAATTCCAAGTATAAGTACAAGAAAATAAGAGAGACTTAGAAAACTGGTAAAACCTACATTGTGGATAGAGTTGGGAGTACTTAGCACTGTGAAAAAAGCACTTTCGCAGAAATAAATCTACTTCTCTAAGACTGGGAAACACTGAACAGAGAATGTATCAGTTTCTAAACATTGGTAGCAGATAGAAACAAGAGAAAGTACACAGTGATTCATCTACCTAGAGAAGTTACAGAAGTTTACACAGAGAATTCCATGTATAAGTACAAGAAAATAAGAGAGACTTAGAAAACTGGTAAAACCTACATTGTGGATAGAGTTGGGAGTACTTAGCACTGTGAAAACAGCACTTTCGCAGAAATCAATCTACTTCTCTAAGACTGGGAAACACTGAACAGGGAATGTATCAGTTTCTCAAGATTGGTAACAGATAGAAAGAAGAGAAAGTACACAGTGATTCATCTACCTAGAAAAGTTACAGAGGTTTACACAGAGAATTCCAACTATAAGTACAAGAAAATAAGAGAGACTTAGAAAACTGGTGAAACCTACATTGTGGATAGAGTTGGGAGTACTTAGCACTGTGAAAACAGCACTTTCGCCGAAAGAAATTTAGTTCTCTAAGTCCGTGTAACAGTGAACAGAGAATGTATGAGTTTCTCAAGATTGGTAACAGATAGAAACAAGAGAAAGTACACAGTGATTCATCTACCTAGAAAAGTTACAGAGGTTTACACAGAGAATTCCAAGTATAAGTACAAGAAAATAAGAGAGACTTAGAAAACTGGTAAAACCTACATTTCAGATAGAGTTGGGAGTACTTAGCACTGTGAAAACAGCCCTTTCGCAGAAAGAAATCTACTTCTCTAAGACTGGGAAAAAGTGAACAGAGAATGTATGAGTTTCTCAAGATTGGTAACAGATAGAAACAAGAGAAAGTACACAGTGATTCATCTACCTAGAGAAGTTACAGAAGTTTACACAGAGAATTCCATGTATAAGTACAAGAAAATAAGAGAGACTTAGAAAACTGGTAAAACCTACATTGTGGATAGAGTTGGGAGTTCTTAGCACTGTGAAAACAGCGCTTTCACAGAAAGAAATCTACTTCTCTAAGAATGGGAAACACTGAACACAGAATGTGTCAGTTTCTCAAGATTGGTAACAGATAGAAAGAAGAGAAAGTACGCAGTGATTCATCTACATAGAAAAGTTAGAGAGGTTTACACAGAGAATTCCAAGTACAAGTACAAGAAAATAAGAGAGACTTAGAAAACTGGTAAAACCCACATTGTGGAATGAGTTGGGAGTACTTAGCACTGTGAAAACAGCACTTTCGCCGAAATAAATTTAGTTCTCTAAGTACGTGAAACAGTGAACAGAGAATGTATGAGTTTCTCAAGATTGGTAACAGATAGAAACAAGAGAAAGTACACAGTGATTCATCTACCGAGAAAAGTAACAGAGGTTTACACAGAGAATTCCAAGTATAAGTACAAGAAAATAAGAGAGACTTAGAAAACTGGTAAAACCTACATTGTAGATAGAGTTGGGAGTACTTAGCACTGTGAAAACAGCACTTTCGTAGAAAGAAATCTACTTCTCTAAGACTGGGAAACAGTGAACAGAGAATGTATGAGTTTCTCAAGATTGGTAACAGATAGAAACAAGAGAAAGTACACAGTGATTCATCTACCTAAAGAAGTTACAGAAGTTTACACAGAGAATTCCATGTATAAGTACAAGAAAATAAGAGAGACTTAGAAAACTGGTAAAACCTACATTGTGGATAGAGTTGGGAGTTCTTAGCACTGTGAAAACAGCGCTTTCGCAGAAAGAAATCTACTTCTCTAAGAATGGGAAACACTGAACACAGAATGTGTCTGTTTCTCAAGATTGGTAACAGATAGAAAGAAGAGAAAGTACGCAGTGATTCATCTACATAGAAAAGTTAGAGAGGTTTACACAGAGAATTCCAAGTATAAGTACAAGAAAATAAGAGAGACTTAGAAAACTGGTAAAACCCACATTGTGGAATGAGTTGGGAGTACTTAGCACTGTGAAAACAGCACTTTGGCCGAAAGAAATTTAGTTCTCTAAGTCCGTGAAACAGTGAACAGAGAATGTATGAGTTTCTCAAGATTGGTAACAGATAGAAACAAGAGAAAGTACACAGTGATTCATCTACCTAGAAAAGTAACAGAGGTTTACACAGAGAATTCCAAGTATAAGTACAAGAAAATAAGAGAGACTTAGAAAACTGGTAAAACCTACATTGTAGATAGAGTTGGGAGTACTTAGCACTGTGAAAACAGCACTTTCGCAGAAAGAAATCTACTTCTCTAAGACTGGGAAACAGTGAACAGTGAATGTATGAGTTTCTCAAGATTGGTAACAGATAGAAACAAGAGAAAGTACACAGTGATTCATCTACCTAAGGAAGATACAGAAGTTTACATAGATAATTCCATGTATAAGTACAAGAAAATAAGAGAGACTTAGAAAACTGGTAAAACCTACATTGTGGATAGAGTTGGGAGTACTTAGCACTGTGCAAACAGCACTTTCGCAGAAATAAATCTACTTCTCTAAGACTGGGAAACACTGAACAGAGAATGTATCAGTTTCTCAAGATTGGTAACAGATAGAAAGAAGAGAAAGTACACAGTGATTCATCTACCTAGAAAAGTTACAGAGGTTTACACAGAGAATTCCAACTATAAGTACAAGAAAATAAGAGAGACTTAGAAAACTGGTGAAACCTACATTGTGGATAGAGTTGGGAGTACTTAGCACTGTGAAAACAGCACTTTCGCCGAAAGAAATTTAGTTCTCTAAGTACGTGAAACAGTGAACAGAGAATGTATGAGTTTCTCAAGATTGGTAACAGATAGAAACAAGAGAAAGTACACAGTGATTCATCTACCGAGAAAAGTAACAGAGGTTTACACAGAGAATTCCAAGTATAAGTACAAGAAAATAAGAGAGACTTAGAAAACTGGTAAAACCTACATTGTAGATAGAGTTGGGAGTACTTAGCACTGTGAAAACAGCACTTTCGTAGAAAGAAATCTACTTCTCTAAGACTGGGAAACAGTGAACAGAGAATGTATGAGTTCCTCAAGATTGGTAACAGATATAAACAAGAGAAAGTACACAGTGATTCATCTACCCAAGGAAGTTACAGAAGTTTACACAGAGAATTCCATGTATAAGTACAAGAAAATAAGAGAGACTTAGAAAACTGGTAAAACCTACATTGTAAATAGAGTTGGGAGTACTTAGCACTGTGAAAACAGCACTTTCGCAGAAAGAAATCTACTTCTCTAAGACTGGGAAACAGTGAACAGAGAATGTATGAGTTTCTCAAGATTGGTAACAGATAGAAACAAGAGAAAGTACACAGTGATTCATCTACCTAGGGAAGTTACAGAAGTTTACATAGAGAATTCCATGTATAAGTACAAGAAAATAAGAGAGACTTAGAAAACTGGTAAAACCTACATTGTGGATAGAGTTGGGAGTACTTAGCACTGTGAAAACAGCACTTTCGCAGAAATAAATCTACTTCTCTAAGACTGGGAAACACTGAACAGAGAATGTATCAGTTTCTCAAGATTGGTAACAGATAGAAAGAAGAGAAAGTACACAGTGATTCATCTACCTAGAAAAGTTACAGAGGTTTACACAGAGAATTCCAACTATAAGTACAAGAAAATAAGAGAGACTTAGAAAACTGGTAAAACCTACATTGTGGATAGAGTTGGGAGTACTTAGCACTGTGAAAACAGCACTTTCGCCGAAAGAAATTTAGTTCTCTAAGTCCGTGTAACAGTGAACAGAGAATGTATGAGTTTCTCAAGATTGGTAACAGATAGAAACAAGAGAAAATACACAGTGATTCATCTACCTAGAAAAGGTACAGAGGTTTAAACAGAGAATTCCAAGTATAAGTACAAGAAAATAAGAGAGACTTAGAAAACTGGTAAAACCTACATTGTTGATAGAGTTGGGAGTACTTAGCACTGTGAAAACAGCACTTTCGCAGAAAGAAATCTACTTCTCTAAGACTGGGAAACAGTGAACAGAGAATGTATGAGTTTCTCAAGATTGGTAACAGATAGAAACAAGTGAAAGTACACAGTGATTCACCTACCTAGAGAAGTTACAGAAGTTTACACAGAGAATTCCATGTATAAGGACAAGAAAATAAGAGAGACTTAGAAAACTGGTAAAACCTAAATTGTGGATAGAGTTGGGAGTACTTAGCACTGTGAAAACAGCACTTTCGCAGAAAGAAATCTACTTCTCTAAGACTGGGAAACACTGAACAGAGAATGTATCAGTTTCCCATAATTGGTAACAGATAGAAAGAAGAGAAAGTACGCAGTGATATATCTACATAGAAAAGTTACAGAGGTTTACACAGAGAATTCCAAGTATAAGTACAAGAAAATAAGAGAGACTTAGAAAACTGGTAAAACCTACATTGTAGATAGAGTTGGGAGTACTTAGCACTGTGAAAACAGCACTTTCGTAGAAAGAAATCTACTTCTCTAAGACTCGGAAACAGTGAACAGAGAATGTATGAGTTCCTCAAGATTGGTAACAGATATAAACAAGAGAAAGTACACAGTGATTCATCTACCCAAGGAAGTTACAGAAGTTTACACAGAGAATTCCATGTATAAGTACAAGAAAATAAGAGAGACTTAGAAAACTGGTAAAACCTACATTGTAAATAGAGTTGGGAGTACTTAGCACTGTGAAAACAGCACTTTCGCAGAAAGAAATCTACTTCTCTAAGACTGGGAAACAGTGAACAGAGAATGTATGAGTTTCTCAAGATTGGTAACAGATAGAAACAAGAGAAAGTACACAGTGATTCATCTACCTAGGGAAGTTACAGAAGTTTACATAGAGAATTCCATGTATAAGTACAAGAAAATAAGAGAGACTTAGAAAACTGGTAAAACCTACATTGTGGATAGCGTTGGGAGTACTTAGCACTGTGAAAACAGCACTTTCGCAGAAATAAATCTACTTCTCTAAGACTGGGAAACACTGAACAGAGAATGTATCAGTTTCTCAAGATTGGTAACAGATAGAAAGAAGAGAAAGTACACAGTGATTCATCTACCTAGAAAAGTTACAGAGGTTTACACAGAGAATTCCAACTATAAGTACAAGAAAATAAGAGAGACTTAGAAAACTGGTAAAACCTACATTGTGGATAGAGTTGGGAGTACTTAGCACTGTGAAAACAGCACTTTCGCCGAAAGAAATTTAGTTCTCTAAGTCCGTGTAACAGTGAACAGAGAATGTATGAGTTTCTCAAGATTGGTAACAGATAGAAACAAGAGAAAATACACAGTGATTCATCTACCTAGAAAAGGTACAGAGGTTTACACAGAGAATTCCAAGTATAAGTACAAGAAAATAAGAGAGACTTAGAAAACTGGTAAAACCTACATTGTTGATAGAGTTGGGAGTACTTAGCACTGTGAAAACAGCACTTTCGCAGAAAGAAATCTACTTCTCTAAGACTGGGAAACAGTGAACAGAGAATGTATGAGTTTCTCAAGATTGGTAACAGATAGAAACAAGTGAAAGTACACAGTGATTCACCTACCTAGAGAAGTTACAGAAGTTTACACAGAGAATTCCATGTATAAGGACAAGAAAATAAGAGAGACTTAGAAAACTGGTAAAACCCACATTGTAGATAGAGTTGGGAGTATTTAACACTGTGAAAATAGCACTTTCGCAGAAAGAAATCTACTTCTCTAAGACTGGGAAACAGTGAACAGAGAATATATGAGTTTCTCAAGATTGGTAACAGATAGAAACAAGAGAAAGTACACAGTGATTCATCTACCTAGAGAAGTTACAGAAGTTTACTCAGAAAATTCCATGTATAAGTACAATAAAATAAGAGAGACTTAGAAAACAGTTAAAACCTACATTGTTGATAGAGTTGGGAGTACTTAGCACTGTGAAAACAGCACTTTCGCAGAAAGAAATCTACTTCTCTAACACTGGGAAACAGTGAACAGAGAATGTATGAGTTTCTCAAGATTGGTAAAAGAGAAACAAGAGAAAGTACGCAGTGATTCATCTACCTAGAAAAGTTACAGAGATTTACACAGAGAATTCCAAGTATGAGTACAAGAAAATAAGAGAGACTTAGAAAACTGGTAAAACCTACATTGTTGATAGAGTTGGGAATACTTAGCACTGTGAAAACAGCACTTTCGTCGAAAGAAATTTAGTTCTCTAAGTCCGTGAAACAGTGAACAGAGAATGTAAGAGTTTCTCAACATTGGTAACAGATAGAAACAAGAGAAAGTACACAGTGATTCATCGACCTAGAAAAGTTACAGAGGTTTACACAGAGAATTCCAAGTATAAGTACAAGAAAATAAGAGAGACTTAGAAAACTGGTAAAACCTACATTGTTGATAGAGTTGGGAGTACTTAGCACTGTGAAAACAGCACTTTCGCAGAAAGAAATCTACTTCTCTAAGACTGGGAAACAGTGAAGAGAGAATTTATGAGTTTCTCAAGATTGGTAACAGATAGAAACAAGAGAAAGTACGCAGTGATTCATCTACCTAAAGAAGTTACAGAGGTTTACACAGAGAATTCCAAGTATAAGTACAAGAAAATAAGAGAGACTTAGAAAACTGGTAAAACCTACATTGTTGATAGAGGTGGGAGTACTTAGCACTGTGAAAGCAGCACTTTCGCCGAAAGAAATTTAGTTCTCTAAGTCCGTGAAACAGTGAACAGAGAATGTATGAGTTTCTCAAGATTGGTAACAGATAGAAACAAGAGAAAGTACACAGTGATTCATCTACCTAGAAATGTAACAGAGGTTTACACAGAGAATTCCAAGTATAAGTACAAGAAAATAAGAGAGACTTAGAAAACTGCTAAAACCTACATTGTTGATAGAGTTGGGAGTACTTAGCACTGTGAAAAGAGCACTTTCGCAGAAAGAAATCTACTTCTCTAAGACTGGGAAACAGTGAACAGAGAATGTATGAGTTTCTCAAGATTGGTAACAGAAACAGGAGAAAGTACACAGTGATTCATCTGCCTAGAGAAGTTACAGAAGTTTACACAGAGAATTCCATGTACAAGTACAAGAAAATAAGAGAGACTTAGAAAACTGGTAAAACCTACATCGTTGATAGAGTTGGCAGTACTTAGCACTGTGAAAACAGCACTTTCACAGAAAGAAATCTACTTCTCTAAGACTGGGAAACAGTGAACAGAGAATGTATAAGTTTCTGAAGATTGGTAACAGATAGAAACAAGAGAAAGTACACAGTGATTCATCTACCTAGAGAAGTTACAGAAGTTTACACAGAGATTTCCATGTATAAGTACAAGAAAATAAGAGAGACTTAGAAAACTGGTAAAACCTACATTGTGGATAGAGTTGGGAGTACTTAGCCCTGTGAAAACAGCACTTTCGCCGAAAGAAATTTAGTTCTCTGAGTCCGTGTAACAGTGAACAGAGAATGTATGAGTTTCTCAAGATTGATAACAGATAGAAACAAGAGAAAGTACACAGTGATTCATCTACCTAGAAAAGTTACAGAGGTTTACACAGAGAATTCCAAGTATAAGTACAAGAAAATAAGAGAGACTTAGAAAACTGGTAAAACCTACATTGTGGATAGAGTTGAGAGTACTTAGCACTGTGAAAACAGCACTTTCGCAGAAAGAAATCTACTTCTCTAACACTGGGAAACAGACAAGAGAGAATGTATGAGTTTCTCAAGATTGGTAACAGATAGAAAAGAGAAAGTACGCAGTGATTCAACTACCTGGAAAAGTTACAGAGGTTTACACAGAGAATTCCAAGTATAAGTACAAGAAAATAAGAGAGACTTAGAAAACTGGTAAAACCTACATTGTTGATAGAGGTGGGAGTACTTAGCACTGTGAAAACAGCACTTTCGCTGAAAGAAATTTAGATCTCTAAGTCCGTGAAACAGTGAACAGAGAATGTATGAGTTTCTCAAGATTGGTAACAGATAGAAACAAGAGAAAGTACACAGTGATTCATCTACCTAGAAAAGTAACAGAGGTTTACACAGAGAATTCCAAGTATAAGTACAAGAAAATAAGAGAGACTTAGAAAACTGGTAAAACCTACATTGTGGATAGAGTTGGGAGTACTTAGCACTGTGAAAACAGCACTTTCGCAGAAAGATATCTACTTCTCTAAGACTGGGAAACAGTGAACAGAGAATGTATGAGTTTCTCAAGATTGGTAACAGATAGAAACAAGAGAAAGTACACAGTGATTCATCTACCTAGAAATTTTACAGAGGTTTACACAGAGAATTCCAAGTATAAGTACAAGAAAATAAGAGAGACTTAGAAAACTTGTAAAACCTACATTGTACATAGAGTTGGGAGTATTTAGCACTGTGAAAACAGCACTTTTGCAGAAAGACATCTACTTCTCTAAGACTGGGAAACAGTGAACAGAGAATGTGTCAGTTTCTCAAGATTGGTAACAGATAGAAACAAGAGAAAGTACACAGTGATTCATCTACCTAGAAAAGTAACAGAGGTTTACACCGAGAATTCCATGTATAAGTACAAGAAAATAAGAGAGACTTAGAAAACTGGTAAAACCTACATTGTTGATAGAGTTGGGAGTACTTAGCACTGTGAAATCAGCACTTTCGCAGAAAGAAATCTACTTCTCTAAGACTCGGAAACAGTGAACAGAGAATGTATCAGTTTCTCAACATTGGTAACAGATAGAAAGAAGAGAAAGTACGCAGTGATTCATCTATATAGAAAAGTTACAGAGGTTTACACAGAGAATTCCAAGTATATGTACAAGAAAATAAGAGAGACTTAGAAAACTGGTAAAACCTACATTGTTGATAGAGTTGGGAGTACTTAGCACTATGAAAACAGCACTTTTTCAGAAAGAAATCGACTTCTCTAAGACTGGGAAACAGTGAACAGAGAATGTATGAGTTTCTCAAGATAGGTAACAGATAGAAACAAGAGAAAGTACACAGTGATTCATCTGCCTAGAGAAGTTACAGAAGTTTACACAGAGAATTCCATGTATAAGTACAAGAAAATAAGAGAGACTTAGAAAACTGGTAAAACCTACATTGTGGATAGAGTTGGGAGTACTTAGCACTGTGAAAACAGCACTTTCGCAGAAAGAAATTTAGTTCTCTAAGTCCGTGTAACAGTGAACAGAGAATGTATGAGTTTCTCAAGTTTGGTAACAGATAGAAACAAGAGAAAGTACACAGTGATTCATCTACCTAGAAAAGTTACAGAGGTTTACACAGAGAATTCCAAGTATAAGTACAAGAATATAAGAGAGACTTAGAAAACTGGTAAAACCTACATTGTTGATAGATTTGGGAGTACTTAGCACTGTGAAAACAGCACTTTCGCCGAAAGAAATTTAGTTCTCTAAGTCCGTGAAACAGTGAACAGAGAATGTATGAGTTTCTCAAGATTGGTAACAGATAGAAAGAAGAGAAAGTACACAGTGATTCATCTACCTAGAAAAGATACAGAAGTTTACACAGAGAATTCCAAGTATAAGTACAAGAAAATAAGAGAGACTTAGAAAACTGGTAAAACCTACATTGTGGATAGAGTTGGGAGTACTTAGCACTGTGAAAACAGCACTTTCGCAGAAAGAAATCTACTTCTCTAACACTGGGAAACAGTGAAGAGAGAATGTATGAGTTTCTCAAGATTGGTAAAAGATAGAAACAAGACAAAGTACGCAGTGATTCATCTACCTAGAAAAGTTACAGAGGTTTACACAGAGAATTCCAGGTATAAGTACAAGAAAATAAGAGAGACTTAGAAAACTGGTAAAACCTACATTGTTGATAGAGTTGGGAGTACTTAGCACTGTGAAAACAGCACTTTCGCAGAAAGAAATCTACTTCTCTAAGACTGGGAAACAGTGAACAGAGAATGTATGAGTTTCTCAAGATTGGTAACAGATAGAAACAAGAGAAAGTACACAGTGATTCATCTACCTAGAGAAGTTACAGAAGTTTACACAGAGAATTCCGTGTATAAGTTCAAGAAAATGAGAGAGACTTAGAAAACTGGTAAAACCTATATTGTGGATAGAGTTGGGAGTACTTAGCACTGTGAAAACAGCACTTTCGCAGAAAGAAATCTACTTCTCTAAGACTGGGAAACACTGAACAGAGAATGTATCAGTCTCAAGATTGGTAACAGATAGAAAGAAGAGAAAGTACGCAGTGATTCATCTACATAGAAAAGTTACAGAGGTTTACACAGAGAATTCCAAGTATAAGTACAAGAAAATAAGAGAGACGTAGAAAACTGGTAAAACCTACATTGTTGATAGAGTTGGGAGTAGTTAGCACTGTGAAAACAGCACTTTCGCCGAAAGTAATTTAGTTCTCTACGTCCATGAAACAGTGAACAGAGAATGTATCAGTTTCTCAAGATTGGTAACAGATAGAAACAAGAGAAAGTACACAGTGATTCATCTACCTGGAAAAGTTACAGAGGTTTACACAGAGAATTCCAAGTATAAGTACAAGAAAATAAGAGAGACTTAGAAAACTGCTAAAAATTACATTGTAGATAGAGTTGGGAGTACTTAGCACTGTGAAAACAGCACTTTCGCAGAAAGAAATCTACTTCTCTAACACTGGGAAACAGTGAACAGAGAATGTATGAGTTTCTCAAGATTGGTAACAGATAGAAACCAGAGAAAGTACACAGTGATTCATCTACCTAGAGAAGTTACAGAAGTTTACACAGAGAATTCCATGTATAAGTACAAGAAAATAAGAGAGACTTAGAAAACCGGTAAAACCTACATTGTGGATAGAGTTGGGAATACTTAGCACTGTGAAAACAGCACTTTCGCCGAAAGAAATTTAGTTCTCTAAGTCCGTGAAACAGTGAACAGAGAATGTATGAGTTTCTCAAGATTGGTAACAGATAGAAACAAGAGAAAGTACACAGTGATTCATCTACCTAGAGAAGTTACAGAAGTTTACACAGAAAATTCCATGTATAAGTACAAGAAAATAAGAGAGACTTAGAAAACTGGTAAAACCTACATTGTGGATAGAGTTGGGAGTACTTAGCACTGTGAAAACAGCACTTTCGCCCAAAGAAATTTAGTTCTCTAAGTCCGTGGAACAGTGAACAAAGAATGTACGAGTTTCTCAAGATTGGTAACAGAGAGAAACAAGACAAAGTACGCAGTGATTCATCTACCTAGAAAAGTAACACAGCTTTACACAGAGAGTTCCAAGTATAAGTACAAGAAAATAAGAGAGACTTAGAAAACTGGTAAAACCTACATTGTAGATAAGGTTGGGAGTACTTAGCACTGTGAAAACAGCACTTTCGCCGAAAGAAATTTAGTTCTCTAAGTCCGTGAAACAGTGAACAGAGAATGTATGAGTTTCTCAACATTGGTAACAGATAGAAACAAGAGAAAGTACACACTGATTCATCTACCTAGAGTAGTTACAGAAGTTTACACAGAAAATTACATGTATAAGTACAAGAAAATAAGAGAGATTTAGAAAACTGGTAAAACCTACATTGTGGATAGAGTTGGGAGTACTTAGCACTGTGAAAACAGCACTTTCGCCGAAAGAAATTTAGTTCTCTAAGTCCGTGGAACAGTGAACAGAGAATGTACGAGTTTCTCAAGATTGGTAACAGAGAGAAACAAGAGAAAGTACGCAGTGATTCATCTACCTAGAAAAGTAACAGAGCTTTACACAGAGAATTCCAAGTATAAGTACAAGAAAATAAGAGAGACTTAGAAAACTGGTAAAACCTACATTGTTGATAGAGTTGGGAGTACTTAGCACTGTGAAAAGAGCACTTTCGCATAAAGAAATCTACTTCTCTAACACTGGGAAACAGTGAACAGAGAATGTATGAGTTTCTCAAGATTGGTAACAGATAGAAACATGAGAAAGTACACAGTGATTCATCTGCCTAGAGAAGTTACAGAAGTTTACACAGAGAATTCCATGTATAAGTACAAGAAAATAAGAGAGACTTAGAAAACTGGTAAAACCTACATTGTGGATAGAGTTGGGAGTACTTAGCACTGTGAAAACAGCACTTTCGCAGAAAGAAATCTACTTCTCTAAGACTGGGAAACAGTGAACAGAGAATGTATGAGTTTCTCAAGATTGGTAACAGATAGAAACAAGAGAAAGTACACAGTGATTCATCTACCTAGAAAAGTAACAGAGGTTTACACAGAGAATTCCAAGTATAAGTACAAGAAAATAAGAGAGACTTAGAAAACTGGTAAAACCTACATTGTGGATAGAGTTGGGAGTACTTATCACTGTGAAAACAGCACTTTCGCCGAAAGAAATTTAGTTCTCTGAGTCCTTGTAACAGTGAACAGAGAATGTATGAGTTTCTCAAGATTGGTAACAGATAGAAACAAGAGAAAGTACACAGTGATTCATCTACCTAGAAAAGTTACAGAGGTTTACACAGAGAATTCCAAGTATAAGTACAAGAAAATAACAGAGACTTAGAAAACTGGTAAAACCTACATTGTTGATAGAGTTGGGAGTACTTAGCACTGTGAAAACAGCACTTTCGCCGAAAGAAATTTAGTTCTCTAAGTCCGTGAAACAGTGAACAGAGAATGTATGAGTTTCTCAAGATTGGTAACAGATAGAAAGAAGAGAAAGTACACAGTGATTCATCTACCTAGAAAAGATACAGAAGTTTACACAGAGAATTCCAAGTATAAGTACAAGAAAATAAGAGAGACTTAGAAAACTGGTAAAACCTACATTGTGGATAGAGTTGGGAGTACTTAGCACTGTGAAAACAGCACTTTCGCAGAAAGAAATCTACTTCTCTAACACTGGGAAACAGTGAAGAGAGAATGTATGAGTTTCTCAAGATTGGTAAAAGATAGAAACAAGACAAAGTACGCAGTGATTCATCTACATAGAAAAGTTACAGAGGTTTACACAGAGAATTCCAAGTATAAGTACAAGAAAATAAGAGAGACTTAGAAAACTGGTAAAACCTACATTGTGGATAGAGTTGGGAGTACTTAGCACTGTGAAAACAGCACTTTCGCAGAAAGCAATCTGCTTCTCTAAGACTGGGAAACAGTGAACAGAGAATGTGTGAGTTTCTCAAGATTGGTAGCAGATAGAAAGAAGAGAAAGAATGCAGTGATTCATCTACATAGAAAAGTTACAGAGGTTTACACAGAGAATTCCAAGTATAAGTACAACAAAATAAGAGAGACTTAGAAAACTGGTAAAACCTACATTGTTGATAGAGTTGGGAGTACTTAGCACTGTGAAAACAACACTTTCGCCGAAAGAAATTTAGTTCTCTAAGTCCGTCAAACAGTGAACAGAAAATGTATGAGTTTCTCAAGATTGGTAACAGATAGAAACAAGAGAAAGTACACAGTGATTCATCTGCATAGAAAAGTTACAGAAGTTTACACATAGAATTCCAAGTATAAGTACAAGAAAATAAGAGATACTTAGAAAACTGGTAAACCCTACACTGTTGATAGAATTGGGAGTACTTAGCACTGTGAAAACAGCACTTTCGCCGAAAGAAATTTAGTTCTCTAAGTCCGTGAAACAGAGAACAGAGAATGTATGAGTTTCTCAAGATTGGTAACAGATAGAAACAAGAGAAAGTACGCATTGATTCATCTACCTTGAAAAGTTACAGAGGTTTACACAGAGAATTCCAAGTATAAGTACAAGAAAATAAGAGAGACTTAGAAAACTGGTAAAACCTACATTGTTGATAGAGTTGGGAGTACTTAGCACTGTGAAAACAGCACTTTCGCAGAAAGAAATCTACTTCTCTAACACTGAGAAACACTGAACAGAGAATGTATCAGTCTCAAGATTGGTAACAGATAGAAAGAAGAGAAAGTACCCAGTGATTCATCTACATAGAAAAGTTACAGAGGTTTACACAGAGAATTCCAAGTATAAGTACAAGAAAATAAGAGAGACGTAGAAAACTGGTAAAACCTACATTGTTGATAGAGTTGGGAGTAGTTAGCACTGTGAAAACAGCACTTTCGCCGAAAGTAATTTAGTTCTCTAAGTCCATGAAACAGTGAACAGAAAATGTATCAGTTTCTCAAGATTGGTAACAGATAGAAACCAGAGAAAGTACACAGTGATTCATCTACCTAGAGAAGTTACAGAAGTTTACACAGAGAATTCCATGTATAAGTACAAGAAAATAAGAGAGACTTAGAAAACCGGTAAAACCTACATTGTGGATAGACTTGGGAGTACTTAGCACTGTGAAAACAGCACTTTCGCCGAAAGAAATTTAGTTCTCTAAGTCCGTGAAACAGTGAACAGAGAATGTATGAGTTTCTCAAGATTGGTAACAGATAGAAACCAGAGAAAGTACGCAGTGATTCATCTACCTAGAAAAGTAACACAGCTTTACACAGAGAGTTCCAAGTATAAGTACAAGAAAATAACAGAGACTTAGAAAACTGCTAAAACCTACATTGTAGATAAGGTTGGGAGTACTTAGCACTGTGAAAACAGCACTTTCGCCGAAAGAAATTTAGTTCTCTAAGTCCGTGAAACAGTGAACAGAGAATGTATGAGTTTCTCAACATTGGTAACAGATAGAAACAAGAGAAAGTACACACTGATTCATCTACCTAGAGAAGTTACAGAAGTTTACACAGAAAATTCCATGTATAAGTACAAGAAAATAAGAGAGACTTAGAAAACTGGTAAAACCTACATTGTGGATAGAGTTGGGAGTACTTAGCACTGTGAAAACAGCACTTTCGCCGAAAGAAATTTAGTTCTCTAAGTCCGTGGAACAGTGAACAGAGAATGTACGAGTTTCTCAAGATTGGTAACAGAGAGAAACAAGAGAAAGTACGCAGTGATTCATCTACCTAGAAAAGTAACAGAGCTTTACACAGAGAATTCCAAGTATAAGTACAAGAAAATAAGAGAGACTTAGAAAACTGGTAAAACCTACATTGTTGATAGAGTTGGGAGTACTTAGCACTGTGAAAAGAGCACTTTCGCATAAAGAAATCTAATTCTCTAACACTGGGAAACAGTGAACAGAGAATGTATGAGTTTCTCAAGATTGGTAACAGATAGAAACAAGAGAAAGTACACAGTGATTCATCTACCTAGAGAAGTAACAGAAGTTTACACAGAGAATTCAATGTATAAGTACAAGAAAATAAGAGAGACTTAGAAAACTGGTAAAACCTAAATTGTGGATAGAGTTGGGAGTACTTAGCACTGTGAAAACAGCACTTTCGCAGAAAGAAATCTACTTCTCTAAGACTGGGAAACACTGAACAGAGAATGTATCAGTTTCCCATAATTGGTAACAGATAGAAAGAAGAGAAATTACGCAGTGATATATCTACATAGAAAAGTTACAGAGGTTTACACAGAGAATTCCAAGTATAAGTACAAGAAAATAAGAGAGACTTAGAAAACTGGTAAAACCCACATTGTAGATAGAGTTGGGATTATTTAACACTGTGAAAATAGCACTTTCGCAGAAAGAAATCTACTTCTCTAAGACTGGGAAACAGTGAACAGAGAATATATGAGTTTCTCAAGATTGGTAACAGATAGAAACAAGAGAAAGTACACAGTGATTCATCTACCTAGAGAAGTTACAGAAGTTTACTCAGAAAATTCCATGTATAAGTACAAGAAAATAAGAGAGACTTAGAAAACGGGTAAAACCTACATTGTGGATAGAGTTGGGAGTACTTAGCACTGTGAAAACAGCACTTTCGCCGAAAGAAATTTAGTTCTCTAAGTCCGTGTAACAGTGAACAGAGAATGTATGAGTTTCTCAAGATTGGTAACAGATAGAAACAAGAGAAAGTACACAGTGATTCATCTACCTAGAAAAGTAACAGAGGTTTACACAGAGAATTCCAAGTATAAGTACAAGAAAATAAGAGAGACTTAGAAAACAGGTAAAACCTACATTGTTGATAGAGTTGGGAGTACTTAGCACTGTGAAAACAGCACTTTCGCAGAAAGAAATCTACTTCTCTAACACTGGGAAACAGTGAACAGAGAATGTATGAGTTTCTCAAGATTGGTAAAAGAGAAACAAGA
This sequence comes from Heterohyrax brucei, assembly GCA_028571685.1. Classification (NCBI taxonomy): domain Eukaryota; kingdom Metazoa; phylum Chordata; class Mammalia; order Hyracoidea; family Procaviidae; genus Heterohyrax; species Heterohyrax brucei. Next base: position 34,861,876 of record CM053156.1, read on the forward strand.
GAAAGTACGCAGTGATTCATCTACCTAGAAAAGTTACAGAAATTTACACAGAGAATTCCAAGTATGAGTACAAGAAAATAAGAGAGACTTAGAAAACTGGTAAAACCTACATTGTTGATAGAGTTGGGAGTACTTAGCACTGTGAAAACAGCACTTTCGTCGAAAGAAATTTAGTTCTCTAAGTCCGTGAAACAGTGAACAGAGAATGTAAGAGTTTCTCAACATTGGTAACAGATAGAAACAAGAGAAAGTACACAGTGATTCATCGACCTAGAAAAGTTACAGAGGTTTACACAGAGAATTCCAAGTATAAGTACAAGAAAATAAGAGAGACTTAGAAAACTGGTAAAACCTACATTGTTGACAGAGTTGGGAGTACTTAGCACTGTGAAAACAGCACTTTCGCAGAAAGAAATATACTTCTCTAACACTGGGAAACAGTGAAGAGAGAATGTATGAGTTTCTCAAGATTGGTAACAGATAGAAACAAGAGAAAGTACGCAGTGATTCATCTACCTAAAAAAGTTACAGAGGTTTACACAGAGAATTCCAAGTATAAGTACAAGAAAATAAGAGAGACTTAGAAAACTGGTAAAACCTAAATTGTTGATAGAGGTTGGAGTACTTAGCACTGTGAAAGCAGCACTTTCGCCGAAAGAAATTTAGTTCTCTAAGTCCGTGAAACAGTGAACAGAGAATGTATGAGTTTCTCAAGATTGGTAACAGATAGAAACAAGAGAAAGTGAACAGTGATTCATCTACCTAGAAAAGTAACAGAGGTTTACACAGAGAATTCCAAGTATAAGTACAAGAAAATAAGAGAGACTTAGAAAACTGCTAAAACCTACATTGTTGATAGAGTTGGGAGTACTTAGCACTGTGAAAAGAGCACTTTCGCAGAAATAAATCTACTTCTCTAAGACTGGGAAACAGTGAACAGAGAATGTATGAGTTTCTCAAGATTGGTAACAGAAACAGGAGAAAGTACACAGTGATTCATCTGCCTAGAGAAGTTACAGAAGTTTACACAGAGAATTCCATGTATAAGTACAAGAAAATAAGAGAGACTTAGAAAACTGGTAAAACCTACATTGTTGATAGAGTTGGGAGTACTTAGCACTGTGAAAACAGCACTTTCGCAGAAAGAAATCTACTTCTCTAAGACTGGGAAACAGTGAACAGAGAATGTATAAGTTTCTGAAGATTGGTAACAGATAGAAACAAGAGAAAGTACACAGTGATTCATCTACCTAGAGAAGTTACAGAAGTTTACACAGAGAATTCCATGTATAAGTACAAGAAAATAAGAGAGACTTAGAAAACTGGTAAAACCTACATTGTGGATAGAGTTGGGAGTACTTAGCACTGTGAAAACAGCACTTTCGCAGAAAGAAATCTACTTCTCTAACACTGGGAAACAGACAAGAGAGAATGTATGAGTTTCTCAAGATTGGTAACAGATAGAAACAAGAGAAAGTACGCAGTGATTCAACTACCTGGAAAAGTTACAGAGGTTTACACAGAGAATTCCAAGTATAAGTACAAGAAAATAAGAGAGACTTAGAAAACTGGTAAAACCTACATTGTTGATAGAGGTGGGAGTACTTAGCACTGTGAAAACAGCACTTTCGCTGAAAGAAATTTAGATCTCTAAGTCCGTGAAACAGTGAACAGAGAATGTATGAGTTTCTCAAGATTGGTAATAGATAGAAACAAGAGAAAGTACACAGTGATTCATCTACCTAGAAAAGTAACAGAGGTTTACACAGAGAATTCCAAGTATAAGTACAAGAAAATAAGAGAGACTTAGAAAACTGGTAAAACCTACATTGTGGATAGAGTTGGGAGTAGTTAGCACTGTGAAAACAGCACTTTCGCCGAAAGATATCTACTTCTCTAAGACTGGGAAACAGTGAACAGAGAATGTATGAGTTTCTCAAGATTGGTAACAGATAGAAACAAGAGAAAGTACACAGTGATTCATCTACCTAGAAATTTTATAGAGGTTTACACAGTGAATTCCAAGTATAAGTACAAGAAAATAAGAGAGACTTAGAAAACTTGTAAAACCTACATTGTACATAGAGTTGGGAGTATTTAGCACTGTGAAAACAGCACTTTTGCAGAAAGACATCTACTTCTCTAAGACTGGGAAACAGTGAACAGAGAATGTGTCAGTTTCTCAAGATTGGTAACAGATAGAAACAAGAGAAAGTACACAGTGATTCATCTACCTAGAAAAGTAACAGAGGTTTACACCGAGAATTCCATGAATAAGTACAAGAAAATAAGAGAGACTTAGAAAACTGGTAAAACCTACATTGTTGATAGAGTTGGGAGTACTTAGCACTGTGAAATCAGCACTTTCGCCGAAAGTAATTTAGTTCTCTAAGTCCATGAAACAGTGAACAGAGAATGTATCAGTTTCTCAAGATTGGTAACAGATAGAAACAAGAGAAAGTACACAGTGATTCATCTACCTGGAAAAGTTACAGAGGTTTACACAGAGAATTCCAAGTATAAGTACAAGAAAATAAGAGAGACTTAGAAAACTGGTAAAAATTACATTGTAGATAGAGTTGGGAGTACTTAGCACTGTGAAAACAGCACTTTCGCCGAAAGAAATCTACTTCTCTAACACTGGAAAACAGTGAACAGAGAATGTATGATTTTCTCAAGATTGGTAACAGATAGAAACCAGAGAAAGTACACAGTGATTCATGTACCTAGAAAAGTAACAGAGCTTTACACAGAGAATTCCAAGTATAAGTACAAGAAAATAAGAGAGACTTAGAAAACTGGTAAAACCTACATTGTAGATAAGGTTGTGAGTACTTAGCACTGTGAAAACAGCACTTTCGCCGAAAGAAATTTAGTTCTCTAAGTCCGTGAAACAGTGAACAGAGAATGTATGAGTTTCTCAACATTGGTAACAGATAGAAACAAGAGAAAGTACACAGTGATTCATCTACCTGGAAAAGTTACAGAGGTTTTCACAGAGAATTCCAAGTATAAGTACAAGAAAATAAGAGAGACTTAGAAAACTGGTAAAAATTACATTGTAGATAGAGTTGGGAGTACTTAGCACTGTGAAAACAGCACTTTCGCAGAAAGAAATCTACTTCTCTAACACTGGGAAACAGTGAACAGAGAATGTACGAGTTTCTCAAGATTGGTAACAGAGAGAAACAAGAGAAAGTACGCAGTGATTCATCTACGTAGAAAAGTAACAGAGCTTTACACAGAGAATTCCAAGTATAAGTACAAGAAAATAAGAGAGACTTAGAAAACTGGTAAAACCTACATTGTAGATAAGGTTGTGAGTACTTAGCACTGTGAAAACAGCACTTTCGCCGAAAGAAATTTAGTTCTCTAAGTCCGTGAAACAGTGAACAGAGAATGTATGAGTTTCTCAACATTGGTAACAGATAGAAACAAGAGAAAGTACACAGTGATTCATCTACCTAGAAAAGTTACAGAAGTTTACACAGAGAATTCCGTGTATACGTACAAGAAAATGAGAGAGACTTAGAAAACTGGTAAAACCTATATTGTGGATAGATTTGGGAGTACTTAGCACTGTGAAAACAGCACTTTCGCAGAAAGAAATCTACTTCTCTAAGACTGGGAAACACTGAACAGAGAATGTATGAGTTTCTCAAGATTGGTAACAGATAGAAACAAGAGAAAGTACACAGTGATTCATCTACCTAAAGAAGTTACAGAAGTTTACACAGAGAATTCCATGTATAAGTACAAGAAAATAAGAGAGACTTAGAAAACTGGTAAAACCTACATTGTGGATAGAGTTGGGAGTACTTAGCACTGTGAAAACAGCACTTTCGCAGAAAGAAATCTACTTCTCTAACACTGGGAAACAGACAAGAGAGAATGTATGAGTTTCTCAAGATTGGTAACAGATAGAAACAAGAGAAAGTACGCAGTGATTCAACTACCTGGAAAAGTTACAGAGGTTTACACAGAGAATTCCAAGTATAAGTACAAGAAAATAAGAGAGACTTAGAAAACTGGTAAAACCTACATTGTTGATAGAGGTGGGAGTACTTAGCACTGTGAAAACAGCACTTTCGCTGAAAGAAATTTAGATCTCTAAGTCCGTGAAACAGTGAACAGAGAATGTATGAGTTTCTCAAGATTGGTAACAGATAGAAACAAGAGAAAGTACACAGTGATTCATCTACCTAGAAAAGTAACAGAGGTTTACACAGAGAATTCCAAGTATAAGTACAAGAAAATAAGAGAGACTTAGAAAACTGGTAAAACCTACATTGTGGATAGAGTTGGGAGTACTTAGCACTGTGAAAACAGCACTTTCGCAGAAAGATATCTACTTCTCTAAGACTGGGAAGCAGTGAACAGAGAATGTATGAGTTTCTCAAGATTGGTAACAGATAGAAACAAGAGAAAGTACACAGTGATTCATCTACCTAGAAATTTTATAGAGGTTTACACAGTGAATTCCAAGTATAAGTACAAGAAAATAAGAGAGACTTAGAAAACTTGTAAAACCTACATTGTACATAGAGTTGGGAGTATTTAGCACTGTGAAAACAGCACTTTTGCAGAAAGACATCTACTTCTCTAAGACTGGGAAACAGTGAACAGAGAATGTGTCAGTTTCTCAAGATTGGTAACAGATAGAAACAAGAGAAAGTACACAGTGATTCATCTACCTAGAAAAGTAACAGAGGTTTACACCGAGAATTCCATGAATAAGTACAAGAAAATAAGAGAGACTTAGAAAACTGGTAAAACCTACATTGTTGATAGAGTTGGGAGTACTTAGCACTGTGAAATCAGCACTTTCGCCGAAAGTAATTTAGTTCTCTAAGTCCATGAAACAGTGAACAGAGAATGTATCAGTTTCTCAAGATTGGTAACAGATAGAAACAAGAGAAAGTACACAGTGATTCATCTACCTGGAAAAGTTACAGAGGTTTACACAGAGAATTCCAAGTATAAGTACAAGAAAATAAGAGAGACTTAGAAAACTGGTAAAAATTACATTGTAGATAGAGTTGGGAGTACTTAGCACTGTGAAAACAGCACTTTCGCCGAAAGAAATCTACTTCTCTAACACTGGAAAACAGTGAACAGAGAATGTATGATTTTCTCAAGATTGGTAACAGATAGAAACCAGAGAAAGTACACAGTGATTCATGTACCTAGAAAAGTAACAGAGCTTTACACAGAGAATTCCAAGTATAAGTACAAGAAAATAAGAGAGACTTAGAAAACTGGTAAAACCTACATTGTAGATAAGGTTGTGAGTACTTAGCACTGTGAAAACAGCACTTTCGCCGAAAGAAATTTAGTTCTCTAAGTCCGTGAAACAGTGAACAGAGAATGTATGAGTTTCTCAACATTGGTAACAGATAGAAACAAGAGAAAGTACACAGTGATTCATCTACCTGGAAAAGTTACAGAGGTTTTCACAGAGAATTCCAAGTATAAGTACAAGAAAATAAGAGAGACTTAGAAAACTGGTAAAAATTACATTGTAGATAGAGTTGGGAGTACTTAGCACTGTGAAAACAGCACTTTCGCAGAAAGAAATCTACTTCTCTAACACTGGGAAACAGTGAACAGAGAATGTACGAGTTTCTCAAGATTGGTAACAGAGAGAAACAAGAGAAAGTACGCAGTGATTCATCTACGTAGAAAAGTAACAGAGCTTTACACAGAGAATTCCAAGTATAAGTACAAGAAAATAAGAGAGACTTAGAAAACTGGTAAAACCTACATTGTAGATAAGGTTGTGAGTACTTAGCACTGTGAAAACAGCACTTTCGCCGAAAGAAATTTAGTTCTCTAAGTCCGTGAAACAGTGAACAGAGAATGTATGAGTTTCTCAACATTGGTAACAGATAGAAACAAGAGAAAGTACACAGTGATTCATCTACCTAGAAAAGTTACAGAAGTTTACACAGAGAATTCCGTGTATACGTACAAGAAAATGAGAGAGACTTAGAAAACTGGTAAAACCTATATTGTGGATAGATTTGGGAGTACTTAGCACTGTGAAAACAGCACTTTCGCAGAAAGAAATCTACTTCTCTAAGACTGGGAAACACTGAACAGAGAATGTATGAGTTTCTCAAGATTGGTAACAGATAGAAACAAGAGAAAGTACACAGTGATTCATCTACCTAAAGAAGTTACAGAAGTTTACACAGAGAATTCCATGTATAAGTACAAGAAAATAAGAGAGACTTAGAAAACTGGTAAAACCTACATTGTGGATAGAGTTGGGAGTACTTAGCACTGTGAAAACAGCACTTTCGCAGAAAGAAATCTACTTCTCTAACACTGGGAAACAGACAAGAGAGAATGTATGAGTTTCTCAAGATTGGTAACAGATAGAAACAAGAGAAAGTACGCAGTGATTCAACTACCTGGAAAAGTTACAGAGGTTTACACAGAGAATTCCAAGTATAAGTACAAGAAAATAAGAGAGACTTAGAAAACTGGTAAAACCTACATTGTTGATAGAGGTGGGAGTACTTAGCACTGTGAAAACAGCACTTTCGCTGAAAGAAATTTAGATCTCTAAGTCCGTGAAACAGTGAACAGAGAATGTATGAGTTTCTCAAGATTGGTAACAGATAGAAACAAGAGAAAGTACACAGTGATTCATCTACCTAGAAAAGTAACAGAGGTTTACACAGAGAATTCCAAGTATAAGTACAAGAAAATAAGAGAGACTTAGAAAACTGGTAAAACCTACATTGTGGATAGAGTTGGGAGTACTTAGCACTGTGAAAACAGCACTTTCGCAGAAAGATATCTACTTCTCTAAGACTGGGAAACAGTGAACAGAGAATGTATGAGTTTCTCAAGATTGGTAACAGATAGAAACAAGAGAAAGTACACAGTGATTCATCTACCTAGAAATTTTACAGAGGTTTACACAGTGAATTCCAAGTATAAGTACAAGAAAATAAGAGAGACTTAGAAAACTTGTAAAACCTACATTGTACATAGAGTTGGGAGTATTTAGCACTGTGAAAACAGCACTTTTGCAGAAAGACATCTACTTCTCTAAGACTGGGAAACAGTGAACAGAGAATGTGTCAGTTTCTCAAGATTGGTAACAGATAGAAACAAGAGAAAGTACACAGTGATTCATCTACCTAGAAAAGTAACAGAGGTTTACACCGAGAATTCCATGAATAAGTACAAGAAAATAAGAGAGACTTAGAAAACTGGTAAAACCTACATTGTTGATAGAGTTGGGAGTACTTAGCACTGTGAAATCAGCACTTTCGCAGAAAGAAATCTACTTCTCTAAGACTGGGAAACAGTGAACAGAGAATGTATCAGTTTCTCAAGATTGGTAACAGATAGAAAGAAGAGAAAGTACACAGTGATTCATCTACCTAGAAAAGATACAGAAGTTTACACAGAGAATTCCAAGTATAAGTACAAGAAAATAAGAGAGACTTAGAAAACTGGTAAAACCTACATTGTGGATAGAGTTGGGAGTACTTAGCACTGTGAAAACAGCACTTTCGCAGAAAGAAATCTACTTCTCTAACACTGGGAAACAGTGAAGAGAGAATGTATGAGTTTCTCAAGATTGGTAAAAGATAGAAACAAGACAAAGTACGCAGTGATTCATCTACCTAGAAAAGTTACAGAGGTTTACACAGAGAATTAAAAGTATAAGTACAAGAAAATAAGAGAGACTTAGAAAACTGGTAAAACCTACATTGTGGATAGAGTTGGGAGTACTTAGCAGTGTGAAAACAGCACTTTCGCAGAAAGCAATCTGCTTCTCTAACACTGGGAAACAGTGAACAGAGAATGTGTGAGTTTCTCAAGATTGGTAGCAGATAGAAAGAAGAGAAAGAATGCAGTGATTCATCTACATAGAAAAGTTACAGAGGTTTACACAGAGAATTCCAAGTATAAGTACAAGAAAATAAGAGAGACTTAGAAAACTGGTAAAACCTACATTGTTGATAGAGTTGGGAGTACTTAGCACTGTGAAAACAACACTTTCGCCGAAAGAAATTTAGTTCTCTAAGTCCGTCAAACAGTGTACAGAGAATGTATGAGTTTCTCAAGATTGGTAACAGATAGAAACAAGAGAAAGTACACAGTGATTCATCTGCATAGAAAAGTTACAGAAGTTTACACAGAGAATTCCAAGTATAAGTACAAGAAAATAAGAGATACTTAGAAAACTGGTAAAACCTACACTGTTGATAGAATTGGGAGTACTTAGCACTGTGAAAACAGCACTTTCGCCAAAAGAAATTTAGTTCTCTAAGTCCGTGTAACAGAGAACAGAGAATGTATGAGTTTCTCAAGATTGGTAACAGATAGAAACAAGAGAAAGTACGCAGTGATTCATCTACCTTGAAAAGTTACAGAGGTTTACACAGAGAATTCCAAGTATAAGTACAAGAAAATAAGAGAGACTTAGAAAACTGGTAAAACCTACATTGTTGATAGAGTTGGGAGTACTTAGCACTGTGAAAACAGCACTTTCGCAGAAAGAAATCTACTTCTCTAAGACTGGGAAACAGTGAACAGAGAATGTATGAGTTTCTCAAGATTGGTAACAGATAGAAACAAGAGAAAGTACACAGTGATTCATCTACCTAGAGAAGTTACAGAAGTTTACACAGAGAATTCCGTGTATAAGTTCAAGAAAATGAGAGAGACTTAGAAAACTGGTAAAACCTATATTGTGGATAGAGTTGGGAGTACTTAGCACTGTGAAAACAGCACTTTCGCAGAAAGAAATCTACTTTTCTAAGACTGGGAAACACTGAACAGAGAATGTATCAGTCTCAAGATTGGTAACAGATAGAAAGAAGAGAAAGTACGCAGTGATTCATCTACATAGAAAAGTTACAGAGGTTTACACAGAGAATTCCAAGTATAAGTACAAGAAAATAAGAGAGACGTAGAAAATTGGTAAAACCTACATTGTTGATAGAGTTGGGAGTACTTAGCACTGTGAAAACAGCACTTTCGCCGAAAGTAATTTAGTTCTCTAAGTCCATGAAACAGTGAACAGAGAATGTATCAGTTTCTCAAGATTGGTAACAGATAGAAACAAGAGAAAGTACACAGTGATTCATCTACCTGGAAAAGTTACAGAGGTTTACACAGAGAATTCCAAGTATAAGTACAAGAAAATAAGAGAGACTTAGAAAACTGGTAAAAATTACATTGTAGATAGAGTTGGGAGTACTTAGCACTGTGAAAACAGCACTTTCGCAGAAAGAAATCTACTTCTCTAACACTGGGAAACAGTGAACAGAGAATGTATGATTTTCTCAAGATTGGTAACAGATAGAAACCAGAGAAAGTACACAGTGATTCATGTACCTAGAAAAGTAACAGAGCTTTACACAGAGAATTCCAAGTATAAGTACAAGAAAATAAGAGAGACTTAGAAAACTGGTAAAACCTACATTGTAGATAAGGTTGTGAGTACTTAGCACTGTGAAAACAGCACTTTCGCCGAAAGAAATTTAGTTCTCTAAGTCCGTGAAACAGTGAACAGAGAATGTATGAGTTTCTCAACATTGGTAACAGATAGAAACAAGAGAAAGTACACAGTGATTCATCTACCTGGAAAAGTTACAGAGGTTTTCACAGAGAATTCCAAGTATAAGTACAAGAAAATAAGAGAGACTTAGAAAACTGGTAAAAATTACATTGTAGATAGAGTTGGGAGTACTTAGCACTGTGAAAACAGCACTTTCGCAGAAAGAAATCTACTTCTCTAACACTGGGAAACAGTGAACAGAGAATGTACGAGTTTCTCAAGATTGGTAACAGAGAGAAACAAGAGAAAGTACGCAGTGATTCATCTACGTAGAAAAGTAACAGAGCTTTACACAGAGAATTCCAAGTATAAGTACAAGAAAATAAGAGAGACTTAGAAAACTGGTAAAACCTACATTGTAGATAAGGTTGTGAGTACTTAGCACTGTGAAAACAGCACTTTCGCCGAAAGAAATTTAGTTCTCTAAGTCCGTGAAACAGTGAACAGAGAATGTATGAGTTTCTCAACATTGGTAACAGATAGAAACAAGAGAAAGTACACAGTGATTCATCTACCTAGAAAAGTTACAGAAGTTTACACAGAGAATTCCGTGTATACGTACAAGAAAATGAGAGAGACTTAGAAAACTGGTAAAACCTATATTGTGGATAGATTTGGGAGTACTTAGCACTGTGAAAACAGCACTTTCGCAGAAAGAAATCTACTTCTCTAAGACTGGGAAACACTGAACAGAGAATGTATGAGTTTCTCAAGATTGGTAACAGATAGAAACAAGAGAAAGTACACAGTGATTCATCTACCTAAAGAAGTTACAGAAGTTTACACAGAGAATTCCATGTATAAGTACAAGAAAATAAGAGAGACTTAGAAAACTGGTAAAACCTACATTGTGGATAGAGTTGGGAGTACTTAGCACTGTGAAAACAGCACTTTCGCAGAAAGAAATCTACTTCTCTAAGACTGGGAAACACTGAACAGAGAATGTGTCAGTTTCTCAAGATTGGTAACAGATAGAAAGAAGAGAAAGTACGCAGTGATTCATCTACATAGAAAAGTTACAGAGGTTTACACAGAGAATTCCAAGTATAAGTACAAGAAAATAAGAGAGACTTAGAAAACTGGTAAAACCTACATTGTTGATAGAGTTGGGAGTACTTAGCACTGTGGAAACAGCACTTTCGCCGAAAGAAATTTAGTTCTCAAAGTCCGTGTAACAGTGAAAAGAGAATGTATCAGTTTCTCAAGATTGGTAACACATAGAAACAAGAGAAAGTACACAGTGATTCATCTACCTAGAAAAGTTACAGAGGTTTACACAGAGAATTCCAAGTATAAGTACAAGAAAATAAGAGAGACTTAGAAAACTGCTAAAACCTACATTGTTGATAGAGTTGGGAGTACTTAGCACTGTGAAAACAGCACTTTCGCAGAAAGAAATCTACTTCTCTAACACTGGGAAACAGTGAAGAGAGAATGTATGAGTTTCTCAAGATTGGTAAGAGATAGAAACCAGAGAAAGTACACAGTGATTCATCTACCTAGAAAAGTAACAGAGGTTTACACAGAGAATTCCAAGTATAAGTACAAGAAAATAAGAGAGACTTAGAAAACTGGTAAAACCTACATTGTTGATAAGGTTGGGAGTACTTAGCACTGTGAAAACAGCACTTTCGCCGAAAGAAATTTAGTTGTCTGAGTCCGTGTAACAGTGAACAGAGAATGTATGAGTTTCTCAAGATTGGTAACAGATAGAAACAAGAGAAAGTACACAGTGATTCATCTACCTAGAGAAGTTACAGAAGTTTACACAGACAACTCCATGTATAAGTACTAGAAAATAAGAGAGACTTAGAAAACTGGTAAAACCTACATTGTGGATAGAGTTGGCAGTACTTAGCACTGTGAAAACAGCACTTTCGCAGAAAGAAATCTACTTCTCTAAGACTGGGAAACACTGAACAAAGAATGTGTCAGTTTCTCAAGATTGGTAACAGATAGAAAGAAGAGAAAGTACGCAGTGATTCATCTACATAGAAAAGTTACAGAGGTTTACACAGAGAATTCCAAGTATAAGTACAAGAAAATAAGAGAGACTTAGAGAACTGGTAAAACCTACATTGTGGATAGGGTTGGGAGTACTTAGCACTGTGAAAACAGCACATTCGCAGAAAGCAATCTGCTTCTCTAAGACTGGGAAACAGTGAACAGAGAATGTATCAGTTTCTCAAGATTGGTAACAGATAGAAACAAGAGAAAGTACAGAGTGATTCATCTACCTAGAAAAGTTATAGAGGTTCACTCAGAGAATTCCAAGTATAAGTACAAGAAAATAAGAGAGACTTAGAAAACTGGTAAAACCTACATTGTTGATAGTGTTGGGAGTACTTAGCACTGTGAAAACAGCACTTTCGCAGAAAGAAATCTACTTCTCTAACACTGGGAAACAGTGAACAGAGAATGTATGAGTTTCTCAGGATTGGTAACAGACAGAAACAGGAGAAAGTACACAGTGATTCATCTACCTAGAAAAGTAACAGAGCTTTACACAGAGAATTCCAAGTATAAGTACAAGAAAATGAGAGAGACTTAGAAAACTGGTAAAACCTACATTGTAGATAAGGTTGGGAGTACTTAGCACTGTGAAAACAGCACTTTCGCCGAAAGTAATTTAGTTCTCTAAGTCCATGAAACAGTGAACAGAGAATGTATGAGTTTCTCAAGATTGGTAACAGATAGAAACAAGAGAAAGTACACAGTGATTCATCTACCTAGAAAAGTTACAGAGGTTTACACAGAGAATTCCAAGTATAAGTACAAGAAAATAAGACAGACTTAGAAAACCGGTAAAACCTACATTGTGGATAGAGTTTGAAGTACTTAGCACTGTGAAAACAGCACTTTCGCCGAAAGAAATTTAGTTCGCTAAGTCCGTGAAACAGTGAACAGAGAATGTATGAGTTTCTCAAGAGTGGTAACAGATAGAAACAAGAGAAAGTACACAGTGATTCATCTATCTAGAAAAGTAACCGAGGTTTACACAGAGAATTCCAAGTATAAGTATAAGAAAATAAGAGAGACTTAGAAAAATGGCAAAACCTACATTGTTGATAGAGTTGGGAGTACTTAGCACTGTGAAAACAGCACTTTCGCAGAAAGAAATCTACTTCTCTAAGACTGGGAAACACTGAACAGAGAATGTGTCAGTTTCTCAAGATTGGTAACAGATAGAAAGAAGAGAAAGTACGCAGTGATTCATCTACATAGAAAAGTTACATAGGTTTACAGAGAGAATTCCAAGTATAAGTACAAGAAAATAAAAGAGACTTAGAAAACAGGTAAAACCTAAATTGTTGATAGAGTTGGGAGTACTTAGCACTGTGAAACCAGCACTTTCGCCGAAAGAAATTTAGTTCTCTAAGTCCGTGAAACAGTGAACAGAGAATGTATGAGTTTCTCAAGATTGGTAACAGATAGAAACAAGAGAAAGTACACAGTGATTCATCTGCATAGAAAAGTTACAGAAGTTTACACAGAGAATTCCAAGTATAAATACAAGAAAATAAGAGATACTTTAAAAACTGGTAAAACCTACATTGTTGATAGAGTTGGGAGTACTTAGCACTGTGAAAACAGCACTTTCGCAGAAAGAAATCTACTTCTCTAACACTGCAAAACACTGAACAGAGAATGTATCAGTCTCAAGATTGGTAACAGACAGAAAGAAGAGAAAGTACGCATTGATTCATCTACATAGAAAAGTTACAGAGGTTTACACAGAGAATTCCAAGTATAAGTACAAGAAAATAAGAGAGACTTAGAAAACTGGTCAAACCTACATTGTTGATAGAGTTGGGAGTACTTAGCACTGTGAAAACAGCACTCTCGCCGAAAGAAATTTAGTTTTCTAAGTCCGGGAAACAGTGAACAGAGAATGTATCAGTTTCTCAAGATTGGTAACAGATAGAAACAAGAGAAAGTACACAGTGATTCATCTACCTAGAAAAGTTACAGAGGTTGACACAGAGAATTCCAAGTATAAGTACAAGAAAATAAGAGAGACTTAGAAAACTGGTAAAAACTACATTGTAGATAGAGTTGGGAGTACTTAGCACTTTGAAAACAGCACTTTCGCAGAAAGAAATTTACTTCTCTAACACTGGGAAACAGTGAACAGAGAATGTATGAGTTTCTCAAGATTGGTAACAGATAGAAACCAGAGAAAGTACACAGTGATTCATCTACCTAGAGAAGTTACAGAAGTTTACACAGAGAATTCCATGTATAAGTACAAGAAAATAAGAGAGACTTAGAAAACCGGTAAAACCTACATTGTGGATAGAGTTTGGAGTACTTAGCACTGTGAAAACAGCACTTTCGCCGAAAGAAATTTAGTTCTCTAAGTCCGTGAAACAGTGAACAGAGAATGTATGAGTTTCTCAAGATTGGTAACAGATAGAAACAAGAGAAAGTACACAGCGATTCATCTATCTAGAAAAGTAACAGAGGTTTACACAGAGAATTCCAAGTATAAGTATAAGAAAATAAGAGAGACTTAGAGAACTGGTAAAACCTACATTGTTGATAGAGTTGGGAGTACTTAGCACTGTGAAAACAGCACTTTCGCAGAAGGAAATCTACTTCTCTAACACTGGGAAACAGTGAACAGAGAATGTATGAGTTTCTCAAGATTGGTAACAGATAGAAACAAGAGAAAGTACGCAGTGATTCATCTACCTAGAAAAGTTACAGAGGTTTACACAGAGAATTCCAAGTATAAGTACAAGAAAATAAGAGAGACTTAGAAAACTGGTAAAACCTACATTGTTGATAGAGTTGGGAGTACTTAGCACTGTGAAAACAGCACTTTCGCAGAAAGAAATCTACTTCTCTAACACTGGGAAACAGTGAAGAGAGAATGTATGAGTTTCTCAAGATTGGTAACAGATAGAAACAAGAGAAAGTACACAGTGATTCATCTACCTAGAGAAGTTACAGAAGTTTACACAGAGAATTCCATGTAGAAGTACAAGAAAATAAGAGAGACTTAGAAAACTGGTAAAACCTACATTGTGGATAGAGTTGGGAGTACTTAGCACTGTGAAAACAGCACTTTCGCAGAAAGCAATCTGCTTCTCTAAGACTGGGAAACAGTGAACAGAGAATGTATGAGTTTCTCAAGATTGGTAACAGATAGAAACAAGAGAAAGTACACAGTGATTCATCTGCCTAGAGAAGTTACAGAAGTTTACTCAGAGAATTCCATGTATAAGTACAAGAAAATAAGAGAGACTTAGAAAACTGGTAAAACCTACATTGTGGATAGAGTTGGGAGTACTTAGCACTGTGAAATCAGCACTTTCGCCGAAAGAAATTTAGTTCTCTAAGTCCGTGTAACAGTGAACAGAGAATGTATGAGTTTCTCAAGATTGGTAACAGATAGAAACAAGAGAAAGTACACAGTGATTCATCTACCTAGAAAAGTAACAGAGGTTTACACAGAGAATTCCAAGTATAAGTACAAGAAAATAAGAGAGACTAGGAAAACAGGTAAAACCTACATTGTTGATAGAGTTGGGAGTACTTAGCACTGTGAAAACAGCACTTTCGCAGAAAGAAATCTACTACTCTAACACTGGGAAACAGTGAAGAGAGAATGTATGAGTTTCTCAAGATTGGTAACAGATAGAAACAAGAGAAAGTACGTAGTGATTCATCTACCTAGAAAAGTTACAGAGGTTTACACAGAGAATTCAAAGTATAAGTACAAGAAAATAAGAGAGACTTAGAAAACTGGTAAAACCTACATTGTTGATAGAGTTGGGAGTACTTAGCACTGTGAAAACAGCACTTTCGCCGAAAGATATTTAGTTCTCCAAGTCCGTGAAACAGTGAACAGAGAATGTATGAGTTTCTGAAGATTGGTAACAGATAGAAACAAGAGAAAGTACACAGTGATTCATCTACCTAGAAAAGTTACAGAGGTTTACACAGAGAATTCCAAGTATAAGTACAAGAAAATGAGAGAGACTTAGAAAACTGGTAAAACCTACATTGTAGATAGAGTTGGGAGTACTTAGCACTGTGAAAACAGCACTTTCGCAGAAAGAAATCTACTTCTCTAAGACTGGGAAACAGTGAACAGAGAATGTATGAGTTTCTCAAGATTGGTAACAGATAGAAACAAGAGAAAATACACAGTGATTCATCTACCTAGAGAAGTTACAGAAGTTTACACAGAGAACTCCATGTATAAGTACTAGAAAATAAGAGAGACTTAGAAAACTGGTAAAACCTACATTGTGGATAGAGTTGGCAGTACTTACCACTGTGAAAACAGCACTTTCGCAGAAAGAAATCTACTTCTCTAAGACTGGGAAACAGTGAACAGAGAATGTATGAGTTTCTCAAGATTGGTAACAGATAGAAACAAGAGAAAGTACACAGTGATTCATCTACCTAAAGAAGTAACAGAGGTTTACACAGAGAATTCCAAGTATAAGTACAAGAAAATAAGAGAGACTTAGAAAACTGGTAAACCTACATTGTTCATAGAGTTCGGAGTACTTAGCACTGTGAAAACAGCACTATCGCCGAAAGAAATTTAGTTCTCTAAGTCCGTGTAACAGTGAACAGAGAATGTATGAGTTTCTCAAGATTGGTAACAGATAGAAACAAGAGAAAGTACACAGTGATTCATCTACCTAGAGAAGTTACAGAAGTTTACACAGAGAATTCCATGTATAAGTACAAGAGAATAAGAGAGACTTAGAAAACTGGTAAAACCTACATTGTTGATAGAGTTGGGAGTACTTAGCACTGTGAAAACAGCACTTTCACCGAAAGAAATTTAGTTCTCTACGTTCGTGTAACAGTGAACAGAGAATGTATGAGTTTCTCAAGGTTGGTACCAGATAGAAACAAGAGAAAGTACACAGTGATTCATCTACCTACAAAAGTTACAGAGGTTTACACAGAGAATTCGAAGTATAAGTGCAAGAAAATAAGAGAGACTTAGAAAACTGGTAAAACCTACATTCTTGATAGAGTTGGGAGTACTTAGCACTGTGAAAACAGCACTTTCGCAGAAAGAAATTTAGTTCTCTAAGTCCGTGTAACAGTGAACAGAGAATGTATGAGTTTCTCAAGATTGGTAACAGATGGAAACAAGATAAAGTACACAGTGATTCATCTACCTAAAGAAGTTACAGAAGTTTACACAGAGAATTCCAAGTATAAGTACAAGAAAATAAGAGAGACTTAGAAATCTGGCAAAACCTACATTGTTGATAGAGTTGGGAGTACTTAGCACTGTGAAAACAGCACTTTCGCCGAAAGAAATTTAGTTCTCTAAGTCCGTGTAACAGTGAACAGAGAATGTATGAGTTTCTCAAGATTGGTAACAGATAGAAACAAGAGAAAGTACACAGTGATTCATCTACCGAGAAAAGTTACTGAGGTTTACACAGAGAATTCCAAGTATAAGTACAAGAAAATAAGAGAGACTTAGAAAACTGGTAAAACCTACATTGTTGAGAGAGTTGGGAGTACTTAGCACTGTGAAAACGGCACTTTCGCCGAAAGAAATTTAGTTCTCTAAGTCCGTGAAACAGTGAACAGAGAATGTATGAGTTTCTCAAGATTGGTAACAGATAGAAACCAGAGAAAGTACACAGTGATTCATCTACCTAGAAATGTAACAGAGGTTTACACAGAGAATTCCAAGTATAAGTACAAGAAAATAAGAGAGACTTAGAAAACTGGTAAAACCTACATTGTGGATAGAGTTGGGAGTACTTAGCACTGTGAAAACAGCACTTTCGCAGAAAGAAATCTACTTCTCTAACACTGGGAAACAGTGAAGAGAGAATGTATTAGATTCTCAAGATTGGTAACAGATAGAAAAAAGAGAAAGTACGCAGTGATTCATCTACCTAGAAAAGTCACAGAGGTTTACACAGAGAATTCCAAGTATAAGTACAAGAAAATAAGAGAGACTTAGAAAACTGGTAAAACCTACATTGTTGATAGAGTTGGGAGTACTTAGCACTGTGAAAACAGCACTTTCGCAGAAAGAAATCTACTTCTCTAACACTGGGAAACAGTGAAGAGAGAATGTATGAGATTCTCAAGATTTGTAACAGATAGAAACAAGAGAAAGTACGCAGTGATTCATCTACCTAGAAAAGTCACAGAGGTTTACACAGAGAATTCCAAGTATAAGTACAAGAAAATAAGAGAGACTTAGAAAACTGGTAAAACCTACATTGTTGATAGAGTTCGGAGTACTTAGCACTGTGAAAACAGCACTATCGCCGAAAGAAATTTAGTTCTCTAAGTCCGTGAAACAGTGAACAGAGAATGTATGAGTTTCTCAAGATTGGTAACAGATAGAAACCAGAGAAAGTACACAGTGATTCATCTACCTAGAAAAGTAACAGAGGTTTACAAAGAGAATTCCAAGTATAAGTACAAGAAAATAAGAGAGACTTAGAAAACTGGTAAAACCTACATTGTTGATAGAGTTGGGAGTACTTAGCACTGTGAAAACAGCACTTTCGCAGAAAGAAATCTACTTCTCTAAGACTGGGAAACAGTGAAGAGAGAATGTATGAGTTTCTCAAGATTGGTAACAGATAGAAACAAGAGAAAGTTCGCAGTGATTCATCTACCTAGAAAAGTTACAGTGGTTTACACAGAGAATTCCAAGTATAAGTACAAGAAAATAAGAGAGACTTAGAAAACTGGATAAAGCTACATTGTTGATAGTGTTGGGAGTACATAGCACTGTGAAAACAGCACTTTCACAGAAAGAAATCTACTTCTCTAAGACTGGGAAACAGTGAACAGAGAATGTATGAGTTTCTCAAGATTGGTAACAGATAGAAACAAGAGAAAGTACACAGTGATTCATCTACCTAGAAAAGTAACAGAGGTTTACACAGAGAATTCCAAGTATAAGTACAAGAAAATAAGAGAGACTTAGAAAACTGGTAAAACCTACATTGTGGATAGAGTTGGGAGTACTTAGCACTGCGAAAACAGCACTGTCGCCGAAAGAAATTTAGTTCTGTAAGTTCATGTAACAGTGAACAGAGAATGTATGAGTTTCTCAAGATTGGTAACAGATAGAAACAAGAGAAAGAACACAGTGATTCATCTACCTAGAAAAGTTACAGAGGTTTACACAGAGAATTCGAAGTATAAGTACAAGAAAATAAGAGAGACTTAGAAAACTGGTAAAACCTACATTGTTGATAGAGTTGGGAGTACTTAGCACTGTGAAAACAGCACTTTCGCAGAAAGAAATTTAGTTCTCTAAGTCCGTGAAACAGTGAACAGAGAATGTATGAGTTTCTCAAGATTGGTAACAGATAGAAACAAGAGAAAGTACACAGTGATTCATCTACCTAGAAAAGTAACAGAGGTTTACACAGAGAATTCCAAGTATAAGTACAAGAAAATAAGAGAGACTTAGAAAACTGGTAAAACCTACATTGTTGATAGAGTTGGGAGTACTTAGCACTGTGAAGACAGAACATTCGCAGAAAGAAATTTACTTCTCTAAGACTGGGAAACAGTGAAAAGAGAATGTATGAGTTTCTCAAGATTGGTAACAGATAGAAACAAGAGAAAGTACACAGTGTTTCATCTGCCTAGAAAACTTACAGAGGTTTACACAGATAATTCCAAGTATAAGTACAAGAAAATAAGAGAGACTTAGAAAACTGGTAAAACCTACATTGTTGATAGAGTTTGGAGTACTTAGCACTGTGAAAACAACACTTTCGCCGAAAGAAATTTAGTTCTCTAAGTCCGTGAAACAGTGAACAGAGAATGTATGAGTTTCTCAAGATTGGTAACAGATAGAAACAAGAGAAAGTACACAATGATTCATCTACCTAGAAAAGTTACAGAGGTTTACACAGAGAATTCCAAGTATAAGTACAAGAAAATAAGAGAGACTTAGAAAACTGGTAACACCTACATTGTTGATAGAGTTGGGAGTACTTAGCACTGTGAAAACAGCACTTTCGCAGAAAGAAATCTACTTCTCTAAGACTGGGAAACAGTGAACAGAGAATGTAAGACTTTCTCAAGATTGGTAACAGATAGAAACAAGAGAAAGTACACAGTGATTCATCTACCTAGAGAAGTTACAGAAGTTTACACATGAATTCCATGTATAAGTACAAGAAAATAAGAGAGACTTAGAAAACTGGTAAAACCTACATTGTGGATAGAGTTGGGAGTACTTAGCACTGTCAAAACAGCACTTTTGCAGAAAGAAATCTACTTCTCTAAGACTGGGAAACACTGAACAGAGAATGTATGAGTTTCTCAAGATTGGTAACAGATAGAAACAAGAGAAAGTACGCAGTGATTCATCAACCTAGAAAAGTTACAGAGGTTTACACAGAGAATTCCAACTATAAGTACCAGAAAATAAGAGAGACTGAGAAAACTGGTAAAACCTACATTGTGGATAGAGTTGGGAGTACTTAGCACTGTGAAGACAGCACTTTCGCCGAAAGAAATTTAGTTCTCTAAGTCCGTGAAACAGTGAACAGAGAATGTATGAGTTTCTCAAGATTGGTAACAGATAGAAACAAGAGAAATTACGCAGTGATTCGTCTACCTAGAAAAGTTACAGAGGTTTACACAGAGAATTCCAAGTATAAGTACAAGAAAATAAGAGAGACTTAGCAAACTGTGAAAACAGCACTTTCGCCGTAAAAAATTTAGTTCTCTAAGTCCGTGAAACAGTGAACAGAGAATGTATCAGTTTCTCAAGATTGGTAACAGATAGAAACAAGGGAAAGTACACAGTGATTCATCTACCTAGAAAAGTTACAGAGGTTTACACAGAGAAGTCCAAGTATAAGTACAAGAAAATAAGAGAGACTTAGAAAACTGGTAAAACCTACATTGTTGATAGAGTTGGGAGTACTTAGCACTGTGAAAACAGCACTTTCGCAGAAAGAAATCTACTTCTCTAAGACTGGGAAACAGTGAACAGAGAATGTATGAGTTTCTCAAGATTGGTAACAGATAGAAACAAGTGAAAGTACACAGTGATTCATCTACCTAAAGAAGTTACAGAAGTTTACACAGAGAATTCCATGTATAAGTACAAGAAATTAAGAGAGACTTAGAAAACTGGTAAAACCTACATTGCGGATAGAGTTGGGAGTACTTAGCACTGTGAAAACAGCACTTTCGCCGAAAGAAATTTAGTTCTCTAAGTTCTTGTAACAGTGAACAGAGAATGTATGAGTTTCTCACGATTGGTAACAGATAGAAACAAGAGAAAGTACACAGTGATTCATCTACGTAGAAAAGTTACAGAGGTTTACACAGAGAATTCCAAGTATAAGTACAAGAAAATAAGAGAGACTTAGAAAACTGGTAAAACCTACATTGTTGATAGAGTTGGGAGTACTTAGCACTGTGAAAACAGCACTGTTGCAGAAAGAAATCTACTTCTCTAACACTGGGAAACAGTGAAGAGAGAATGAGTGAGATTCTAAAGATTGGTAACAGAGAGAAACAAGAGAAAGTACGCATTGATTCATCTACCTAGAAAAGTTACAGAGGTTTACACAGACAATTACAAGTATAAGTACAAGAAAATAAGAGACACTTAGAAAACTGGTAAAACCTACATTGTTGATAGAGTTGGGAGTAGTTAGCACTGTGAAAACAGCACTTTCGCAGAAAGAAATTTAGTTCACTAAGTCCGTGAAACAATGAACAGAGAATGTATGAGTTTCTCAAGATTGTTAACAGATAGAAACAAGAGAAAGTACACAGTGATTCATCTACCTAGAAAAGTAACAGAAGTTTACACAGAGAATTCCAAGTATAAGTACAAGAAAATAAGAGAGACTTAGAAAACTGGTAAAACCTACATTGTTGATAGAGTTGGGAGTACTTAGCACTGTGAAAACAGCACTTTCGCAGAAAGAAATCTACTTCTCTAACTGGGAAACAGTGAACAGAGAATGTATGAGTTTCTCAAGATTGGTAACAGATAGAAACAAGAGAAAGTACACAGTGATTCATCTACCTAGAGAAGTTACAGAAGTTTACACAGAGAATTCCATGTATAAGTACAAGAAAATAAGAGAGACTTAGAAAACTGGTACAACCTACATTGTGGATAGAGTTGGGAGTACTTAGCACTGTGAAAACAGCACTTTCGCAGAAAGAAATCTACTTCTGTAAGACTGGGAAACAGTGAACAGAAAATGTATCAGTTTCTCAAGATTGGTAACAGATAGAAAGAAGAGAAAGTACGCAGTGATTCATCTACATAGAAAAGTTACAGAGGTTTACACAGAGAATTCCAAGTATAAGTACAAGAAAATAAGAGAGACTTAGAAAACTGGTAAAACCTACATTGTTGATAGAGTTGGGAGTACTTAGCACTGTGAAAACAGCACTTTCGCAGAAAGAAATCTACTTCTCTACGCCTGGGAAACAGTGAACAGAGAATGTATGAGTTTCTCAAGATTGGTAACAGATAGAAGCAAGAGAAAGTACACAGTGATTCATCTACCTAAAAAAATTACAGAAGTTTACACAGAGAATTCCATGTATAAGTACAAGAAAATGAGAGAGACTTAGAAAACTGGTAAAACCTACTTTGTGGATAGAGTTGGGAGTACGTAGCACTGTGAAAACAGCACTTTCGCAGAAAGAAATCTACTTCTCTAACACTGGGAAACAGTGAAGAGAGAATGTATGAAATTCTCAAGATTGGTAACAGATACAAACAAGAGAAAGTACGCAGTGATTCATCTACCTAGAAAAGTCACAGAGGTTTACACAGAGAATTCCAAGTATAAGTACAAGAAAATAAGAGACACTTAGAAAACTGGTAAAACCTACATTGTTGATAGAGTTGGGAGTACTTAGCACTGTGAAAACAGCACTTTCGCAGAAAGAAATTTAGTTCTCTAAGTCCGTGAAACAGGGAACAGAGAATGTATGAGTTTCTCAAGATTGGTAACAGATAGAAACCAGAGAAAGTACACAGTGATTCATCTACCTAGAAATGTTACAGAGGTTTACACAGAGAATTCCAAGTATAAGTACAAGAAAATAAGAGAGACTTAGAAAACTGGTAAAACCTACACTGTTGATAGAGTTGGGAGTATTTAGCAATGTGAAAAAGCACTTTCGCCGAAAGAAATTTAGTTCTCTAAGTCCGTGAAACAGTGAACAGAGAATGTATGAGTTTCTCAAGATTGGTAACAGATAGGAACAAGAGAAAGTACACAGTGATTCATCTGCATAGAAAACTTACAGAAGTTTACACAGAGAATTCCAAGAATAAGTACAAGAAAATAAGAGAGACTTAGAAAACTGGTAAAACCTACATTGTTGATAGAGTTGGGAGTACTTAGCACTGTGAAAACAGCACTTTCGCCGAAAGAAATTTAGTTCTCTAAGTCCGTGAAACAGTGAACAGAGAATGCATGAGTTTCTCAAGATTGGTAACAGATAGAAACAAAAGAAAGTACGCAGTGATTCATCTACCTAGAAAAGTTACAGAGATTTACACAGAGAATTCCAAGTATAAGTACAAGAAAATAAGAGAGACTTAGAAAACTGTGAAAACAGCACTTTCGCCAAAAGAAATTTAGTTCTCTAAGTCCGTGAAACAGTGAACAGAGAATGTATCAGTTTCTCAAGATTGGTAACAGATAGAAACAAGAGAAAGTACACAGTGATTCATCTACCTAGAAAAGTTACAGAGGTTTACA
Organism: Heterohyrax brucei; assembly: GCA_028571685.1. Lineage (NCBI taxonomy): Eukaryota > Metazoa > Chordata > Mammalia > Hyracoidea > Procaviidae > Heterohyrax > Heterohyrax brucei. Next base: position 34,885,195 of record CM053156.1, read on the forward strand.
CAGAGAATTCCAAGTATAAGTACAAGAAAATAAGAGAGACTTAGAAAACTGCTAAAACCTACATTTTTGATAGAGTTGGGAGTACTTAGCACTGTGAAAACAGCACTGTCGCAGAAAGAAATCTACTTCTCTAACACTGGGAAACAGTGAAGAGAGAATGTGTGAGATTCTCAAGATTGGTAACAGAGAGAAACAAGAGAAAGTACGCAGTGATTCATCTACCTAGAAAAGTTACAGAGGTTTACACAGAGAATTCCAAGTATAAGTACAAGAAAATAAGAGACACTTAGAAAACTGGTAAAACCTACATTGTGGATAGAGTTGGGAGTATTTAGCACTGTGAAAACAGCACTTTCGCCGAAAGAAATTTAGTTCTCTAAGTCCGTGAAACAGTGAACAGAGAATGTATGAGTTTCTCAAGATTGGTAACAGATAGAAACAAGAGAAATTACGCAGTGATTCATCTACCTAGAAAAGTTACAGAGGTTTACACAGAGAATTCCAAGTATAAGTACAAGAAAATAAGAGAGACTTAGCAAACTGTGAAAACAGCACTTTCGCCGTAAGAAATTTAGTTCTCTAAGTCCGTGAAACAGTGAACAGAGAATGTATCAGTTTCTCAAGATTGGTAACAGATAGAAACAAGAGAAAGTACACAGTCATTCATCTACCTAGAAAAGTTACAGAGGTTTACACAGAGAAGTCCAAGTATAAGTACAAGAAAATAAGAGAGACTTAGAAAACTGGTAAAACCTACATTGTTGATAGAGTTGGGAGTACTTAGCACTGTGAAAACAGCACTTTCGCAGAAAGAAATCTACTTCTCTAAGACTGGGAAACAGTGAACAGAGAATGTATGAGTTTCTCAAGATTGGTAACAGATAGAAACAAGAGAAAGTACACAGTGATTCATCTACCTAAAGAAGTTACAGAAGTTTACACAGAGAATTCCATGTATAAGTACAAGAAAATAAGAGAGACTTAGAAAACTGGTAAAACCTACATTGCGGATAGAGTTGGGAGTACTTAGCACTGTGAAAACAGCACTTTCGCCGAAAGAAATTTAGTTCTCTAAGTTCTTGTAACAGTGAACAGAGAATGTATGAGTTTCTCACGATTGGTAACAGATAGAAACAAGAGAAAGTACACAGTGATTCATCTACGTAGAAAAGTTACAGAGGTTTACACAGAGAATTCCAAGTATAAGTACAAGAAAATAAGAGAGACTTAGAAAACTGGTAAAACCTACATTGTTGATAGAGTTGGGAGTACTTAGCACTGTGAAAACAGCACTGTTGCAGAAAGAAATCTACTTCTCTAACACTGGGAAACAGTGAAGAGAGAATGTGTGAGATTCTAAAGATTGGTAACAGAGAGAAACAAGAGAAAGTACGCAGTGATTCATCTACCTAGAAAAGTTACAGAGGTTTACACAGACAATTACAAGTATAAGTACAAGAAAATAAGAGACACTTAGAAAACTGGTAAAACCTACATTGTTGATAGAGTTGGGAGTAGTTAGCACTGTGAAAACAGCACTTTCGCAGAAAGAAATTTAGTTCTCTAAGTCCGTGAAACAGTGAACAGAGAATGTATGAGTTTCTCAAGATTGTTAACAGATAGAAACAAGAGAAAGTACACAGTGATTCATCTACCTAGAAAAGTAACAGAAGTTTACACAGAGAATTCCAAGTATAAGTACAAGAAAATAAGAGAGACTTAGAAAACTGGTAAAACCTACATTGTTGATAGAGTTGGGAGTACTTAGCACTGTGAAAACAGCACTTTCGCAGAAAGAAATCTACTTCTCTAACTGGGAAACAGTGAACAGAGAATGTATGAGTTTCTCAAGATTGGTAACAGATAGAAACAAGAGAAGGTACACAGTGATTCATCTACCTACAGAAGTTACAGAAGTTTACACAGAGAATTCCATGTATAAGTACAAGAAAATAAGAGAGACTTAGAAAACTGGTACAACCTACATTGTGGATAGAGTTGGGAGTACTTAGCACTGTGAAAACAGCACTTTCGCAGAAAGAAATCTACTTCTCTAAGACTGGGAAACAGTGAACAGAAAATGTATCAGTTTCTCAAGATTGGTAACAGATAGAAAGAAGAGAAAGTACGCAGTGATTCATCTACATAGAAAAGTTACAGAGGTTTACACAGAGAATTCCAAGTATAAGTACAAGAAAATAAGAGAGACTTAGAAAACTGGTAAAACCTACATTGTTGATAGAGTTGGGAGTACTTAGCACTGTGAAAACAGCACTTTCGCAGAAAGAAATCTACTTCTCTACGCCTGGGAAACAGTGAACAGAGAATGTATGAGTTTCTCAAGATTGGTAACAGATACAAACAAGAGAAAGTACACAGTGATTCATCCAGCTAGAGAAGATACAGAAGTTTACACAGAGAATTCCATGTATAAGTACAAGAAAATGAGAGAGACTTAGAAAACTGGTAAAACCTACATTGTGGATAGAGTTGGGAGTACGTAGCACTGTGAAAACAGCACTTTCGCAGAAAGAAATCTACTTCTCTAACACTGGGAAACAGTGAAGAGAGAATGTATGAAATTCTCAAGATTGGTAACAGATACAAACAAGAGAAAGTACGCAGTGATTCATCTACCTAGAAAAGTCACAGAGGTTTACACAGAGAATTCCAAGTATAAGTACAAGAAAATAAGAGACACTTAGAAAACTGGTAAAACCTACATTGTTGATAGAGTTGGGAGTACTTAGCACTGTGAAAACAGCACTTTCGCAAAAGAAATTTAGTTCTCTAAGTCCGTGAAACAGGGAACAGAGAATGTATGAGTTTCTCAAGATTGGTAACAGATAGAAACCAGAGAAAGTACACAGTGATTCATCTACCTAGAAAAGTTACAGAGGTTTACACAGAGAATTCCAAGTATAAGTACAAGAAAATAAGAGAGACTTAGAAAACTGTGAAAACAGCACTTTCGCCAAAAGAAATTTAATTCTCTAAGTCCGTGAAACAGTGAACAGAGAATGTATCAGTTTCTCAAGATTGGTAACAGATAGAAACAAGAGAAAGTACACAGTGATTCATCTACCTAGAAAAGTTACAGAGGTTTACACAGAGAATTCCAAGTATAAGTACAAGAAAATAAGAGAGACTTAGAAAACTGCTAAAACCTACATTGTAGATAGAGTTGGGAGTACTTAGCACTGTGAAAACAGCACTTTCGCAGAAAGAAATCTACTTCTCTGACACTGGGAAACAGTGAACAGAGAATGTATGAGTTTCTCAAGATTGGTAACAGATAGAAACAAGAGGAAGTACACAGTGATTCATCTACCTAAAGAAGTTACAGAAGTTTACACAGAGAATTCCATGTATAAGTACAAGAAAATAAGAGAGACTTAGAAAACTGGTAAAACCTACATTGCGGATAGAGTTGGGAGTACTTAGCACTGTGAAAACAGCACTTTCGCCGAAAGAAATTTAGTTCTCTAAGTTCGTGTAACAGTGAACAGAGAATGTATGAGTTTCTCACGATTGGTAACAGATAGAAACAAGAGAAAGTACACAGTGATTCATCTACGTAGAAAAGTTACAGAGGTTTACACAGAGAATTCCAAGTATAAGTACAAGAAAATAAGAGAGACTTAGAAAACTGGTAAAACCTACATTGTTGATAGAGTTGGGAGTACTTAGCACTGTGAAAACAGCACTGTTGCAGAAAGAAATCTACTTCTCTAACACTGGGAAACAGTGAAGAGAGAATGTGTGAGATTCTAAAGATTGGTAACAGAGAGAAACAAGAGAAAGTACGCAGTGATTCATCTACCTAGAAAAGTTACAGAGGTTTACACAGAGAATTACAAGTATAAGTACAAGAAAATAAGAGACACTTAGAAAACTGGTAAAACCTACATTGTTGATAGAGTTGGGAGTAGTTAGCACTGTGAAAACAGCACTTTCGCAGAAAGAAATTTAGTTCTCTAAGTCCGTGAAACAGTGAACAGAGAATGTATGAGTTTCTCAAGATTGTTAACAGATAGAAACAAGAGAAAGTACACAGTGATTCATCTACCTAGAAAAGTAACAGAAGTTTACACAGAGAATTCCAAGTATAAGTACAAGAAAATAAGAGAGACTTAGAAAACTGGTAAAACCTACATTGTTGATAGAGTTGGGAGTACTTAGCACTGTGAAAACAGCACTTTCGCAGAAAGAAATCTACTTCTCTAACTGGGAAACAGTGAACAGAGAATGTATGAGTTTCTCAAGATTGGTAACAGATAGAAACAAGAGAAAGTACACAGTGATTTATCTACCTAGAGAAGTTACAGAAGTTTACACAGAGAATTCCATGTATAAGTACAAGAAAATAAGAGAGACTTAGAAAACTGGTACAACATACATTGTGGATAGAGTTGGGAGTACTTAGCACTGTGAAAACAGCACTTTCGCAGAAAGATATCTACTTCTCTAAGACTGGGAAACAGTGAACAGAAAATGTATCAGTTTCTCAAGATTGGTAACAGATAGAAAGAAGAGAAAGTACGCAGTGATTCATCTACATAGAAAAGTTACAGAGGTTTACACAGAGAATTCCAAGTATAAGTACAAGAAAATAAGAGAGACTTAGAAAACTGGTAAAACCTACATTGTTGATAGAGTTGGGAGTACTTAGCACTGTGAAAACAGCACTTTCGCAGAAAGAAATCTACTTCTCTAAGCCTGGGAAACAGTGAACAGAGAATGTATGAGTTTCTCAAGATTGGTAACAGATAGAAGCAAGAGAAAGTACACAGTGATTCATCTACCTAAAAAAATTACAGAAGTTTACACAGAGAATTCCATGTATAAGTACAAGAAAATGAGAGAGACTTAGAAAACTGGTAAAACCAACATTGTGGATAGAGTTGGGAGTACGTAGCACTGTGAAAACAGCACTTTCGCAGAAAGAAATCTACTTCTCTAACACTGGGAAACAGTGAAGAGAGAATGTATGAAATTCTCAAGATTGGTAACAGATACAAACAAGAGAAAGTACGCAGTGATTCATCTACCTAGAAAAGTCACAGAGGTTTACACAGAGAATTCCAAGTATAAGTACAAGAAAATAAGAGACACTTAGAAAACTGGTAAAACCTACATTGTTGATAGAGTTGGGAGTACTTAGCACTGTGAAAACAGCACTTTCGCAGAAAGAAATTTAGTTCTCTAAGTCCGTGAAACAGGGAACAGAGAATGTATGAGTTTCTCAAGATTGGTAACAGATAGAAACCAGAGAAAGTACACAGTGATTCATCTACCTAGAAAAGTTACAGAGGTTTACACAGAGAATTCCAAGTATAAGTACAAGAAAATAAGAGAGACTTAGAAAACTGGTAAAACATACATTGTTGATAGATTTGGGAGTACTTAGCAATGTGAAAAAGCACTTTCGCCGAAAGAAATTTAGTTCTCTAAGTCCGTGAAACAGTGAACAGAGAATGTATGAGTTTCTCAAGATTGGTAACAGATAGAAACAAGAGAAAGTACACAGTGATTCATCTGCATAGAAAACTTACAGAAGTTTACACAGAGAATTCCAAGAATAAGTACAAGAAAATAAGAGAGACTTAGAAAACTGGTAAAACCTACATTGTTGATAGAGTTGGGAGTACTTAGCACTGTGAAAACAGCACTTTCGCCGAAAGAAATTTAGTTCTCTAAGTCCGTGAAACAGTGAACAGAGAATGCATGAGTTTCTCAAGATTGGTAACAGATAGAAACAAAAGAAAGTACGCAGTGATTCATCTACCTAGAAAAGTTACAGAGGTTTACACAGAGAATTCCAAGTATAAGTACAAGAAAATAAGAGAGACTTAGAAAACTGTGAAAACAGCACTTTCGCCAAAAGAAATTTAGTTCTCTAAGTCCGAGAAACAGTGAACAGAGAATGTATCAGTTTCTCAAGATTGGTAACAGATAGAAACAAGAGAAAGTACACAGTGATTCATCTACCTAGAAAAGTTACAGAGGTTTACACAGAGAATTCCAAGTATAAGTACAAGAAAATAAGAGAGACTTAGAAAACTGCTAAAACCTACATTGTAGATAGAGTTGGGAGTACTTAGCACTGTGAAAACAGCACTTTCGCAGAAAGAAATCTACTTCTCTGACACTGGGAAACAGTGAACAGAGAATGTATGAGTTTCTCAAGATTGGTAACAGATAGAAACAAGAGAAAGTACACAGTGATTCATCTATCTAAAGAAGTTACAGAAGTTTACACAGAGAATTCCATGTATAAGTACAAGAAAATAAGAGAGACTTAGAAAACTGGTAAAACCTACATTGCGGATAGAGTTGGGAGTACTTAGCACTGTGAAAACAGCACTTTCGCCGAAAGAAATTTAGTTCTCTAAGTTCGTGTAACAGTGAACAGAGAATGTATGAGTTTCTCACGATTGGTAACAGATAGAAACAAGAGAAAGTACACAGTGATTCATCTACGTAGAAAAGTTACAGAGGTTTACACAGAGAATTCCAAGTATAAGTACAAGAAAATAAGAGAGACTTAGAAAACTGGTAAAACCTACATTTTTGATAGAGTTGGGAGTACTTAGCACTGTGAAAACAGCACTGTTGCAGAAAGAAATCTACTTCTCTAACACTGGGAAACAGTGAAGAGAGAATGTGTGAGATTCTCAAGATTGGTAACAGAGAGAAACAAGAGAAAGTACGCAGTGATTCATCTACCTAGAAAAGTTACAGAGGTTTACACAGAGAATTCCAAGTATAAGTACAAGAAAATAAGAGACACTTAGAAAACTGGTAAAACCTACATTGTGGATAGAGTTGGGAGTACGTAGCACTGTGAAAACAGCACTTTCGCTGAAAGAAATTTAGTTCTCTAAGTTCTTGTAACAGTGAACAGAGAATGTATGAGTTTCTCACGATTGGTAACAGATAGAAACAAGAGAAAGTACACAGTGATTCATCTACGTAGAAAAGTTACAGAGGTTTACACAGAGAATTCCAAGTATAAGTACAAGAAAATAAGAGAGACTTAGAAAACTGGTAAAACGTACATTGTTGATAGAGTTGGGAGTACTTAGCACTGTGAAAACAGCACTGTTGCAGAAAGAAATCTACTTCTCTAACACTGGGAAACAGTGAAGAGCGAATGTGTGAGATTCTAAAGATTGGTAACAGAGAGAAACAAGAGAAAGTACGCAGTGATTCATCTACCTAGAAAAGTTACAGAGGTTTACACAGAGAATTACAAGTATAAGTACAAGAAAATTAGAGACACTTAGAAAACTGGTAAAACCTACATTGTTGATAGAGTTGGGAGTACGTAGCACTGTGAAAACAGCACTTTCGCAGGAAGAAATTTAGTTCTCTAAGTCCGTGAAACAGTGAACAGAGAATGTATGAGTTTCTCAAGATTGGTAACAGATAGAAGCAAGAGAAAGTACACAGTGATTCATCTACCTAAAAAAATTACAGAAGTTTACACAGAGAATTCCATGTATAAGTACAAGAAAATGAGAGAGACTTAGAAAACTGGTAAAACCTACTTTGTGGATAGAGTTGGGAGTACGTAGCACTGTGAAAACAGCACTTTCGCAGAAAGAAATCTACTTCTCTAACACTGGGAAACAGTGAAGAGAGAATGTATGAAATTCTCAAGATTGGTAACAGATACAAACAAGAGAAAGTACGCAGTGATTCATCTACCTAGAAAAGTCACAGAGGTTTACACAGAGAATTCCAAGTATAAGTACAAGAAAATAAGAGACACTTAGAAAACTGGTAAAACCTACATTGTTGATAGAGTTGGGAGTACTTAGCACTGTGAAAACCGCACTTTCGCAGAAAGAAATTTAGTTCTCTAAGTCCGTGAAACAGGGAACAGAGAATGTATGAGTTTCTCAAGATTGGTAACAGATAGAAACCAGAGAAAGTACACAGTGATTCATCTACCTAGAAAAGTTACAGAGGTTTACACAGAGAATTCCAAGTATAAGTACAAGAAAATAAGAGAGACTTAGAAAACTGGTAAAACCTACACTGTTGATAGAGTTGGGAGTACTTAGCAATGTGAAAAAGCACTTTCGCCGAAAGAAATTTAGTTCTCTAAGTCCGTGAAACAGTGAACAGAGAATGTATGAGTTTCTCAAGATTGGTAACAGATAGGAACAAGAGAAAGTACACAGTGATTCATCTGCATAGAAAACTTACAGAAGTTTACACAGAGAATTCCAAGAATAAGTACAAGAAAATAAGAGAGACTTAGAAAACTGGTAAAACCTACATTGTTGATAGAGTTGGGAGTACTTAGCACTGTGAAAACAGCACTTTCGCCGAAAGAAATTTAGTTCTCTAAGTCCGTGAAACAGTGAACAGAGAATGCATGAGTTTCTCAAGATTGGTAACAGATAGAAACAAAAGAAAGTACGCAGTGATTCATCTACCTAGAAAAGTTACAGAGGTTTACACAGAGAATTCCAAGTATAAGTACAAGAAAATAAGAGAGACTTAGAAAACTGTGAAAACAGCACTTTCGCCAAAAGAAATTTAGTTCTCTAAGTCCGTGAAACAGTGAACAGAGAATGTATCAGTTTCTCAAGATTGGTAACAGATAGAAACAAGAGAAAGTACACAGTGATTCATCTACCTAGAAAAGTTACAGAGGTTTACACAGAGAATTCCAAGTGTAAGTACAAGAAAATAAGAGAGACTTAGAAAACTGCTAAAACCTACATTTTTGATAGAGTTGGGAGTACTTAGCACTGTGAAAACAGCACTGTCGCAGAAAGAAATCTACTTCTCTAACACTGGGAAACAGTGAAGAGAGAATGTGTGAGATTCTCAAGATTGGTAACAGAGAGAAACAAGAGAAAGTACGCAGTGATTCATCTACCTAGAAAAGTTACAGAGGTTTACACAGAGAATTCCAAGTATAAGTACAAGAAAATAAGAGACACTTAGAAAACTGGTAAAACCTACATTGTGGATAGAGTTGGGAGTACTTAGCACTGTGAAAACAGCACTTTCGCCGAAAGAAATTTAGTTCTCTAAGTCCGTGAAACAGTGAACAGAGAATGTATGAGTTTCTCAAGATTGGTAACAGATAGAAACAAGAGAAATTACGCAGTGATTCATCTACCTAGAAAAGTTACAGAGGTTTACACAGAGAATTCCAAGTATAAGTACAAGAAAATAAGAGAGACTTAGCAAACTGTGAAAACAGCACTTTCGCCGTAAGAAATTTAGTTCTCTAAGTCCGTGAAACAGTGAACAGAGAATGTATCAGTTTCTCAAGATTGGTAACAGATAGAAACAAGAGAAAGTACACAGTCATTCATCTACCTAGAAAAGTTACAGAGGTTTACACAGAGAAGTCCAAGTATAAGTACAAGAAAATAAGAGAGACTTAGAAAACTGGTAAAACCTACATTGTTGATAGAGTTGGGAGTACTTAGCACTGTGAAAACAGCACTTTCGCAGAAAGAAATCTACTTCTCTAAGACTGGGAAACACTGAACAGAGAATGTGTCAGTTTCTCAAGATTGGTAACAGATAGAAAGAAGAGAAAGTACGCAGTGATTCATCTACATAGAAAAGTTACAGAGGTTTACACAGAGAATTCCAAGTATAAGTACAAGAAAATAAGAGAGACTTAGAAAACTGGTAAAACCTACATTGTGGATAGAGTTGGGAGTACTTAGCACTGTGAAAACAGCACTTTCGCCGAAAGAAATTTAGTTCTCTAAGTTCGTGTAACAGTGAACAGAGAATGTATGAGTTTCTCACGATTGGTAACAGATAGAAACAAGAGAAAGTACACAGTGATTCATCTACGTAGAAAAGTTACAGAGGTTTACACAGAGAATTCCAAGTATAAGTACAAGAAAATAAGAGAGACTTAGAAAACTGGTAAAACCTACATTGTTGATAGAGTTGGGAGTACTTAGCACTGTGAAAACAGCACTGTTACAGAAAGAAATCTACTTCTCTAACACTGGGAAACAGTGAAGAGAGAATGTGTGAGATTCTAAAGATTGGTAACAGAGAGAAACAAGAGAAAGTACGCAGTGATTCATCTACCTAGAAAAGTTACAGAGGTTTACACAGAGAATTACAAGTATAAGTACAAGAAAATAAGAGACACTTAGAAAACTGGTAAAACCTACATTGTTGATAGAGTTGGGAGTAGTTAGCACTGTGAAAACAGCACTTTTGCAGAAAGAAATTTAGTTCTCTAAGTCCGTGAAACAGTGAACAGAGAATGTATGAGTTTCTCAAGATTGTTAACAGATAGAAACAAGAGAAAGTACACAGTGATTCATCTACCTAGAAAAGTAACAGAAGTTTACACAGAGAATTCCAAGTATAAGTACAAGAAAATAAGAGAGACTTAGAAAACTGGTAAAACCTACATTGTTGATAGAGTTGGGAGTACTTAGCACTGTGAAAACAGCACTTTCGCAGAAAGAAATCTACTTCTCTAACTGGGAAACAGTGAACAGAGAATGTATGAGTTTCTCAAGATTGGTAACAGATAGAAACAAGAGAAAGTACACAGTGATTTATCTACCTAGAGAAGTTACAGAAGTTTACACAGAGAATTCCATGTATAAGTACAAGAAAATAAGAGAGACTTAGAAAACTGGTACAACATACATTGTGGATAGAGTTGGGAGTACTTAGCACTGTGAAAACAGCACTTTCGCAGAAAGATATCTACTTCTCTAAGACTGGGAAACAGTGAACAGAAAATGTATCAGTTTCTCAAGATTGGTAACAGATAGAAAGAAGAGAAAGTACGCAGTGATTCATCTACATAGAAAAGTTACAGAGGTTTACACAGAGAATTCCAAGTATAAGTACAAGAAAATAAGAGAGAATTAGAAAACTGGTAAAACCTACATTGTTGATAGAGTTGGGAGTACTTAGCACTGTGAAAACAGCACTTTCGCAGAAAGAAATCTACTTCTCTAAGCCTGGGAAACAGTGAACAGAGAATGTATGAGTTTCTCAAGATTGGTAACAGATAGAAGCAAGAGAAAGTACACAGTGATTCATCTACCTAAAAAAATTACAGAAGTTTACACAGAGAATTCCATGTATAAGTATAAGAAAATGAGAGAGACTTAGAAAACTGGTAAAACCTACATTGTGGATAGAGTTGGGAGTACGTAGCACTGTGAAAACAGCACTTTCGCAGAAAGAAATCTACTTCTCTAACACTGGGAAACAGTGAAGAGAGAATGTATGAAATTCTCAAGATTGGTAACAGATACAAACAAGAGAAAGTACGCAGTGATTCATCTACCTAGAAAAGTCACAGAGGTTTACACAGAGAATTCCAAGTATAAGTACAAGAAAATAAGAGACACTTAGAAAACTGGTAAAACCTACATTGTTGATAGAGTTGGGAGTACTTAGCACTGTGAAAACAGCACTTTCGCAGAAAGAAATTTAGTTCTCTAAGTCCGTGAAACAGGGAACAGAGAATGTATGAGTTTCTCAAGATTGGTAACAGATAGAAACCAGAGAAAGTACACAGTGATTCATCTACCTAGAAAAGTTACAGAGGTTTACACAGAGAATTCCAAGTATAAGTACAAGAAAATAAGAGAGACTTAGAAAACTGGTAAAACCTACATTGTTGATAGAGTTGGGAGTACTTAGCCATGTGAAAAAGCACTTTCGCCGAAAGAAATTTAGTTCTCTAAGTCCGTGAAACAGTGAACAGAGAATGTATGAGTTTCTCAAGATTGGTAACAGATAGAAACAAGAGAAACTACACAGTGATTCATCTGCATAGAAAACTTACAGAAGTTTACATGGAGAATTCCAAGAATAAGTACAAGAAAATAAGAGAGACTTAGAAAACTGGTAAAACCTACATTGTTGATAGAGTTGGGAGTACTTAGCACTGTGAAAACAGCACTTTCGCCGAAAGAAATTTAGTTCTCTAAGTCCGTGAAACAGTGAACAGAGAATGCATGAGTTTCTCAAGATTGGTAACAGATAGAAACAAAAGAAAGTACGCAGTGATTCATCTACCTAGAAAAGTTACAGAGGTTTACACAGAGAATTCCAAGTATAAGTACAAGAAAATAAGAGAGACTTAGAAAACTGTGAAAACAGCACTTTCGCCAAAAGAAATTTAGTTCTCTAAGTCCGAGAAACAGTGAACAGAGAATGTATCAGTTTCTCAAGATTGGTAACAGATAGAAACAAGAGAAAGTACACAGTGATTCATCTACCTAGAAAAGTTACAGAGGTTTACACAGAGAATTCCAAGTATAAGTACAAGAAAATAAGAGAGACTTAGAAAACTGGTAAAACCTACATTTTTGATAGAGTTGGGAGTACTTAGCACTGTGAAAACAGCACTGTCGCAGAAAGAAATCTACTTCTCTAACACTGGGAAACAGTGAAGAGAGAATGTGTGAGATTCTCAAGATTGGTAACAGAGAGAAACAAGAGAAAGTACGCAGTGATTCATCTACCTAGAAAAGTTACAGAGGTTTACACAGAGAATTCCAAGTATAAGTACAAGAAAATAAGAGACACTTAGAAAACTGGTAAAACCTACATTGTGGATAGAGTTGGGAGTACTTAGCACTGTGAAAACAGCACTTTCGCCGAAAGAAATTTAGTTCTCTAAGTTCTTGTAACAGTGAACAGAGAATGTATGAGTTTCTCACGATTGGTAACAGATAGAAACAAGAGAAAGTACACAGTGATTCATCTACGTAGAAAAGTTACAGAGGTTTACACAGAGAATTCCAAGTATAAGTACAAGAAAATAAGAGAGACTTAGAAAACTGGTAAAACGTACATTGTTGATAGAGTTGGGAGTACTTAGCACTGTGAAAACAGCACTGTTGCGGAAAGAAATCTACTTCTCTAACACTGGGAAACAGTGAAGAGCGAATGTGTGAGATTCTAAAGATTGGTAACAGAGAGAAACAAGAGAAAGTACGCAGTGATTCATCTACCTAGAAAAGTTACAGTGGTTTACACAGAGAATTACAAGTATAAGTACAAGAAAATTAGAGACACTTAGAAAACTGGTAAAACCTACATTGTTGATAGAGTTGGGAGTACGTAGCACTGTGAAAACAGCACTTTCGCAGGAAGAAATTTAGTTCTCTAAGTCCGTGAAACAGTGAACAGAGAATGTATGAGTTTCTCAAGATTGTTAACAGATAGAAACAAGAGAAAGTACACAGTGATTCATCTACCTAGAAAAGTAACAGAAGTTTACACAGATAATTCCAAGTATAAGTACAAGAAAATAAGAGAGACTTAGAAAACTGGTAAAACCTACATTGTTGATAGAGTTGGGAGTACTTAGCACTGTGAAAACAGCACTTTCGCAGAAAGAAATCTACTTCTCTAACTGGGAAACAGTGAACAGAGAATGTATGAGTTTCTCAAGATTGGTAACAGATAGAAACAAGAGAAAGTACACAGTGATTTATCTACCTAGAGAAGTTACAGAAGTTTACACAGAGAATTCCATGTATAAGTACAAGAAAATAAGAGAGACTTAGAAAACTGGTACAACCTACATTGTGGATAGAGTTGGGAGTACTTAGCACTGTGAAAACAGCACTTTCGCAGAAAGATATCTACTTCTCTAAGACTGGGAAACAGTGAACAGAAAATGTATCAGTTTCTCAAGATTGGTAACAGATAGAAAGAAGAGAAAGTACGCAGTGATTCATCTACATAGAAAAGTTACAGAGGTTTACACAGAGAATTCCAAGTATAAGTACAAGAAAATAAGAGAGACTTAGAAAACTGGTAAAACCTACATTGTTGATAGAGTTGGGAGTACTTAGCACTGTGAAAACAGCACTTTCGCAGAAAGAAATCTACTTCTCTAAGCCTGGGAAACAGTGAACAGAGAATGTATGAGTTTCTCAAGATTGGTAACAGATAGAAGCAAGAGAAAGTACACAGTGATTCATCTACCTAAAAAAATTACAGAAGTTTACACAGAGAATTCCATGTATAAGTACAAGAAAATGAGAGAGACTTAGAAAACTGGTAAAACCTACATTGTGGATAGAGTTGGGAGTACGTAGCACTGTGAAAACAGCACTTTCGCAGAAAGAAATCTACTTCTCTAACACTGGGAAACAGTGAAGAGAGAATGTATGAAATTCTCAAGATTGGTAACAGATACAAACAAGAGAAAGTACGCAGTGATTCATCTACCTAGAAAAGTCACAGAGGTTTACACAGAGAATTCCAAGTATAAGTACAAGAAAATAAGAGACACTTAGAAAACTGGTAAAACCTACATTGTTGATAGAGTTGGGAGTACTTAGCACTGTGAAAACAGCACTTTCGCAGAAAGAAATTTAGTTCTCTAAGTCCGTGAAACAGGGAACAGAGAATGTATGAGTTTCTCAAGATTGGTAACAGATAGAAACCAGAGAAAGTACACAGTGATTCATCTACCTAGAAAAGTTACAGAGGTTTACACAGAGAATTCCAAGTGTAAGTACAAGAAAATAAGAGAGACTTAGAAAACTGGTAAAACCTACATTGTTGATAGAGTTGGGAGTACTTAGCAATGTGAAAAAGCACTTTCGCCGAAAGAAATTTAGTTCTCTAAGTCCGTGAAACAGTGAACAGAGAATGTATGAGTTTCTCAAGATTGGTAACAGATAGAAACAAGAGAAAGTACACAGTGATTCATCTGCATAGAAAACTTACAGAAGTTTACACAGAGAATTCCAAGAATAAGTACAAGAAAATAAGAGAGACTTAGAAAACTGGTAAAACCTACATTGTTGATAGAGTTGGGAGTACTTAGCACTGTGAAAACAGCACTTTCGCCGAAAGAAATTTAGTTCTCTAAGTCCGTGAAACAGTGAACAGAGAATGCATGAGTTTCTCAAGATTGGTAACAGATAGAAACAAAAGAAAGTACGCAGTGATTCATCTACCTAGAAAAGTTACAGAGGTTTACACAGAGAATTCCAAGTATAAGTACAAGAAAATAAGAGAGACTTAGAAAACTGTGAAAACAGCACTTTCGCCAAAAGAAATTTAGTTCTCTAAGTCCGAGAAACAGTGAACAGAGAATGTATCAGTTTCTCAAGATTGGTAACAGATAGAAACAAGAGAAAGTACACAGTGATTCATCTACCTAGAAAAGTTACAGAGGTTTACACAGAGAATTCCAAGTATAAGTACAAGAAAATAAGAGAGACTTAGAAAACTGCTAAAACCTACATTGTAGATAGAGTTGGGAGTACTTAGCACTGTGAAAACAGCACTTTCGCAGAAAGAAATCTACTTCTCTGACACTGGGAAACAGTGAACAGAGAATGTATGAGTTTCTCAAGATTGGTAACAGATAGAAACAAGACAAAGTACACAGTGATTCATCTACCTAAAGAAGTTACAGAAGTTTACACAGAGAATTCCATGTATAAGTACAAGAAAATAAGAGAGACTTAGAAAACTGGTAAAACCTACATTGCGGATAGAGTTGGGAGTACTTAGCACTGTGAAAACAGCACTTTCGCCGAAAGAAATTTAGTTCTCTAAGTTCGTGTAACAGTGAACAGAGAATGTATGAGTTTCTCACGATTGGTAACAGATAGAAACAAGAGAAAGTACACAGTGATTCATCTACGTAGAAAAGTTACAGAGGTTTACACAGAGAATTCCAAGTATAAGTACAAGAAAATAAGAGAGACTTAGAAAACTGGTAAAACGTACATTTTTGATAGAGTTGGGAGTACTTAGCACTGTGAAAACAGCACTGTCGCAGAAAGAAATCTACTTCTCTAACACTGGGAAACAGTGAAGAGAGAATGTGTGAGATTCTCAAGATTGGTAACAGAGAGAAACAAGAGAAAGTACGCAGTGATTCATCTACCAAGAAAAGTTACAGAGGTTTACACAGAGAATTCCAAGTATAAGTACAAGAAAATAAGAGACACTTAGAAAACTGGTAAAACCTACATTGTGGATAGAGTTGGGAGTACTTAGCACTGTGAAAACAGCACTTTCGCCGAAAGAAATTTAGTTCTCTAAGTTCTTGTAACAGTGAACAGAGAATGTATGAGTTTCTCACGATTGGTAACAGATAGAAACAAGAGAAAGTACACAGTGATTCATCTACGTAGAAAAGTTACAGAGGTTTACACAGAGAATTCCAAGTATAAGTACAAGAAAATAAGAGAGACTTAGAAAACTGGTAAAACGTACATTGTTGATAGAGTTGGGAGTACTTAGCACTGTGAAAACAGCACTGTTGGAGAAAGAAATCTACTTCTCTAACACTGGGAAACAGTGAAGAGCGAATGTGTGAGATTCTAAAGATTGGTAACAGAGAGAAACAAGAGAAAGTACGCAGTGATTCATCTACCTAGAAAAGTTACAGAGGTTTACACAGAGAATTACAAGTATAAGTACAAGAAAATTAGAGACACTTAGAAAACTGGTAAAACCTACATTGTTGATAGAGTTGGGAGTACGTAGCACTGTGAAAACAGCACTTTCGCAGGAAGAAATTTAGTTCTCTAAGTCCGTGAAACAGTGAACAGAGAATGTATGAGTTTCTCAAGATTGTTAACAGATAGAAACAAGAGAAAGTACACAGTGATTCATCTACCTAGAAAAGTAACAGAAGTTTACACAGATAATTCCAAGTATAAGTACAAGAAAATAAGAGAGACTTAGAAAACTGGTAAAACCTACATTGTTGATAGAGTTGGGAGTACTTAGCACTGTGAAAACAGCACTTTCGCAGAAAGAAATCTACTTCTCTAACTGGGAAACAGTGAACAGAGAATGTATGAGTTTCTCAAGATTGGTAACAGATAGAAACAAGAGAAAGTACACAGTGATTTATCTACCTAGAGAAGTTACAGAAGTTTACACAGAGAAATCCATGTATAAGTACAAGAAAATAAGAGAGACTTAGACAACTGGTACAACCTACATTGTGGATAGAGTTGGGAGTACTTAGCACTGTGAAAACAGCACTTTCGCAGAAAGATATCTACTTCTCTAAGACTGGGAAACAGTGAACAGAAAATGTATCAGTTTCTCAAGATTGGTAACAGATAGAAAGAAGAGAAAGTACGCAGTGATTCATCTACATAGAAAAGTTACAGAGGTTTACACAGAGAATTCCAAGTATAAGTACAAGAAAATAAGAGAGACTTAGAAAACTGGTAAAACCTACATTGTTGATAGAGTTGGGAGTACTTAGCACTGTGAAAACAGCACTTTCGCAGAAAGAAATCTACTTCTCTAAGCCTGGGAAACAGTGAACAGAGAATGTATGAGTTTCTCAAGATTGGTAACAGATAGAAGCAAGAGAAAGTACACAGTGATTCATCTACCTAAAAAAATTACAGAAGTTTACACAGAGAATTCCATGTATAAGTACAAGAAAATGAGAGAGACTTAGAAAACTGGTAAAACCTACATTGTGGATAGAGTTGGGAGTACGTAGCACTGTGAAAACAGCACTTTCGCAGAAAGAAATCTACTTCTCTAACACTGGGAAACAGTGAAGAGAGAATGTATGAAATTCTCAAGATTGGTAACAGATACAAACAAGAGAAAGTACGCAGTGATTCATCTACCTAGAAAAGTCACAGAGGTTTACACAGAGAATTCCAAGTATAAGTACAAGAAAATAAGAGACACTTAGAAAACTGGTAAAACCTACATTGTTGATAGAGTTGGGAGTACTTAGCACTGTGAAAACAGCACTTTCGCAGAAAGAAATTTAGTTCTCTAAGTCCGTGAAACAGGGAACAGAGAATGTATGAGTTTCTCAAGATTGGTAACAGATAGAAACCAGAGAAAGTACACAGTGATTCATCTACCTAGAAAAGTTACAGAGGTTTACACAGAGAATTCCAAGTGTAAGTACAAGAAAATAAGAGAGACTTAGAAAACTGGTAAAACCTACATTGTTGATAGAGTTGGGAGTACTTAGCAATGTGAAAAAGCACTTTCGCCGAAAGAAATTTAGTTCTCTAAGTCCGTGAAACAGTGAACAGAGAATGTATGAGTTTCTCAAGATTGGTAACAGATAGAAACAAGAGAAAGTACACAGTGATTCATCTGCATAGAAAACTTACAGAAGTTTACACAGAGAATTCCAAGAATAAGTACAAGAAAATAAGAGAGACTTAGAAAACTGGTAAAACCTACATTGTTGATAGAGTTGGGATTACTTAGCACTGTGAAAACAGCACTTTCGCCGAAAGAAATTTAGTTCTCTAAGTCCGTGAAACAGTGAACAGAGAATGCATGAGTTTCTCAAGATTGGTAACAGATAGAAACAAAAGAAAGTACGCAGTGATTCATCTACCTAGAAAAGTTACAGAGGTTTACACAGAGAATTCCAAGTATAAGTACAAGAAAATAAGAGAGACTTAGAAAACTGTGAAAACAGCACTTTCGCCAAAAGAAATTTAGTTCTCTAAGTCCGAGAAACAGTGAACAGAGAATGTATCAGTTTCTCAAGATTGGTAACAGATAGAAACAAGAGAAAGTACACAGTGATTCATCTACCTAGAAAAGTTACAGAGGTTTACACAGAGAATTCCAAGTATAAGTACAAGAAAATAAGAGAGACTTAGAAAACTGGTAAAACCTACATTTTTGATAGAGTTGGGAGTACTTAGCACTGTGAAAACAGCACTGTCGCAGAAAGAAATCTACTTCTCTAACACTGGGAAACAGTGAAGAGAGAATGTGTGAGATTCTCAAGATTGGTAACAGAGAGAAACAAGAGAAAGTACGCAGTGATTCATCTACCTAGAAAAGTTACAGAGGTTTACACAGAGAATTCCAAGTATAAGTACAAGAAAATAAGAGACACTTAGAAAACTGGTAAAACCTACATTGTGGATAGAGTTGGGAGTACTTAGCACTGTGAAAACAGCACTTTCGCCGAAAGAAATTTAGTTCTCTAAGTTCTTGTAACAGTGAACAGAGAATGTATGAGTTTCTCACGATTGGTAACAGATAGAAACAAGAGAAAGTACACAGTGATTCATCTACGTAGAAAAGTTACAGAGGTTTACACAGAGAATTCCAAGTATAAGTACAAGAAAATAAGAGAGACTTAGAAAACTGGTAAAACGTACATTGTTGATAGAGTTGGGAGTACTTAGCACTGTGAAAACAGCACTGTTGCAGAAAGAAATCTACTTCTCTAACACTGGGAAACAGTGAAGAGCGAATGTGTGAGATTCTAAAGATTGGTAACAGAGAGAAACAAGAGAAAGTACGCAGTGATTCATCTACCTAGAAAAGTTACAGAGGTTTACACAGAGAATTACAAGTATAAGTACAAGAAAATAAGAGACACTTAGAAAACTGGTAAAACCTACATTGTTGATAGAGTTGGGAGTACGTAGCACTGTGAAAACAGCACTTTCGCAGGAAGAAATTTAGTTCTGTAAGTCCGTGAAACAGTGAACAGAGAATGTATGAGTTTCTCAAGATTGTTAACAGATAGAAACAAGAGAAAGTACACAGTGATTCATCTACCTAGAAAAGTAACAGAAGTTTACACAGATAATTCCAAGTATAAGTACAAGAAAATAAGAGAGACTTAGAAAACTGGTAAAACCTACATTGTTGATAGAGTTGGGAGTACTTAGCACTGGGAAAACAGCACTTTCGCAGAAAGAAATCTACTTCTCTAACTGGGAAACAGTGAACAGAGAATGTATGAGTTTCTCAAGATTGGTAACAGATAGAAACAAGAGAAAGTACACAGTGATTCATCTACCTAGAGAAGTTACAGAAGTTTACACAGAGAATTCCATGTATAAGTACAAGAAAATAAGAGAGACTTAGAAAACTGGTACAACCTACATTGTGGATAGAGTTGGGAGTACTTAGCACTGTGAAAACAGCACTTTCGCAGAAAGAAATCTACTTCTCTAAGACTGGGAAACAGTGAACAGAAAATGTATCAGTTTCTCAAGATTGGTAACAGATAGAAAGAAGAGAAAGTATGCAGTGATTCATCTACATAGAAAAGTTACAGAGGTTTACACAGAGAATTCCAAGTATAAGTACAAGAAAATAAGAGAGACTTAGAAAACTGGTAAAACCTACATTGTTGATAGAGTTGGGAGTACTTAGCACTGTGAAAACAGCACTTTCGCAGAAAGAAATCTACTTCTCTAAGCCTGGGAAACAGTGAACAGAGAATGTATGAGTTTCTCAAGATTGGTAACAGATAGAAGCAAGAGAAAGTACACAGTGATTCATCTACCTAAAAAAATTACAGAAGTTTACACAGAGAATTCCATGTATAAGTACAAGAAAATGAGAGAGACTTAGAAAACTGGTAAAACCTACATTGTGGATAGAGTTGGGAGTACGTAGCACTGTGAAAACAGCACTTTCGCAGAAAGAAATCTACTTCTCTAACACTGGGAAACAGTGAAGAGAGAATGTATGAAATTCTCAAGATTGGTAACAGATACAAACAAGAGAAAGTACGCAGTGATTCATCTACCTAGAAAAGTCACAGAGGTTTACACAGAGAATTCCAAGTATAAGTACAAGAAAATAAGAGACACTTAGAAAACTGGTAAAACCTACATTGTTGATAGAGTTGGGAGTACTTAGCACTGTGAAAACAGCACTTTCGCAGAAAGAAATTTAGTTCTCTAAGTCCGTGAAACAGGGAACAGAGAATGTATGAGTTTCTCAAGATTGGTAACAGATAGAAACCAGAGAAAGTACACAGTGATTCATCTACCTAGAAAAGTTACAGAGGTTTACACAGAGAATTCCAAGTATAAGTACAAGAAAATAAGAGAGACTTAGAAAACTGGTAAAACCTACATTGTTGATAGAGTTGGGAGTACTTAGCAATGTGAAAAAGCACTTTCGCCGAAAGAAATTTAGTTCTCTAAGTCCGTGAAACAGTGAACAGAGAATGTATGAGTTTCTCAAGATTGGTAACAGACAGAAACAAGAGAAAGTACACAGTGATTCATCTGCATAGAAAACTTACAGAAGTTTACACAGAGAATTCCAAGAATAAGTACAAGAAAATAAGAGAGACTTAGAAAACTGGTAAAACCTACATTGTTGATAGAGTTGGGAGTACTTAGCACTGTGAAAACAGCACTTTCGCCGAAAGAAATTTAGTTCTCTAAGTCCGTGAAACAGTGAACAGAGAATGCATGAGTTTCTCAAGATTGGTAACAGATAGAAACAAAAGAAAGTACGCAGTGATTCATCTACCTAGAAAAGTTACAGAGGTTTACACAGAGAATTCCAAGTATAAGTACAAGAAAATAAGAGAGACTTATAAAACTGTGAAAACAGCACTTTCGCCAAAAGAAATTTAGTTCTCTAAGTCCGAGAAACAGTGAACAGAGAATGTATGAGTTTCTCAAGATTGGTAACAGATAGAAACAAGAGAAAGTACACAGTGATTCATCTACCTAAAGAAGTTACAGAAGTTTACACAGAGAATTCCATGTATAAGTACAAGAAAATAAGAGAGACTTAGAAAACTGGTAAAACCTACATTGCGGATAGAGTTGGGAGTACTTAGCACTGTGAAAACAGCACTTTCGCCGAAAGAAATTTAGTTCTCTAAGTTCGTGTAACAGTGAACAGAGAATGTATGAGTTTCTCACGATTGGTAACAGATAGAAACAAGAGAAAGTACACAGTGATTCATCTACGTAGAAAAGTTTCAGAGGTTTACACAGAGAATTCCAAGTATAAGTACAAGAAAATAAGAGAGACTTAGAAAACTGGTAAAACCTACATTGTGGATAGAGTTGGGAGTACTTAGCACTGTGAAAACAGCACTTTCGCAGAAAGAAATCTACTTCTCTAAGACTGGGAAACAGTGAACAGAGAATGTATGAGTTTCTCAAGATTGGTAACAGATAGAAACAAGAGAAAGTACACAGTGATTCATCTACCTAAAGAAGTTACAGAAGTTTACACAGAGAATTCCATGTATAAGTACAAGAAAATGAGAGAGACTTAGAAAACTGGTAAAACCTACATTGTGGATAGAGTTGGGAGTACGTAGCACTGTGAAAACAGCACTTTCGCAGAAAGAAATCTACTTCTCTAACACTGGGAAACAGTGAAGAGAGAATGTGTGAGATTCTCAAGATTGGTAACAGAGAGAAACAAGAGAAAGTACGCAGTGATTCATCTACCTAGAAAAGTTACAGAGGTTTACACAGAGAATTCCAAGTATAAGTACAAGAAAATAAGAGACACTTAGAAAACTGGTAAAACCTACATTGTGGATAGAGTTGGGAGTACTTAGCACTGTGAAAACAGCACTTTCGCCGAAAGAAATTTAGTTCTCTAAGTTCTTGTAACAGTGAACAGAGAATGTATGAGTTTCTCACGATTGGTAACAGATAGAAACAAGAGAAAGTACACAGTGATTCATCTACGTAGAAAAGTTACAGAGGTTTACACAGAGAATTCCAAGTATAAGTACAAGAAAATAAGAGAGACTTAGAAAACTGGTAAAACGTACATTGTTGATAGAGCTGGGAGTACTTAGCACTGTGAAAACAGCACTGTTGCAGAAAGAAATCTACTTCTCTAACACTGGGAAACAGTGAAGAGCGAATGTGTGAGATTCTAAAGATTGGTAACAGAGAGAAACAAGAGAAAGTACGCAGTGATTCATCTACCTAGAAAAGTTACAGAGGTTTACACAGAGAATTACAAGTATAAGTACAAGAAAATAAGAGACACTTAGAAAACTGGTAAAACCTACATTGTTGATAGAGTTGGGAGTACGTAGCACTGTGAAAACAGCACTTTCGCAGGAAGAAATTTAGTTCTCTAAGTCCGTGAAACAGTGAACAGAGAATGTATGAGTTTCTCAAGATTGTTAACAGATAGAAACAAGAGAAAGTACACAGTGATTCATCTACCTAGAAAAGTAACAGAAGTTTACACAGATAATTCCAAGTATAAGTACAAGAAAATAAGAGAGACTTAGAAAACTGGTAAAACCTACATTGTTGATAGAGTTGGGAGTACTTAGCACTGTGAAAACAGCACTTTCGCAGAAAGAAATCTACTTCTCTAAGACTGGGAAACAGTGAACAGAAAATGTATCAGTTTCTCAAGCTTGGTAACAGATAGAAAGAAGAGAAAGTATGCAGTGATTCATCTACATAGAAAAGTTACAGAGGTTTACACAGAGAATTCCAAGTATAAGTACAAGAAAATAAGAGAGACTTAGAAAACTGGTAAAACCTACATTGTTGATAGAGTTGGGAGTACTTAGCACTGTGAAAACAGCACTTTCGCAGAAAGAAATCTACTTCTCTAAGCCTGGGAAACAGTGAACAGAGAATGTATGAGTTTCTCAAGATTGGTAACAGATAGAAGCAAGAGAAAGTACACAGTGATTCATCTACCTAAAAAAATTACAGAAGTTTACACAGAGAATTCCATGTATAAGTACAAGAAAATGAGAGAGACTTAGAAAACTGGTAAAACCTACATTGTGGATAGAGTTGGGAGTACGTAGTACTGTGAAAACAGCACTTTCGCAGAAAGAAATCTACTTCTCTAACACTGGGAAACAGTGAAGAGAGAATGTATGAAATTCTCAAGATTGGTAACAGATACAAACAAGAGAAAGTACGCAGTGATTCATCTACCTAGAAAAGTCACAGAGGTTTACACAGAGAATTCCAAGTATAAGTACAAGAAAATAAGAGACACTTAGAAAACTGGTAAAACCTACATTGTTGATAGAGTTGGGAGTACTTAGCACTGTGAAAACAGCACTTTCGCAGAAAGAAATTTAGTTCTCTAAGTCCGTGAAACAGGGAACAGAGAATGTATGAGTTTCTCAAGATTGGTAACAGATAGAAACCAGAGAAAGTACACAGTGATTCATCTACCTAGAAAAGTTACAGAGGTTTACACAGAGAATTCCAAGTATAAGTACAAGAAAATAAGAGAGACTTAGAAAACTGGTAAAACCTACATTGTTGATAGAGTTGGGAGTACTTAGCAATGTGAAAAAGCACTTTCGCCGAAAGAAATTTAGTTCTCTAAGTCCGTGAAACAGTGAACAGAGAATGTATGAGTTTCTCAAGATTGGTAACAGATAGAAACAAGAGAAAGTACACAGTGATTCATCTGCACAGAAAACTTACAGAAGTTTACACAGAGAATTCCAAGAATAAGTACAAGAAAATAAGAGAGACTTAGAAAACTGGTAAAACCTACATTGTTGATAGAGTTGGGAGTACTTAGCACTGTGAAAACAGCACTTTCGCCGAAAGAAATTTAGTTCTCTAAGTCCGTGAAACAGTGAACAGAGAATGCATGAGTTTCTCAAGATTGGTAACAGATAGAAACAAGAGAAAGTACGCAGTGATTCATCTACCTAGAAAAGTTACAGAGGTTTACACAGAGAATTCCAAGTATAAGTACAAGAAAATAAGAGAGACTTAGAAAACTGTGAAAACAGCACTTTCGCCGAAAGCAATTTAGTTCTCTAAGTCCGTGAAACAGTGAACAGAGAATGTATCAGTTTCTCAAGATTGGTAACAGATAGAAACAAGAGAAAGTGCACAGTGATTCATCTACCTAGAAAAGTTACAGAGGTTTACACTGAGAATTCCAAGTATAAGTACAAGAAAATAAGAGAGACTTAGAAAACTGCTAAAACCTACATTGTAGATAGAGTTGGGAGTACTTAGCACTGTGAAAACAGCACTTTCGCAGAAAGAAATCTACTTCTCTGACACTGGGAAACAGTGAACAGAGAATGTATGAGTTTCTCAAGATTGGTAACAGATAGAAACAAGAGAAAGTACACAGTGATTCATCTACCTAGAGAAGTTACAGAAGTTTACACAGAGAATTTCATGTATAAGTACAATAAAATAAGAGAGACTTAGAAAACTGGTAAAACCTACATTGTGGATAGAGTTGGGAGTACTTAGCACTGTGAAAACAGCACTTTCGCAGAAAGAAATCTACTTCTCTAAGACTGGGAAACAGTGAACAGAGAATGTATCAGTTTCTCAAGATTGGTAACAGATAGAAAGAAGAGAAAGTACGCAGTGATTCATCTACATAGAAAAGTTTCAGAGGTTTACACAGAGAATTCCAAGTATAAGTACAAGAAAATAAGAGAGACTTAGAAAACTGGTAAAACCTACATTGTGGATAGAGTTGGGAGTACTTAGCACTGTGAAAACAGCACTTTCGCAGAAAGAAATCTACTTCTCTAAGACTGGGAAACAGTGAACAGAGAATGTATGAGTTTCTCAAGATTGGTAACAGATAGAAACAAGAGAAAGTACACAGTGATTCATCTACCTAAAGAAGTTACAGAAGTTTACACAGAGAATTCCATGTATAAGTACAAGAAAATAAGAGAGACTTAGAAAACTGGTAAAACCTACATTGTGGATAGAGTTGGGAGTACTTAGCACTGTGAAAACAGCACTTTCGCAGAAAGAAATCTACTTCTCTAAGACTGGGAAACACTGAACAGAGAATGTGTCAGTTTCTCAAGATTGGAAACAGATAGAAGGAAGAGAAAGTACGCAGTGATTCATCTACATAGAAAAGTTACAGAGGTTTACACAGAGAATTCCAGTATAAGTACAAGAAAATAAGAGAGACTTAGAAGACTGGTAAAACCTACATTGTGGATAGAGTTGGGAGTACTTAGCACTGTGAAAACAGCACTTTCGCCGAAAGAAATTTAGTTCTCTAAGTCCGTGAAACAGTGAACAGAGAATGTATGAGTTTCTCAAGATTGGTAACAGATAGAAACAAGGGAAATTACGCAGTGATTCATCTACCTAGAAAAGTTACAGAGGTTTACACAGAGAATTCCAAGTATCAGTACAAGAAATTAAGAGAGACTTAGAAAACTGTTAAAACCTACATTGTTGATAGAGTTGGGAATACTTAGCACTGTGAAAACAGCACTTTCGCAGAAAGAAATCTACTTCTCTAAGACTGGGAAACAGTGAACAGAGAATGTAAGACTTTCTCAAGATTGGTAACAGATAGAAACAAGAGAAAGTACACAGTGATTCATTTACCTAGAGAAGTTACAGAAGTTTACACAGAGAATTCCATGTATAAGTACAAGAAAACAAGAGAGACTTAGAAAACTGGTAAAACCTACATTGTGGATAGAGTTGGGAGGACTTAGCACTGTGAAAACAGCACTTTCGCCGAAAGAAATTTAGTTCTCTAAGTCCGTGAAACAGTGAACAGAGAATGTATGTGTTTCTCAAGATTGGTAACAGATAGAAACAAGAGAAATTACGCAGTGATTCATCTACCTAGAGAAGTTACAGAGGTTTACACAGAGAATTCCAAGAATAAGTACAAGAAAATAAGAGAGACTTATTAAACTGTGAAAACAGCACTTTCGCCGAAAGAAATTTAGTTCTCTAAGTCCGGGAAACAGTGAACAGAGAATGTATCAGTTTCTCAAGATTGGTAACAGATAGAAACAAGAGAAACTACACAGTGATTCATCTACCTAGAAAAGTTACAGAGGTTGACACAGAGAATTCCAAGTATAAGTACAAGAAAATAAGAGAGACTTAGAAAACTGGTAAAACCTACATTGTTGATAGAGTTGGGAGTACTTAGCACTATGAAAACAGCACTTTCGCAGAAAGAAATCTACTTCTCTAAGACTGGGAAACAGTGAAAAGAGAATGTATGAGTTTCTCAAGAGTGGTAACAGATAGAAACAAGAGAAAGTACACAGTGATTCATCTACCTAGAAAAGTTACAGAGGTTTACACAGAGAATTCCAAGGATAAGTACAAGAAAATACGAGAGACTTAGAAAACTGGTAAAACCTACATTGTTGATAGAGTTGGGAGTACTTAGCACTGTGAATACAGCACTTTCTCAGAGAGAAATCTACTTCTCTAACAGTGGGAAACAGTGAAGAGAGAATGTGTGAGTTTCTCAAGATTGGTAACAGAGAGAAACAAGAGAAAGTACGCAGTGATTCATCTACGTAGAAAAGTTAGAGAGGTTTACACAGAGAATTCCAAGTATAAGTACAAGAAAATAAGAGAGACTTAGAAAACTGGTAAAACCTACATTCTTGATAGAGTTGGGAGTACTTAGCAATGTGAAAAAGCACTTTCGCCGAAAGAAATTTAGTTCTCTAAGTCCGTGAAACAGTGAACAGAGAATGTATGAGTTTCTCAAGATTGGTAACAGATAGAAACAAGAGAAAGTACACAGTGATTCATCTGCATAGAAAACTTACAGAAGTTTACACAGAGAATTCCAAGAATAAGTACAAGAAAATAAGAGAGACTTAGAAAACTGGTAAAACCTACATTGTTGATAGAGTTGGGAGTACTTAGCACTGTGAAAACAGCACTTTCGCCGAAAGAAATTTAGTTCTCTAAGTCCGTGAAACAGTGAACAGAGAATGCATGAGTTTCTCAAGATTGGTAACAGATAGAAACAAGAGAAAGTACGCAGTGATTCATCTACCTAGAAAAGTTACAGAGGTTTACACAGAGAATTCCAAGTATAAGTACAAGAATATAAGAGAGACTTAGAAAACTGTGAAAACAGCACTTTCGCCGAAAGAAATTTAGTTCTCTAAGTCCGTGAAACAGTGAACAGAGAATGTATCAGTTTCTCAAGATTGGTAACAGATAGAAACAAGAGAAAGTGCACAGTGATTCATCTACCTAGAAAAGTTACAGAGGTTTACACTGAGAATTCCAAGTATAAGTACAAGAAAATAAGAGAGACTTAGAAAACTGCTAAAACCTACATTGTAGATAGAGTTGGGAGTACTTAGCACTGTGAAAACAGCACTTTCGCAGAAAGAAATCTACTTCTCTGACACTGGGAAACAGTGAACAGAGAATGTATGAGTTTCTCAAGATTGGTAACAGATAGAAACAAGAGAAAGTACACAGTGATTCATCTACCTAGAGAAGTTACAGAAGTTTACACAGAGAATTTCATGTATAAGTACAATAAAATAAGAGAGACTTAGAAAACTGGTAAAACCTACATTGTGGATAGAGTTGGGAGTACTTAGCACTGTGAAAACAGCACTTTCGCAGAAAGAAATCTACTTCTCTAAGACTGGGAAACAGTGAACAGAGAATGTATCAGTTTCTCAAGATTGGTAACAGATAGAAAGAAGAGAAAGTACGCAGTGATTCATCTACATAGAAAAGTTTCAGAGGTTTACACAGAGAATTCCAAGTATAAGTACAAGAAAATAAGAGAGACTTAGAAAACTGGTAAAACCTACATTGTGGATAGAGTTGGGAGTACTTAGCACTGTGAAAACAGCACTTTCGCAAAAAGAAATCTACTTCTCTAAGACTGGGAAACAGTGAACAGAGAATGTATGAGTTTCTCAAGATTGGTAACAGATAGAAACAAGAGAAAGTACACAGTGATTCATCTACCTAAAGAAGTTACAGAAGTTTACACAGAGAATTCCATGTATAAGTACAAGAAAATGAGAGAGACTTAGAAAACTGGTAAAACCTACATTGTGGATAGAGTTGGGAGTACGTAGCACTGTGAAAACAGCACTTTCGCAGAAAGAAATCTACTTCTCTAACACTGGGAAGCAGTGAAGAGAGAATGTATGAAATTCTCAAGATTGGTAACAGATACAAACAAGAGAAAGTACGCAGTGATTCATCTACCTAGAAAAGTCACAGAGGTTTACACAGAGAATTCCAAGTATAAGTACAAGAAAATAAGAGACACTTAGAAAACTGGTAAAACCTACATTGTTGATAGAGTTGGGAGTACTTAGCACTGTGAAAACAGCACTTTCGCAGAAAGAAATTTAGTTCTCTAAGTCCGTGAAACAGGGAACAGAGAATGTATGAGTTTCTCAAGATTGGTAACAGATAGAAACCAGAGAAAGTACACAGTGATTCATCTACCTAGAAAAGTTACAGAGGTTTACACAGAGAATTCCAAGTATAAGTACAAGAAAATAAGAGAGACTTAGAAAACTGGTAAAACCTACATTGTTGATAGAGTTGGGAGTACTTAGCAATGTGAAAAAGCACTTTCGCCGAAAGATATTTAGTTCTCTAAGTCCGTGAAACAGTGAACAGAGAATGTATGAGTTTCTCAAGATTGGTAACAGATAGAAACAAGAGAAAGTACACAGTGATTCATCTGCACAGAAAACTTACAGAAGTTTACACAGAGAATTCCAAGAATAAGTACAAGAAAATAAGAGAGACTTAGAAAACTGGTAAAACCTACATTGTTGGTAGAGTTGGGAGTACTTAGCACTGTGAAAACAGCACTTTCGCAGAAAGAAATCTACTTCTCTAAGACTGGGAAACACTGAACAGAGAATGTGTCAGTTTCTCAAGATTGGAAACAGATAGAAGGAAGAGAAAGTACGCAGTGATTCATCGACATAGAAAAGTTACAGAGATTTACACAGAGAATTCCAGTATAAGTACAAGAAAATAAGAGAGACTTAGAAGACTGGTAAAACCTACATTGTGGATAGAGTTGGGAGTACTTAGCACTGTGAAAACAGCACTTTCGCCGAAAGAAATTTAGTTCTCTAAGTCCGTGAAACAGTGAACAGAGAATGTATGAGTTTCTCAAGATTGGTAACAGATAGAAACAGGAGAAATTACGCAGTGATTCATCTACCTAGAAAAGTTACAGAGGTTTACACAGAGAATTCCAAGTATAAGTACAAGAAATTAAGAGAGACTTAGAAAACTGTTAAAACCTACATTGTTGATAGAGTTGGGAATACTTAGCACTGTGAAAACAGCACTTTCGCAGAAAGAAATCTACTTCTCTAAGACTGGGAAACAGTGAACAGAGAATGTAAGACTTTCTCAAGATTGGTAACAGATAGAAACAAGAGAAAGTACACAGTGATTCATTTACCTAGAGAAGTTACAGAAGTTTACACAGAGAATTCCATGTAAAAGTACAAGAAAACAAGAGAGACTTAGAAAACTGGTAAAACCTACATTGTGGATAGAGTTGGGAGGACTTAGCACTGTGAAAACAGCACTTTCGCAGAAAGAAATCTACTTCTCTAAGACTGGGAAACACTGAACAGAGAATGTATGAGTTTCTCAAGATTGGTAACAGATAGAAAGAAGAGAAAGTACGCAGTGATTCATCTACCTAGAAAAGTTACAGAGGTTTACACAGAGAATTCCAAGTATAAGTACAAGAAAATAAGAGAGACTTAGAAAACTGGTAAAACCTACATTGTTGATAGAGTTGGGAGTACTTAGCACTGTGAAAAAGCACTTTCGCCAAAAGAAATTTAGTTCTCTAAGTCCGTGAAACAGTGAACAGAGAATGTATGAGTTTCTCAAGATTGGTAAGAGATAGAAACAAGAGAAAGTACGCAGTGATTCATCTACCTAGAAAAGTTACCGAGAATTACACAGAGAATTCCAACTATTAGTACAAGAAAATACGAGAGACTGAGAAAAATGGTAAAACCTACATTGTGGATAGAGTTGGGAGTACTTAGCACTGTGAAAACAGCACTTTCGCCGAAAGAAATTTAGTTCTCTAAGTCCGTGAAACAGTGAACAGAGAATGTATGTGTTTCTCAAGATTGGTAACAGATAGAAACAAGAGAAATTACGCAGTGATTCATCTACCTAGAAAAGTTACAGAGGTTTACACAGAGAATTCCAAGTATAAGTACAAGAAAATAAGAGAGACTTATTAAACTGTGAAAACAGCACTTTCGCCGAAAGAAATTTAGTTCTCTAAGTCCGGGAAACAGTGAACAGAGAATGTATCAGTTTCTCAAGATTGGTAACAGATAGAAACAAGAGAAACTACACAGTGATTCATCTACCTAGAAAAGTTACAGAGGTTGACACAGAGAATTCCAAGTATAAGTACAAGAAAATAAGAGAGACTTAGAAAACTGGTAAAACCTACATTGTTGATAGAGTTGGGAGTACTTAGCACTATGAAAACAGCACTTTCGCAGAAAGAAATCTACTTCTCTAAGACTGGGAAACAGTGAAAAGAGAATGTATGAGTTTCTCAAGAGTGGTAACAGATAGAAACAAGAGAAAGTACACAGTGATTCATCTACCTAGAAAAGTTACAGAGGTTTACACAGAGAATTCCAAGGATAAGTACAAGAAAATACGAGAGACTTAGAAAACTGGTAAAACCTACATTGTTGATAGAGTTGGGAGTACTTAGCACTGTGAATACAGCACTTTCTCAGAGAGAAATCTACTTCTCTAACAGTGGGAAACAGTGAAGAGAGAATGTGTGAGTTTCTCAAGATTGGTAACAGAGAGAAACAAGAGAAAGTACGCAGTGATTCATCTACGTAGAAAAGTTAGAGAGGTTTACACAGAGAATTCCAAGTATAAGTACAAGAAAATAAGAGAGACTTAGAAAACTGGTAAAACCTACATTCTTGATAGAGTTGGGAGTACTTAGCACTGTGAAAACAGCACTTTCGCCGAAAGAAATCTACTTCTCTAACACTGGGAAACAGTGAAGAGAGAATGTATGAGTTTCTCAAGATTGGTAAAAGAGAGAAACAAGAGAAAGTACGCAGTGATTCATCTACCTAGAAAAGTAACAGAGGTTTACACAGAGAATTCCAAGTATAAGTACAAGAAAATAAGAGAGACTTAGAAAACTGGTAAAACCTACATTGTTGATAGAGTTCGGAGTACTTAGCACTGTGAAAACAGCACTTTCGTCGAAAGAAATTTAGTTCTCTAAGTCCGTGAAACAGTGAAAAGAGAATGTATGAGTTTCTCAAGATTGGTAACAGATAGAAACCAGAGAAAGTACACAGTGATTCATCTACCTAGAAAAGTAACAGAGGTTTACACAGAGAATTCCAAGTATAAGTACAAGGAAATAAGAGAGACTTAGAAAACTGGTAAAACCTACATTGTTGATAGAGTTGGGAGTACTTAGCACTGTGAAAACAGCACTTTCGCCGAAAGAAATTTAGTTCTCAAAGTCCGTGAAACAGTGAACAGAGAATGTATGAGTTTCTCAAGATTGGTAACAGATAGAAACAAGAGAAAGTACGCAGTGATTCATCTACCTAGAAAAGTTACAGAGGTTTACACAGAGAATTCCAAGTATAAGTACAAGAAAATAAGAGACACTTAGAAAACTGGTAAAACCTACATTGTTGATAGAGTTGGGAGTACTTAGCACTGTGAAAACAGCACTTTCGCAGAAAGAAATCTAGTTCTCTAAGACTGGGAAACAGTGAAGAGAGAATGTATGAGTTTCTCAAGATTGGTAACAGATGGAAACAAGATAAAGTACACAGTGATTCATCTACCTAAAGAAGTTACAGAAGTTTACACAGAGAATTCCAAGTATAAGTAGAAGAAAATAAGAGAGACTTAGAAAACTGGTAAAACCTACATTGTGGATAGAGTTGGGAGTACTAAGCACTGTGAAAACAGCACTTTCGCAGAAAGAAATCTACTTCTCTAACACTGGAAAACAGTGAAGAGAGAATGTATGAGATTCTCAAGATTGGGAACAGAGAGAAGCAAGAGAAAGTACGCAGTGATTCATCTACCTAGAAAAGTTACAGAGGTTTACACAGAGAATTCCAAGTATATGTACAAGAAAATAAGAGAGACTTAGAAAACTGGTAAAACCTACATTGTTGATAGAGTTGGGAGTAGTTAGCACTGTGAAAACAGCACTTTCGCAGAAAGAAATTTAGTTCTCTAAGTCCGTGAAACAGTGAACAGAGAATGTATGAGTTTCTGAAGATTGGTAACAGATAGAAACAAGAGAAAGTACACAGTGATTCATCTACCTAGAAAAGTAACAGAAGTTTACACAGAGAATTCCAAGTATAAGTACAAGAAAATAAGAGAGACTTAGAAAACTGGTAAAACCTACATTGTGGATAGAGTTGGGAGTACTTAGCACTGTGACAACAGCACTTTCGCAGAAAGAAATCTACTTCTCTAACTGGGAAACAGTGAACAGAGAATGTATGAGTTTCTCAAGATTGGTAACAGATAGAAACAAGAGAAAGTACACAGTGATTCATCTAAATAGAGAAGTTACAGAAGTTTACACAGAGAATTCCATGTATAAGTACAAGAAAATAAGAGAGACTTAGAAAACTGTTAAAACCTACATTGTTGATAGAGTTGGGAGTACTTAGCACTGTGAAAACAGCACTTTCGCAGAAAGAAATTTAGATCTCTAAGTCCGTGAAACAGTGAACAGGGAATGTATGAGTTTCTCAAGATCGGTAACAGATAGAAACAAGAATAAGTACGCAGTGATTCATCTACCTAGAAAAGTTACAGAGGTTTACACAGAGAATTCCAAGTATAAGTACAAGAAAATAAGAGAGACTTAGAAAACTGCTAAAACCTGCATTGTAGATAGAGTTGGGAGTACTTAGCACTGTGAAAACAGCACTTTCGCAGAAAGAAATCTACTTCTCTGACACTGGGAAACAGTGAACAGAGAATGTATGAGTTTCTCAAGATTGGAAACAGATAGAAACAAGAGAAAGTACACAGTGATTCATCTACCTAGAGAAGTTACAGAAGTTTACACAGAGAATTCCATGTATAAGTACAATAAAATAAGAGAGACTTAGAAAACTGGTAAAACCTACATTGTGGATAGAGTTGGG
Source organism: Heterohyrax brucei (assembly GCA_028571685.1). Taxonomy (NCBI): domain Eukaryota; kingdom Metazoa; phylum Chordata; class Mammalia; order Hyracoidea; family Procaviidae; genus Heterohyrax; species Heterohyrax brucei. The sequence continues at coordinate 34,918,883 of CM053156.1, forward strand.
AGTACTTAGCACTGTGAAAACAGCACTTTCGCCGAAAGAAATTTAGTTCTCTAAGTTCGTGTAACAGTGAACAGAGAATATATGATTTTCTCAAGATTGGTAACAGATAGAAACAAGAGAAAGTACACAGTGATTCATCTACCTAGAAAAGTTACAGAGGTTTACAAAGAGAATTCCAAGTATAAGTACAAGAAAATAAGAGAGACTTAGAAAACTGGTAAAACCTACATTGTTCATAGAGTTGGGAGTACTTAGCACTGTGAAAACAGCACCTTCGCAGAAAGAAATCTACTTCTCTAACACAGGGAAACAGTGAAGAGAGAATGTATGAGATTCTCAAGATTGATAACAGAGAGAAACAAGAGAAAGTACGCAGTGATTCATCTACCTAGAAAGGTTACAGAGGTTTACAGAGAGAATTCCAAGTATAAGTACAAGAAAATAAGAGAGACTTAGAAAACTGGTAAAACCTACATTGTTGATAGATTTGGGAGTACTTAGCACTGTGAAAACAGCACTTTCGCAGAAAGAAATTTAGTTCTCTAAGTCCGTGTAACAGTGAACAGAGAATGTATGAGTTTCTCAAGATTGGTAACAGATAGAAACTAGAAAAAGTACACAGTGATTCATCTACCTAGAAAAGTAACAGAAGTTTACACAGAGAATTCCAAGTATAAGTACAAGAAAATAAGAGAGACTTAGAATACTGGTAAAACCTACATTGTTGATAGAGTTGGGAGTACTTAGCACTGTGAAAACAGCACTTTCGCAGAAAGAAATTTAGTTCTCTAAGTCCGTGAAACAGTGAAAAGAGAATGTATGAGTTTCTCAAGATTGGTAACAGAAACAAGAGAAAGTACACAGTGATTCATCTACCTAGAAAAGTTACAGAGGTTTACACAGAGTATTCCAAGTATAAGTACAAGAAAATAAGAGAGACTTAGAAACCTGGGAAAATCTACATTGTTGATAGAGTTGGGAGTACTTAGCACTGTGAAAACAGCACTTTCGCAGAAAGAAATCTACTTCTCTAAGACTGGGAAACAGTGAACAGAGAATGTATGAGTTTCTCAAGATTGATAACAGATAGAAACAAGAGATAGTACACAGTGATTCATCTACGTAGAGAAGTTACAGAAGTTTACACAGAGAATTCTATGTATAAGTACAATAAAATAAGAGAGACTTAGAACACTGGTAAAACCTACATTGTGGATAGAGTAGGAGTACTTAGCACTGTGAAAACAGCACTTTCGGCAAAAGAAATTTAGTTCTCTAAGTTCGTGTAACAGTGAAGAGAGAATGTATGAGTTTCTCAAGATTGGTAACAGATAGAAACAAGAGAAAGTACACAGTGATTCATCTACCTAGAAAAGTTACAGAGGTTTACACAGAGAATTCCAAGTATAAGTACAAGAAAATAAGAGAGACTTAGAAAACTGGTAAAACCTACATTGTTGATAGAGTTGGGAGTACTTAGCACTGTGAAAACAGCACTTTCGCAGAAAGAAATCTACTTCTCTAAAACTGGGAAACAGTGAACAGAGAATGTATGAGTTTCTCAAGATATGTAACAGATAGAAACAAGAGAAAGTACACAGTGATTCATCTACCTAGAGAAGTTACAAAAGTTTACACAGAGAATTCCATGTATAAGTACAAGAAAATAAGAGAGACTTAGAAAACTGGTAAAACCTACATTGTGGATAGAGTTGGGAGTACTTAGCACTGTGAAAACAGCACTTTCGCAGAAAGAAATCTACTTCTCTAAGACCAGGAAACACTGAACAGAGAATGTGTCATTTTCTCAAGATTGGTAACAGATAGAAACAAGACAAAGTACGCAGTGATTCATCTACATAGAAAAGTTACAGACGTTTACACAGAGAATTCCAAGTATAAGTACAAGAAAATAAGAGAGACTTAGAAAACTGGTAAACCTACATTGTTGATAGAGTTGAGAGTACTTAGCACTGTGAAAAAGCACTTTCGCCGAAAGAAATTTAGTTCTCTAAGTCCGTGAAACAGTGAACAGAGAATGTATGAGTTTCTCAAGATTGGTAACAGATAGAAACAAGAGAAAGTACACAGTGATTCATCTACCTAGAAAAGTAACAGAGGTTTACACAGAGAAATCCATGTATAAGTACAAGAAAATAAGAGAGACTTAGAAAACTGGTAAAACCTACATTGTTGATAGAGATGGGAGTACTTAGCACTGTGAAAACAGCACTTTCGCAGAAAGAAATCTACTTTTCTAACACTGGGAAACAGTGAACAGAGAATGTATGAGTTTCTCAAGATTGGTAACAGATAGAAACAAGAGAAAGTACACAGTGATTCATCTACCTAGAGAGGTTACAGAAGTTTACACAGAGAATTTCATGTATAAGTACAAGAAAATAAGAGAGACTTAGAAAACTGGTAATACCTACATTGTGGATAGAGTTGGGAGTACTTAGCACTGTGAAAACAGCACTGTCGCAGAAAGAAATCTACTTCTCTAACACTGGGAAACAGTGAAGAGCGAATGTATGAGTTTGTCAAGATTGGTAACAGATAGAAACAAGAGAAAGTACGCAGTGATTCATCTACCTAGAAAAGTTACAGAGGTTTAAACAGAGAATTCCAAGTATAAGTACAAGAAAATAAGAGAGACTTACAAAACTGGTAAAACCTACATTGTGGATAGAGTTGGGAGTACTTAGCACTGTGAAAACAGCACTTTCGCAGAAAGAAATCTGCTTCTCTAAGACTGGGAAACAGTGAACAGAGAATGTATGAGTTTCTCAAGATTGGTAACAGATAGAAAGAAGAGAAAGTATGCAGTGATTCATCTACATAGAAAACTTACAGAGGTTTACACAGAGAATTCCAAGTAAGAGTACAAGAAAATAAGAGAGACTTAGAAAACTGGTAAAACCTACATTGTTGATAGAGTTGGGAGTACTTAGCACTGTGAAAACAGCACTTTCGCCGAAAGAAATTTAGTTCTGTAAGTCCGTGAAACAGTGAAAAGGGAATGTATGAGTTTCTCAAGATTGGTAACAGATAGAAACAAGAGAAAGTACACAGTGATTCATCTACCTAGAAAAGTAACAGAGGTTTACACAGAGAATTCCAAGTATAAGTACAAGAAAATAAGAGAGACTTAGAAAACTGTTAAAACCTACATTGTTGATAGAGTTGGGAGTACTTAGCACTGTGAAAACAGCACTTTCGCAGAAGGAAATCTACTTCTCTAACACTGGGAAACAGTGAACAGAGAATGTATGAGTTTCTCAAGATTGGTAACAGATACAAACAAGAGAAAGTACGCAGTGATTCATCTACCTAGAAAAGTTACAGAGGTTTACACAGAGAATTCCAAGTATAAGTACAACAAAATAAGAGAGACTTAGAAAACTGGTAAAACCTACATTGTTGATAGAGTTGGGAGTACTTAGCACTGTGAAAACAGCACTTTCGCAGAAAGAAATCTACTTCTCTAAGACTGGGAAACAGTGAACAGAGAATGTATGAGTTTCTCAAGATTGGTAACAGATACAAACAAGAGAAAGTACGCAGTGATTCATCTACCTAGAAAAGTTACAGAGGTTTACACAGAGAATTCCAAGTATAAGTACAACAAAATAAGAGAGACTTAGAAAACTGGTAAAACCTACATTGTTGATAGAGTTGAGAGTACTTAGCACTGTGAAAACAGCACTTTCGCAGAAAGAAATCTACTTCTCTAAGACTGGGAAACAGTGAACAGAGAATGTATGAGTTTCTCAAGATTGGTAACAGATAGAAACAAGAGAAAGTACACAGTGATTCATCTACCTAGAGAAGTTACAGAAGTTTACACAGAGAATTCCATGTATAAGTATAAGAAAATAAGAGAGACTTGGAAAACTGGTAAAACCTACATTGTTGATAGAGTTGGGAGTACTTAGCACTGTGAAAAAGCACTTTCGCCTAAAGAAATTTAATTCTCTAAGTCCGTGTAACAGTGATCACAGAATGTATGAGTTTCTCAAGATTGGTAACAGATAGAAACAAGAGAAAGTACACAGTGATTCATCTACCTAGAAAAGTTACAGAGGTTTACACAGAGAATTCCAAGTATAAGTACAAGAAAATAAGAGAGACTTAGAAAACTGGTAAAACCTACATTGTTGATAGAGTTGGGAGTACTTAGCACTGTGAAAACAGCACTTTCGCAGGAGGAAATCTACTTCTCTAACACTGGGAAACAGTGAACAGAGAATGTATGAGTTTCTCAAGATTGGTAACAGATACAAACAAGAGAAAGTACGCAGTGATTCATCTACCTAGAAAAGTTACAGAGGTTTACACAGAGAATTCCAAGTATAACTACAACAAAATAAGAGAGACTTAGAAAACTGGTAAAACCTACATTGTTGATAGAGTTGGGAGTACTTAGCACTGTGAAAACAGCACTTTAGCAGAAAGAAATCTACTTCTCTAAGAGTGGGAAACAGTGAACAGAGAATGTATGAGTTTCTCAAGATTGGTAACAGATAGAAACAAGAGAAAGTACACAGTGATTCATCTACCTAGAGAGGTTACAGAAGTTTACACAGAGAATTCCATGTTTAAGTACAAGAAAATAAGAGAGACATAGAAAACTGGTAAAACCTACATTGTGGATAGAGTTGGGAGTACTTAGCAATGTGAAAACAGCACTTTCGCCGAAAGAAATTTAGTTCTCTAAGTCCGTGTAACAGTCAACAGAGAATGTATGAGTTTCTCAAGATTCGTAACAGATAGAAAGAAGAGAAAGTATGCAGTGATTCATCTACATAGAAAAGTTACAGAGGTTTACACAGAGAATTCCAAGTATAAGTACAAGAAAATAAGAGAGACTTAGAAAACTGGTAAAACCTACATTGTTGATAGAGTTGAGAGTACTTAGCACTGTGAAAACAGCACTTTCGCAGAAAGAAATCTACTTCTCTAAGACTGGGAAACACTGAACAGAGAATGTGTCAGTTTCTCAAGATTGGTAACAGATAGAAAGAAGAGAAAGTACGCAGTGATTCATCTACATAGAAAAGTTACAGAGGTTTACACAGAGAATTCCAAGTATAAGTACAAGAAAATAAGAGAGACTTAGAAAACTGGTAAAACCTACATTGTGGATAGAGTTGGGAGTACTTAGCACTGTGAAAACAGGACTTTCGCAGAAAGAAATCTACTTCTCAAAGACTGGGAAACACTGAACAGAGAATGTGTCAGTTTCTCAAGATTGGTAACAGATAGAAAGAAGAGAAAGTACGCAGTGATTCATCTACATAGAAAAGTTACAGAGGTTTACACAGAGAATTCCAAGTATAAGTACAAGAAAATAAGAGAGACTTAGAAAACTGGTAAAACCTACATTGTGGATAGAGTTGGGAGTACTTAGCACTCTGAAAACAGCACTTTCGCAGAAAGAAATCTACTTCTCTAAGACTGGGAAACAGTGAACAGAGAATGTATGAGTTTCTCAAGATTGGTAACAGATAGAAACAAGAGAAAGTACACAGTGATTCATCTACCTAGAAAAGTTACAGAGGTTTACACAGAGAATTCCAAGTATAAGTACAAGAAAATAAGAGAGACTTAGAAAACAGGTAAAACCTACATTGTTGATAGAGTTGGGAGTACTTAGCACTGTGAAAACAGCACTTTCGCCGAAAGAAATTTAGTTCTCTAAGTCCGTGAAACAGTGAACAGAGAATGTATGAATTTCTCAAGATTGGTAACAGATAGAAACAAGAGAAAATACACAGTGATTCATCTACCTAGAAAAGTAACAGAGGTTACACAGAGAATTCCAAGTATAAGTACAAGAAAATAAGGGAGACTTAGAAAACTGGTAAAACCTACATTGTTGATAGAGTTGGGAGTACTTAGCACTGTGAAAACAGCACTTTCGCAGAAAGAAATCTACTTCTCTAACACTGGGAAACAGTGAACAGAGAATGTATGAGTTTCTCAAGATTGGTAACAGACAGAAACAAGAGAAAGTACACACTGATTCATCTACCTAGAGAAATTACAGAAGTTTACACAGAGAATTCCATGTATAAGTACAAGAAAATAAGAGAGACTTAGAAAACTGGTAAAACCTACATTGTGGATAGAGTTGGGAGTACCTAGCACTGTGAAAACAGCACTTTCGCAGAAAGAAATCTACTTCTCTAAGACTGGGAAACACTGAACAGAGAATGTGTCAGTTTCTCAAGATTGGTAACAGATAGAAAGAAGAGAAAGTACGCAGTGATTCATCTACATAGAAAAGTTACAGAGGTTTACACAGAGAATTTCAAGTATAAGTACAAGAAAATAAGAGAGACTTAGAAAACTGGTAAAACCTACATTGTGGATAGAGTTGGGAGTACTTAGCACTGTGAAAACAGCACTGTCGCAGAAAGAAATCTACTTCTCTAACACTGGGAAACAGTGAAGAGCGAATGTATGAGTTTGTCAAGATTGGTAACAGATAGAAACAAGAGAAAGTACGCAGTGATTCATCTACCTAGAAAAGTTACAGAGGTTTAAACAGAGAATTCCAAGTATAAGTACAAGAAAATAAGAGAGACTTACAAAACTGGTAAAACCTACATTGTGGATAGAGTTGGGAGTACTTAGCACTGTGAAAACAGCACTTTCACAGAAAGAAATCTGCTTCTCTAAGACTGGGAAACAGTGAACAGAGAATGTATGAGTTTCTCAAGATTGGTAACAGATAGAAAGAAGAGAAAATATGCAGTGATTCATCTACATAGAAAAGTTACAGAGGTTTACACAGAGAATTCCAAGTAAAAGTACAAGAAAATAAGAGAGACTTAGAAAACTGGTAAAACCTACATTGTTGATAGAGTTGGGAGTACTTAGCACTGTGAAAACAGCACTTTCGCCGAAAGAAATTTAGTTCTGTAAGTCCGTGAAACAGTGAAAAGGGAATGTATGAGTTTCTCAAGATTGGTAACAGATAGAAACAAGAGAAAGTACACAGTGATTCATCTACCTAGAAAAGTAACAGAGGTTTACACAGAGAATTCCAAGTATAAGTACAAGAAAATAAGAGAGACTTAGAAAACTGTTAAAACCTACATTGTTGATAGAGTTGGGAGTACTTAGCACTGTGAAAACAGCACTTTCGCAGAAGGAAATCTACTTCTCTAACACTGGGAAACAGTGAACAGAGAATGTATGAGTTTCTCAAGATTGGTAACAGATACAAACAAGAGAAAGTACGCAGTGATTCATCTACCTAGAAAAGTTACAGAGGTTTACACAGAGAATTCCAAGTATAAGTACAACAAAATAAGAGAGACTTAGAAAACTGGTAAAACCTACATTGTTGATAGAGTTGGGAGTACTTAGCACTGTGAAAACAGCACTTTCGCAGAAAGAAATCTACTTCTCTAAGACTGGGAAACAGTGAACAGAGAATGTATGAGTTTCTCAAGATTGGTAACAGATAGAAACAAGAGAAAGTACACAGTGATTCATCTACCTAGAGAAGTTACAGAAGTTTACACAGAGAATTCCATGTATAAGTACAAGAAAATAAGAGAGACTTAGAAAACTGGTAAAACCTACATTGTTGATAGAGTTGGGAGTACTTAGCACTGTGAAAACAGCACTTTCGCCTAAAGAAATTTAATTCTCTAAGTCTGTGTAACAGTGAACACAGAATGTATGAGTTTCTCAAGATTGGTAACAGATAGAAACAAGAGAAAGTACACAGTGATTCATCTACCTAGAAAAGTTACAGAGGTTTACACAGAGAATTCCAAGTATAAGTACAAGAAAATAAGAGAGACTCAGAAAACTGGTAAAACCTACATTGTTGATAGAGTTGGGAGTACTTAGCACTGTGAAAACAGCACTTTCGCAGAAAGAAATCAACTTCTCTAAGACTGGGAAACACTGAACAGAGAATGTGTCAGTTTCTCAACATTGGTAACCGATAGAAAGAAGAGAAAGTACGCAGTGATTCATCTACATAGAAAAGTTACAGAGGTTTACACAGAGAATTCCAAGTATAAGTACAAGAAAATAAGAGAGACTTAGAAAACTGGTAAAACCTACATTGTTGATAGAGTTGAGAGTACTTATCACTGTGAAAAAGCACTTTTGCTGAAAGAAATTTAGTTCTCTAAGTCCGTGAAACAGTGAACAGAGAATGTATGAGTTTCTCAAGATTGGTAACAGATAGAAACAAGAGAAAGTACGCAGTGATTCATCTACCTAGAAAAGTTACAGAGGTTTACACAGAGAATTCCAAGTATAAGTACAAGTAAAAAAGAGAGACTTAGAAAACTGGTAAAACCTACATTGTTGATAGAGTTGGGAGTACTTAGCACTGTGAAAACAGCACGTTCGCCGAAAGAAATTTAGTTCTCTAACTCCGTGAAACAGTGAACAGAGAATGTATGAGTTTCTCAAGATTGGTAACAGATAGAAACAAGAGAAAGTACACAGTGATTCATCTACCTAGAAAAGTAACAGAGGTTTACACAGAGAATTCCATGTATAAGTACAAGAAAGTAAGAGAGACTTAGAAAACTGGTAAAACCTACATTGTTGATAGAGATGGGCGTACTTAGCACTGTGAAAACAGCACTTTCGCAGAAAGAAATCTACTTTTCTAACACTCGGAAACAGTGAACAGAGAATGTATGAGTTTCTCAAGATTGGTAACAGATAGAAACAAGAGAAAGTACACAGTGATTCATCTACCTAGAGAGGTTACAGAAGTTTACACAGAGAATTCCATGTTTAAGTACAAGAAAATAAGAGAGACATAGAAAACTGGTAAAACCTACATTGTGGATAGAGTTGGGAGTAGTTAGCAATGTGAAAACAGCACTTTCGCCGAAAGAAATTTAGTTCTCTAAGTCCGTGTAACAGTCAACAGAGAATGTATGAGTTTCTCAAGATTTGTAACAGATAGAAACAAGAGAAAGTACACAGTGATTCATCTACCTAGAAAAGTAACAGACGTTTACACAGAGAATTCCAAGTATAACTACAAGAAAATAAGAGAGACTTAGAAAACAGGTAAAACCTACATTGTTGATAGAGTTGGGAGTACTTAGCACTGTGAAAACAGCACTTTCGCAGAAAGAAATCTACTTCTCTAAGACTGGAAACACTGAACAGAGAATGTGTCAGTTTCTCAAGATTGGTAACCGATAGAAAGGAGAGAAAGTACGCAGTGATTCATCTACATAGAAAAGTTACAGAGGTTTACACAGAGAATTCCAAGTATAAGTACAAGAAAATAAGAGAGACTTAGAAAACTGGTAAAACCTACATTGTGGATAGAGTTGGGAGTACTTAGCACTGTGAAAACAGCACTTTCGCAGAAAGAAATCTACTTCTCTAACACTGGGAAACATTGAAGAGAGAATGTATGAGTTTCTCAAGATTGGTAACCGATAGAAACAAGAGAAAGTACGCAGTGATTCATCTACCTAGAAAAGTTGCAGAGGTTTACACAGAGAATTCCAAGTATAAGTACAAGAAAATAAGAGAGACTTAGAAAACTGGTAAAACCTACATTGTTGATAGAGTTGGGAGTACTTAGCACTGTGAAAACAGCACTTTTGCAGAAAGAAATCTACTTCTCTAAGACTGGAAAACAGTGAACAGAGAATGTATGAGTTTCTCAAGATTGGTAACAGATAGAAACAAGAGAAAGTACACAGTGATTCATCTACCTAGAGAAGTTACAGAAGTTTACACAGAGAATTCCATGTATAAGTACAAGAAAATAAGGGAGACTTAGAAAACCGGTAAAACCTACATTGTTGATAGAGTTGGGAGTACTTAGCACTGTGAAAACAGCACTTTCGCCGAAAGAAATTTAGTTCTCTAAGTCCGTGAAACAGTGAACAGAGAATGTATGAGTTTCTCAAGATTGGTAACAGATAGAAACACGAGAAAGTACACAGTGATTCATCTACCTAGAAAAGTAACAGAGGTTTACACAGAGAATTCAAAGTATAAGTACAAGAAAATAAGAGAGACTTAGAAAACAGGTAAAACCTACATTGTGGATAGAGTTGGGAGTACTTAGCACTGTGAAAACACCACTTTCGCAGAAGAAATCAATTCTCTAAGACTGGGAAACAGTGAACAGAGAATGTATGAGTTTCTCAAGATTGAACAGATACAAACAAGAGAAAGTACACAGTGATTCATCTACCTAGAGAAGTTACAGAAGTTTACACAGAGAATTCCATGTATAAGTACAAGAAAATAAGAGAGACTTAGAAAACTGGTAAAACCTACATTGTGGATAGAGTTGGGAGTACTTAGCATTGTGAAAACAGCACTTTGCAGAAAGAAATCTACTTCTCTAAGACTGGGAAACACTGAACAGAGAATGTGTCAGTTTCTCAAGATTGGTAACAGATAGAAAGAAGAGAAAGTACGCAGTGATTCATCTACATAGAAAAGTTACAGAGTTTTACACAGAGAATTCCAAGTATAAGTACAAAAAATAAGAGAGACTTAGAAAACTGGTAAAACCTACATTGTGGATAGAGTTGGGAGTACTTAGCACTGTGAAAACAGCACTTTCGCAGAAAGAAATCTACTTCTCTAAGACTGGGAAACACTGAACAGAGAATGTGTCAGTTTCTCAAGATTGGTAACAGATAGAAAGAAGAGAAAGTACGCAGTGATTCATCTACATAGAAAAGTTACAGAGGTTTACACAGAGAATTCGAAGTATAAGTACAAGAAAATAAGAGAGACTTAGAAAACTGGTAAAACCTACATTGTAGATAGAGTTGGGAGTACTTAGCACTGTGAAAACAGCACTTTCGCAGAAAGAAATCTACTTCTCTAAGACTGGGAAACAGTGAACAGAGAATGTATGAGTTTCTCAAGATTGGTAACAGATAGAAACAAAAGAAAGTACACAGTGATTCATCTACCTAGAGAAGTTACAGAAGTTTACACAGAGAATTCCATGTATAAGTACAAGAAAATAAGAGAGACTTACAAAACTGATAAAACCTATATTGTGGATAGAGTTGGTAGTACTTAGCACTCTGAAAACAGCACTTTCGCAGAAAGAAATCTACTTCTCTAAGACTGGGAAACACTGAACAGAGAATGTGTCAGTTTCTCAAGATTGGTAACAGATAGAAAGAAGAGAAAGTACGCAGTGATTCATCTACATAGAAAAGTTACAGATTTTTACACAGAGAATTCCAAGTATAAGTACAAGAAAATAAGAGAGACTTAGAAAACAGGTAAAACCTACATTGTGGATAGAGTTGGGAGTACTTAGCACTGTGAAAACAGCACTTTCGCAGAAAGAAATCTACTTCTCTAAGACTGGGAAACAGTGAACAGAGAATGTATGAGTTTCTCAAGATTGGTAACAGATACAAACAAGAGAAAGTACACAGTGATTCATCTACCTAGAGAAGTTACAGAAGTTTACACAGAGAATTCCAAGTATAAGTACAAGAAAATAAGAAAGACTTAGAAAACTGGTAAAACTACATTGTGGATAGAGTTGGGAGTACTTAGCACTGTGAAAACAGCACTTTCGCCGAAAGAAATTTAGTTCTCCAAGTCCGTGAAACAGTGAACAGAGAATGTATGAGTTTCTGAAGATTGGTAACAGATAGAAACAAGAGAAAGTACACAGTGATTCATCTACCTAGAGAAGTTACAGAAGTTTACACAGAGAATTCCAAGTATAAGTACAAGAAAATAAGAGAGACTTAGAAAACTGGTAAAACCTACATTGTAGATAGAGTTGGGAGTACTTAGCACTGTGAAAACAGCACTTTCGCAGAAAGAAATCTACTTCTCTAAGACTGGGAAACAGTGAACAGAGAATGTATGAGTTTCTCAAGATAGGTAACAGATACAAACAAGAGAAAGTACACAGTGATTCATCTACCTAGAGAAGTTACAGAAGTTTACACAGAGAATTCCATGTATAAGTACAAGAAAATAAGAGAGACTTAGAAAACCTGTAAAACCAACATTTTGGACAGAGTTGGGAGTACTTAGCACTGTGAAAACAGCACTTTCGCAGAAAGAAATCTACTTCTCTAAGACTGGGAAACAGTGAACAGAGAATGTATGAGTTTCTCAAGATTGGTAACAGATAGAAACAAGAGAAAGTACACAGTGATTCATCTACCTAGAGAAGTTACAGAAGTTTACACAGAGAATTCCATGTATAAGTACAAGAAAATAAGAGAGACTTAGAAAACTGGTAAAACCTACATTGTGGATAGAGTTGGGAGTGCTTAGCACTGTGAAAACAGCACTTTCGCAGAAAGAAATCTACTTCTCTAAGACTGGGAAACACTGAACAGAGAATGTGTCAGTTTCTCAAGATTGGTAACAGATAGAAAGAAGAGAAAGTACGCAGTGATTCATCTACATAGAAAAGTTACAGAGGTTTACACAGAGAATTCCAAGTATAAGTACAAGAAAATAAGAGAGACTTAGAAAACTGGTAAAACCTACATTGTGGATAGAGTTGGGAGTACTTAGCACTGTGAAAACAGCACTTTCGCAGAAAGAAATCTACTTCTCTAAGACTGGGAAACAGTGAACAGAGAATGTATGAGTTTCTCAAGATTGGTAACAGATAGAAACAAGAGAAAGTACACAGTGATTCATCTACCTAGAGAAGTTACAGAAGTTTACACAGAGAATTCCATGTATAAGTACAAGAAAATAAGAGAGACTTAGAAAACTGGTAAAACCTACACTGTGGATAGAGTTGGGAGTACTTAGCAGTGTGAAAACAGCAATTTCGCCGAAAGAAATTTAGTTCTCCAAGTCCGTGAAACAGTGAACAGAGAATGTATGAGTTTCTGAAGATTGGTAACAGATAGAAACAAGAGAAAGTACACAGTGATTCATCTACCTAGAGAAGTTACAGAAGTTTACACAGAGAATTCCAAGTATAAATACAAGAAAATACGAGAGACTTAGAAAATTGGTAAAACCTACATTGTAGATAGAGTTGGGAGTACTTAGCACTGTGAAAACAGCACTTTCGCAGAAAGAAATCTACTTCTCTAAGACTGGGAAACAGTGAACAGAGAATGTATGAGTTTCTCAAGATTGGTAACAGATAGAAACAAGAGAAAGTACACAGTGATTCATCTACCTAGAGAAGTTACAGAAGTTTACACAGAGAATTCCATGTATAAGTCCAAGAAAATAAGAGAGACTTAGAAAACTGGTAAAACCAACATTTTGGATAGAGTTGGGAGTACTTAGCACTGTGAAAACAGCACTTTCGCCGAAAGAAATTTAATTCTCTAAGTCCGTGTAACAGTGAACAGAGAATGTATGAGTTTCTCAAGATTGGTAACAGATAGAAACACGAGAAAGTACACAGTGATTCATCTACCTAGAAAAGTAACAGAGGTTTACACAGAGAATTCCAAGTATAAGTAGAAGAAGATAAGAGAGACTTAGAAAACAGGTAAAACCTACATTGTTGATAGAGTTGGGAGTACTTAGCACTGTGAAAACAGCACTTTCGCAGAAAGAAATCTACTTCTCTAAGACTGGGAAACACTGAACAGAGAATGTGTCAGTTTCTCAAGATTGGTAACAGATAGAAAGAAGAGAAAGTACGCAGTGATTCATCTACATAGAAAAGTTACAGAGGTTTACACAGAGAATTCCAAGTATAAGTACAAGAAAATAAGAGAGACTTAGAAAACTGGTAAAACCTACATTGTTGATAGAGTTGGAAGTACTTAGCACTGTGAAAACAGCACTTTCGCAGAAAGAAATGTACTTCTCTAACACTGGGAAACAGTGAATAGAGAATGTATGAGTTTCTCAAGATTGGTAAGAGATAGAAACAAGAGAAAGTACACAGTGATTAATCTACCTAGAAAAGTTACAGAGGTTTACACAGAGAATTCCAAGTATAAGTACAGGAAAATAAGAGAGACTTAGAAAACTGTTAAAACCTACATTGTTGATAGAGTTGGGAGTACTTAGCACTGTGAAAACAGCACTTTCGCAGAAAGAAATCTACTTCTCTAACACCGGGAAACAGTGAACAGAGAATGTATGAGTTTCTCAACATTGGTAACAGATAGAAACAAGAGAAAGTACACAGTGATTCATCTACCTAGAAGAGTTACAGAGGTTTACACAGAGAATTCCAAGTATAAGTACAGGAAAATAAGAGATACTTAGAAAACTGGTAAAACCTACATTGTTGATAGAGTTGGGAGTACTTAGCACTGTGAAAACAGCACTTACGCAGAAAGAAATTAGGTTCTCTCAGTCCGTGAAACAGTGAACAGTGAATGTATGAGTTTCTCATGATTGGTAACAGATAGAAACAAGAGAAAGTACGCAGTGAATCATCTACCTAGAAAAGTTACAGAGGTTTACACAGAGAATTCCATGTATAAGTACAAGAAAATAAGAGAGACTTAGAAAACCTGTAAAACCTACATTGTGGATAGAGTTGGGAGTACTTAGCACTGTGAACACAGCACTTTCGCCGAAAGAAATTTAGTTCTCTAAGTCCGTGAAACAGTGAACAGAGAATGTATGAGTTTCTCAAGATTGGTAACAGATAGAAACAAGAGAAATTACACAGTGATTCATCTGCATAGAAAAGCTACAGAAGTTGACACAGAGAATTCCAAGTATAAGTACAAGAAAATAAGAGATACTTAGAAAACTGGTAAAACCAACATTTTGGATAGAGTTGGGAGTACTTAGCACTGTGAAAACAGCACTTTCGCCAAAAGAAATTTAGTTCTCTAAGTCCGTGTAACAGTGAACAGAGAATGTATGAGTTTCTCAAGATTGGTAACAGATAGAAACAAGAGAAAGTACACAGTGATTCATCTACCTAGAAAAGTAACAGAGGTTTACACAGAGAATTCCAAGTATAAGTACAAGAAAATAAGAGAGACTTAGAAAAGTGGTAAAACCTACATTGTTGATAGAGTTGGGAGTACTTAGCACTGTGAAAACAGCACTTTCGCCGAAAGAAGTTTAGTTCTCTAAGTCCGTGTAACAGTGAACAGAGAATGTATGAGTTTCTCAAGATTGGTAACAGATAGAAACAAGAGAAAGTACACAGTGATTCATCTACCTAGAGAAGTTACAGAAGTTTACACAGAGAATTCCATGTATAAGTACAAGAAAATAAGAGAGACTTAGAAAACTGGTAAAACCTACACTGTGGATAGAGTTGGGAGTACTTAGCAGTGTGAAAACAGCAATTTCGCCGAAAGAAATTTAGTTCTCCAAGTCCGTGAAACAGTGAACAGAGAATGTATGAGTTTCTGAAGATTGGTAACAGATAGAAACAAGAGAAAGTACACAGTGATTCATCTACCTAGAGAAGTTACAGAAGTTTACACAGAGAATTCCAAGTATAAATACAAGAAAATACGAGAGACTTAGAAAATTGGTAAAACCTACATTGTAGATAGAGTTGGGAGTACTTAGCACTGTGAAAACAGCACTTTCGCAGAAAGAAATCTACTTCTCTAAGACTGGGAAACAGTGAACAGAGAATGTATGAGTTTCTCAAGATTGGTAACAGATAGAAACAAGAGAAAGTACACAGTGATTCATCTACCTAGAGAAGTTACAGAAGTTTACACAGAGAATTCCATGTATAAGTCCAAGAAAATAAGAGAGACTTAGAAAACTGGTAAAACCAACATTTTGGATAGAGTTGGGAGTACTTAGCACTGTGAAAACAGCACTTTCGCCGAAAGAAATTTAATTCTCTAAGTCCGTGTAACAGTGAACAGAGAATGTATGAGTTTCTCAAGATTGGTAACAGATAGAAACACGAGAAAGTACACAGTGATTCATCTACCTAGAAAAGTAACAGAGGTTTACACAGAGAATTCCAAGTATAAGTAGAAGAAGATAAGAGAGACTTAGAAAACAGGTAAAACCTACATTGTTGATAGAGTTGGGAGTACTTAGCACTGTGAAAACAGCACTTTCGCAGAAAGAAATCTACTTCTCTAAGACTGGGAAACACTGAACAGAGAATGTGTCAGTTTCTCAAGATTGGTAACAGATAGAAAGAAGAGAAAGTACGCAGTGATTCATCTACATAGAAAAGTTACAGAGGTTTACACAGAGAATTCCAAGTATAAGTACAAGAAAATAAGAGAGACTTAGAAAACTGGTAAAACCTACATTGTTGATAGAGTTGGAAGTACTTAGCACTGTGAAAACAGCACTTTCGCAGAAAGAAATGTACTTCTCTAACACTGGGAAACAGTGAATAGAGAATGTATGAGTTTCTCAAGATTGGTAAGAGATAGAAACAAGAGAAAGTACACAGTGATTAATCTACCTAGAAAAGTTACAGAGGTTTACACAGAGAATTCCAAGTATAAGTACAGGAAAATAAGAGAGACTTAGAAAACTGTTAAAACCTACATTGTTGATAGAGTTGGGAGTACTTAGCACTGTGAAAACAGCACTTTCGCAGAAAGAAATCTACTTCTCTAACACCGGGAAACAGTGAACAGAGAATGTATGAGTTTCTCAACATTGGTAACAGATAGAAACAAGAGAAAGTACACAGTGATTCATCTACCTAGAAGAGTTACAGAGGTTTACACAGAGAATTCCAAGTATAAGTACAGGAAAATAAGAGATACTTAGAAAACTGGTAAAACCTACATTGTTGATAGAGTTGGGAGTACTTAGCACTGTGAAAACAGCACTTACGCAGAAAGAAATTAGGTTCTCTCAGTCCGTGAAACAGTGAACAGTGAATGTATGAGTTTCTCATGATTGGTAACAGATAGAAACAAGAGAAAGTACGCAGTGAATCATCTACCTAGAAAAGTTACAGAGGTTTACACAGAGAATTCCATGTATAAGTACAAGAAAATAAGAGAGACTTAGAAAACCTGTAAAACCTACATTGTGGATAGAGTTGGGAGTACTTAGCACTGTGAACACAGCACTTTCGCCGAAAGAAATTTAGTTCTCTAAGTCCGTGAAACAGTGAACAGAGAATGTATGAGTTTCTCAAGATTGGTAACAGATAGAAACAAGAGAAATTACACAGTGATTCATCTGCATAGAAAAGCTACAGAAGTTGACACAGAGAATTCCAAGTATAAGTACAAGAAAATAAGAGATACTTAGAAAACTGGTAAAACCAACATTTTGGATAGAGTTGGGAGTACTTAGCACTGTGAAAACAGCACTTTCGCCAAAAGAAATTTAGTTCTCTAAGTCCGTGTAACAGTGAACAGAGAATGTATGAGTTTCTCAAGATTGGTAACAGATAGAAACAAGAGAAAGTACACAGTGATTCATCTACCTAGAAAAGTAACAGAGGTTTACACAGAGAATTCCAAGTATAAGTACAAGAAAATAAGAGAGACTTAGAAAAGTGGTAAAACCTACATTGTTGATAGAGTTGGGAGTACTTAGCACTGTGAAAACAGCACTTTCGCCGAAAGAAGTTTAGTTCTCTAAGTCCGTGTAACAGTGAACAGAGAATGTATGAGTTTCTCAAGATTGGTAACAGATAGAAACAAGAGAAAGTACACAGTGATTCATCTACCTAGAAAAGTAACAGAGGTTTACACAGAGAATTCCAAGTATAAGTACAAGAAAATAAGAGAGACTTAGAAAAGTGGTAAAACCTACATTGTTGATAGAGTTGGGAGTGCTTAGCACTGTGAAAACAGCACTTTCCCGGAAATAAATCTACTTCTCTAACACTGGGAAACAGTGAAGAGAGAATGTATGAGTTTCTCAAGATTGTTAACAGATAGAAACAAGAGAAAGTACGCAGTGAATCATCTACCTAGAAAAGTTACAGAGGTTTACACAGAGAATTCCAAGTATAAGTACAAGAAAATAAGAGAGACTTAGAAAACTGGTAAAACCTACATTGTGGATAGAGTTGGGAGTACTTAGCACTGTGAAAACAGCACTTTCGCAGAAAGAAATCTACTTCTCTAAGTCTGGGAAACACTGAACAGAGAATGTGTCAGTTTCTCAAGATTGGTAACAGATAGAAAGAAGAGAAAGTACGCAGTGATTCATCTACATAGAAAAGTTACAGAGGTTTACACAGAGAATTCCAAGTATAAGTACAAGAAAATAAGAGAGACTTAGAAAACTGGTAAAACCTACATTGTGGATAGAGTTGGGAGTACTTAGCACTGTGAAAACAGCACTTTCGCCGAAAGAAATTTAGTTCTCTACGTCCGTGAAACAGTGAACAGAGAATGTAAGAGTTTCTCAAGATTGGTAACAGATAGAAACAAGAGAAAGTACACAGTGATTCATCTACCTAGAAAAGTAACAGAGGTTTACACAGAGAATACCAAGTATAAGTACAAGAAAATAAGAGAGACTAAGAAAACTGGTAAAACCTACATTGTGGATAGAGTTGGGAGTACTTAGCACTGTGAAAACAGCACTTTCGCAGAAAGAAATCTACTTCTCTAAGACTGAGAAACAGTGAACAGAGAATGTATGAGTTTCTCAAGATTGGTAACAGATACAAACAAGAGAAAGTACACAGTGATTCATCTACCTAGAGAAGTTACAGAAGTTTACACAGAGAATTCCATGTATAAGTACAAGAAAATAAGAGAGACTTAGAAAACTGGTAAAACCTACATTGTGGATAGAGTTGGGAGTACTTAGCACTGTGAAAACAGCACTTTCGCAGAAAGAAATCTACTTCTCTAAGACTGGGAAACACTGAACAGAGAATGTGTCAGTTTCTCAAGATTGGTAACAGATAGAAAGAAGAGAAAGTATGCAGTGATTCATCTACATAGAAAAGTTACAGAGGTTTACACAGAGAATTCCAAGTATAAGTACAAGAAAATAAGAGAGACTTAGAAAACTGGTAAAACCTACATTGTGGATAGAGTTGGGAGTACTTAGCACTGTGAAAACAGCACTTTCGCCGAAAGAAATTTAGTTCTCTAAGTCCGTGTAACAGTGAACAGAGAATGTATGAGTTTCTCAAGATTGGTAACAGATAGAAACAAGAGAAAGTACACAATGATTCATCTACCTAGAACAGTAACAGAGGTTTACACAGAGAATTCCAAGTATAAGTACAAGAAAATAAGAGAGACTTAGAAAACAGGTTAAACCTACATTGTGGATAGAGTTGGGAGTACTTAGCACTGTGAAAACAGCACTTTCGCAGAAAGAAATCTACTTGTCTAAGACTGGGAAACAGTGAACAGAGAATGTATGAGTTTCTCAAGATTGGTAACAGATACAAACAAGAGAAAGTACACAGTGATTCATCTACCTAGAGAAGTTACAGAAGTTTACACAGAGAATGCCATGTATAAGTACAAGAAAATAAGAGACACTTAGAAAACTGATAAAACCTACATTGTGGATAGAGTTGGTAGTACTTAGCACTCTGAAAACAGCACTTTCGCAGAAAGAAATCTACTTCTCTAAGACTGGGAAACACTGAACAGAGAATGTGTCAGTTTCTCAAGATTGGTAACAGATAGAAAGAAGAGAAAGTACGCAGTGATTCATCTACATAGAAAAGTTACAGAGGTTTACACAGAGAATTCCAAGTATAAGTACAGAAAAATAAGAGAGACTTAGAAAACTGGTAAAACCTACATTGTAGATAGAGTTGGGAGTACTTAGCACTGTGAAAACAGCACTTTCGAAGAAAGAAATCTACTTCTCTAAGACTGGGAAACAGTGAACAGAGAATGTGTGAGTTTCTCAAGATTGGTAACAGATACAAACAAGAGAAAAGACACAGTGATTCATCTACCTAGAGAAGTTACAGAAGTTTACACAGAGAATTCCATGTATAAGTACAAGAAAATAAGAGAGACTTAGAAAACTGATAAAACCTACATTGTGGATAGAGTTGGTAGTACTTAGCACTCTGAAAACAGCACTTTCGCAGAAAGAAATCTACTTCTCTAAGACTGGGAAACACTGAACAGAGAATGTGTCAGTTTCTCAAGATTGGTAACAGATAGAAAGAAGAGAAAGTACGCAGTGATTCATCTACAGAGAAAAGTTACAGAGGTTTACACAGAGAATTCCAAGTATAAGTACAAGAAAATAAGAGAGACTTAGAAAACTGGTAAAACCTACATTGTGGATAGAGTTGGGAGTACTTAGCACTGTGAAAACAGCACTTTCTCAGAAAGAAATCTACTTTTCTAAGACTGGGAAACACTGAACAGAGAATGTGTCAGTTTCTCAAGATTGGTAACAGATAGAAAGAAGAGAAAGTACGCAGTGATTCATCTACATAGAAAAGTTACAGAGGTTTACACAGAGAATTCCAAGTATAAGTACAAGAAAATAAGAGAGACTTAGAAAACTGGTAAAACCTACATTGTAGATAGAGTTGGGAGTACTTAGCACTGTGAAAACAGCACTTTCGCAGAAAGAAATCTACTTCTCTAAGACTGGGAAACAGTGAACAGAGAATGTATGAGTTTCTCAAGATTGGTAACAGATACAAACAAGAGAAAAGACACAGTGATTCATCTACCTAGAGAAGTTACAGAAGTTTACACAGAGAATTCCAAGTATAAGTACAAGAAAATAAGAGAGACTTAGAAAACTGGTAAAACCTACATTGTAGATAGAGTTGGGAGTACTTAGCACTGTGAAAACAGCACTTTCGCAGAAAGAAATCTACTTCTCTAAGACTGGGAATAAGTGAACAGAGAATGTATGAGTTTCTCAAGATTGGTAACAGATACAAACAAGAGAAAGTACACAGTGATTCATCTACCTAGAGAAGTTACAGAAGTTTACATAGAGAATTCCATGTATAAGTACAAGAAAATAAGAGAGACTTAGAAAACTGTTAAAACCAATATTTTGGACAGAGTTGGGAGTACTTAGCACTGTGAAAACAGCACTTTCGCAGAAAGAAATTTAGTTCTCTAAGTCCGTGTAACAGTGAACAGAGAATGTATGAGTTTCTCAAGATTGGTAACAGATAGAAACAAGAGAAAGTACACAGTGATTCATCTACCTAGAAAAGTAACAGAGGTTTACACAGAGAATTCCAAGTATAAGTACAAGAAAATAAGAGAGACTTAGAAAACAGGTAAAACCTACATTGTGGATAGAGTTGGGAGTACTTAGCACTGTGAAAACAGCACTTTCGCAGAAAGAAATCTACTTCTCTAAGACTGGGAAACAGTGAACAGAGATTGTATGAGTTTCTCAAGATTGGTAACAGATACAAAGAAGAGAAAGTACACAGTGATTCATCTACCTAGATATGTTACAGAAGTTTACACAGAGAATTCCATGTATAAGTACAAGAAAATAAGAGAGACTTAGAAAACTGGTAAAACCTACATTGTGGATAGAGTTGGGAGTACTTAGCACTGTGAAAACAGCACTTTCGCAGAAAGAAATCTACTTCTCTAAGACTGGGAAACACTGAACAGAGAATGTGTCAGTTTCTCAAGATTGGTAACAGATAGAAAGAAGAGAAAGTACGCAGTGATTCATCTACATAGAAAAGTTGCAGAGGTTTACACAGAGAATTCCAAGTATAAGTACAAAAAATAAGAGAGACTTAGAAAACTGGTAAAACCTACATTGTGGATAGAGTTGGGAGTACTTAGCACTGTGAAAACAGCACTTTCGCAGAAAGAAATCTACTTCTCTAAGACTGGGAAACACTGAACAGAGAATGTGTCAGTTTCTCAAGATTGGTAACAGATAGAAAGAAGAGAAAGTACGCAGTGATTCATCTACATAGAAAAGTTACAGAGGTTTACACAGAGAATTCCAAGTATAAGTACAAGAAAATAAGAGAGACTTAGAAAACTGGTAAAACCTACATTGTAGATAGAGTTGGGAGTACTTAGCACTGTGAAAACAGCACTTTCGCAGAAAGAAATCTACTTCTCTAAGACTGGGAAACAGTGAACAGAGAATGTATGAGTTTCTCAAGATTGGTAACAGATACAAACAAGAGAAAGTACACAGTGATTCATCTAACTAGAGAAGTTACAGAAGTTTACACAGAGAATTCCATGTATAAGTACAAGAAATTAAGAGAGACTTAGAAAACTGATAAAACCTACATTGTGGATAGAGTTGGGAGTACTTAGCACTGTGAAAACAGCACTTTCGCAGAAAGAAATCTACTTCTCTAAGACTGGGAAACACTGAACAGAGAATGTGTCAGTTTCTCAAGATTGGTAACAGATAGAAAGAAGAGAAAGTACGCAGTGATTCATCTACATAGAAAAGTTACAGAGGTTTACACAGAGAATTCCAAGTATAAGTACAAGAAAATAAGAGAGACTTAGAAAACTGGTAAAACCTACATTGTTGATAGAGTTGGGAGTACTTAGCACTGTGAAAACAGCACTTTCGCAGAAAGAAATCCACTTCTCTAAGACTGGGAAACAGTGAACAGAGAAAGTATGAGTTTCTCAAGATTGGAAACAGATAGAAACAAGAGAAAGTACACAGTGATTCATCTACCTAGAGAAGTTACAGAAGTTTACACAGAGAATTCCATGTATTAGTACAAGAAAATAAGAGAGACTTAGAAAACTGGTAAAACCTACATTGTGGATAGAGTTGGGAGTACTTAGCACTGTGAAAACAGCACTTACGCAGAAAGAAATTAGGTTCTCTCAGTCCGTGAAACAGTGAACAGTGAATGTATGAGTTTCTCATGATTGGTAACAGATAGAAACAAGAGAAAGTACGCAGTGAATCATCTACCTAGAAAAGTTACAGAGGTTTACACAGAGAATTCCATGTATAAGTACAAGAAAATAAGAGAGACTTAGAAAACCTGTAAAACCTACATTGTGGATAGAGTTGGGAGTACTTAGCACTGTGAACACAGCACTTTCGCCGAAAGAAATTTAGTTCTCTAAGTCCGTGAAACAGTGAACAGAGAATGTATGAGTTTCTCAAGATTGGTAACAGATAGAAACAAGAGAAATTACACAGTGATTCATCTGCATAGAAAAGCTACAGAAGTTGACACAGAGAATTCCAAGTATAAGTACAAGAAAATAAGAGATACTTAGAAAACTGGTAAAACCAACATTTTGGATAGAGTTGGGAGTACTTAGCACTGTGAAAACAGCACTTTCGCCAAAAGAAATTTAGTTCTCTAAGTCCGTGTAACAGTGAACAGAGAATGTATGAGTTTCTCAAGATTGGTAACAGATAGAAACAAGAGAAAGTACACAGTGATTCATCTACCTAGAAAAGTAACAGAGGTTTACACAGAGAATTCCAAGTATAAGTACAAGAAAATAAGAGAGACTTAGAAAAGTGGTAAAACCTACATTGTTGATAGAGTTGGGAGTACTTAGCACTGTGAAAACAGCACTTTCGCCGAAAGAAGTTTAGTTCTCTAAGTCCGTGTAACAGTGAACAGAGAATGTATGAGTTTCTCAAGATTGGTAACAGATAGAAACAAGAGAAAGTACACAGTGATTCATCTACCTAGAAAAGTAACAGAGGTTTACACAGAGAATTCCAAGTATAAGTACAAGAAAATAAGAGAGACTTAGAAAAGTGGTAAAACCTACATTGTTGATAGAGTTGGGAGTGCTTAGCACTGTGAAAACAGCACTTTCCCGGAAATAAATCTACTTCTCTAACACTGGGAAACAGTGAAGAGAGAATGTATGAGTTTCTCAAGATTGTTAACAGATAGAAACAAGAGAAAGTACGCAGTGAATCATCTACCTAGAAAAGTTACAGAGGTTTACACAGAGAATTCCAAGTATAAGTACAAGAAAATAAGAGAGACTTAGAAAACTGGTAAAACCTACATTGTGGATAGAGTTGGGAGTACTTAGCACTGTGAAAACAGCACTTTCGCAGAAAGAAATCTACTTCTCTAAGTCTGGGAAACACTGAACAGAGAATGTGTCAGTTTCTCAAGATTGGTAACAGATAGAAAGAAGAGAAAGTACGCAGTGATTCATCTACATAGAAAAGTTACAGAGGTTTACACAGAGAATTCCAAGTATAAGTACAAGAAAATAAGAGAGACTTAGAAAACTGGTAAAACCTACATTGTGGATAGAGTTGGGAGTACTTAGCACTGTGAAAACAGCACTTTCGCCGAAAGAAATTTAGTTCTCTACGTCCGTGAAACAGTGAACAGAGAATGTAAGAGTTTCTCAAGATTGGTAACAGATAGAAACAAGAGAAAGTACACAGTGATTCATCTACCTAGAAAAGTAACAGAGGTTTACACAGAGAATACCAAGTATAAGTACAAGAAAATAAGAGAGACTAAGAAAACTGGTAAAACCTACATTGTGGATAGAGTTGGGAGTACTTAGCACTGTGAAAACAGCACTTTCGCAGAAAGAAATCTACTTCTCTAAGACTGAGAAACAGTGAACAGAGAATGTATGAGTTTCTCAAGATTGGTAACAGATACAAACAAGAGAAAGTACACAGTGATTCATCTACCTAGAGAAGTTACAGAAGTTTACACAGAGAATTCCATGTATAAGTACAAGAAAATAAGAGAGACTTAGAAAACTGGTAAAACCTACATTGTGGATAGAGTTGGGAGTACTTAGCACTGTGAAAACAGCACTTTCGCAGAAAGAAATCTACTTCTCTAAGACTGGGAAACACTGAACAGAGAATGTGTCAGTTTCTCAAGATTGGTAACAGATAGAAAGAAGAGAAAGTATGCAGTGATTCATCTACATAGAAAAGTTACAGAGGTTTACACAGAGAATTCCAAGTATAAGTACAAGAAAATAAGAGAGACTTAGAAAACTGGTAAAACCTACATTGTGGATAGAGTTGGGAGTACTTAGCACTGTGAAAACAGCACTTTCGCCGAAAGAAATTTAGTTCTCTAAGTCCGTGTAACAGTGAACAGAGAATGTATGAGTTTCTCAAGATTGGTAACAGATAGAAACAAGAGAAAGTACACAATGATTCATCTACCTAGAACAGTAACAGAGGTTTACACAGAGAATTCCAAGTATAAGTACAAGAAAATAAGAGAGACTTAGAAAACAGGTTAAACCTACATTGTGGATAGAGTTGGGAGTACTTAGCACTGTGAAAACAGCACTTTCGCAGAAAGAAATCTACTTGTCTAAGACTGGGAAACAGTGAACAGAGAATGTATGAGTTTCTCAAGATTGGTAACAGATACAAACAAGAGAAAGTACACAGTGATTCATCTACCTAGAGAAGTTACAGAAGTTTACACAGAGAATGCCATGTATAAGTACAAGAAAATAAGAGACACTTAGAAAACTGATAAAACCTACATTGTGGATAGAGTTGGTAGTACTTAGCACTCTGAAAACAGCACTTTCGCAGAAAGAAATCTACTTCTCTAAGACTGGGAAACACTGAACAGAGAATGTGTCAGTTTCTCAAGATTGGTAACAGATAGAAAGAAGAGAAAGTACGCAGTGATTCATCTACATAGAAAAGTTACAGAGGTTTACACAGAGAATTCCAAGTATAAGTACAGAAAAATAAGAGAGACTTAGAAAACTGGTAAAACCTACATTGTAGATAGAGTTGGGAGTACTTAGCACTGTGAAAACAGCACTTTCGAAGAAAGAAATCTACTTCTCTAAGACTAGGAAACAGTGAACAGAGAATGTGTGAGTTTCTCAAGATTGGTAACAGATACAAACAAGAGAAAAGACACAGTGATTCATCTACCTAGAGAAGTTACAGAAGTTTACACAGAGAATTCCATGTATAAGTACAAGAAAATAAGAGAGACTTAGAAAACTGATAAAACCTACATTGTGGATAGAGTTGGTAGTACTTAGCACTCTGAAAACAGCACTTTCGCAGAAAGAAATCTACTTCTCTAAGACTGGGAAACACTGAACAGAGAATGTGTCAGTTTCTCAAGATTGGTAACAGATAGAAAGAAGAGAAAGTACGCAGTGATTCATCTACAGAGAAAAGTTACAGAGGTTTACACAGAGAATTCCAAGTATAAGTACAAGAAAATAAGAGAGACTTAGAAAACTGGTAAAACCTACATTGTGGATAGAGTTGGGAGTACTTAGCACTGTGAAAACAGCACTTTCTCAGAAAGAAATCTACTTTTCTAAGACTGGGAAACACTGAACAGAGAATGTGTCAGTTTCTCAAGATTGGTAACAGATAGAAAGAAGAGAAAGTACGCAGTGATTCATCTACATAGAAAAGTTACAGAGGTTTACACAGAGAATTCCAAGTATAAGTACAAGAAAATAAGAGAGACTTAGAAAACTGGTAAAACCTACATTGTAGATAGAGTTGGGAGTACTTAGCACTGTGAAAACAGCACTTTCGCAGAAAGAAATCTACTTCTCTAAGACTGGGAAACAGTGAACAGAGAATGTATGAGTTTCTCAAGATTGGTAACAGATACAAACAAGAGAAAAGACACAGTGATTCATCTACCTAGAGAAGTTACAGAAGTTTACACAGAGAATTCCAAGTATAAGTACAAGAAAATAAGAGAGACTTAGAAAACTGGTAAAACCTACATTGTAGATAGAGTTGGGAGTACTTAGCACTGTGAAAACAGCACTTTCGCAGAAAGAAATCTACTTCTCTAAGACTGGGAATAAGTGAACAGAGAATGTATGAGTTTCTCAAGATTGGTAACAGATACAAACAAGAGAAAGTACACAGTGATTCATCTACCTAGAGAAGTTACAGAAGTTTACATAGAGAATTCCATGTATAAGTACAAGAAAATAAGAGAGACTTAGAAAACTGTTAAAACCAATATTTTGGACAGAGTTGGGAGTACTTAGCACTGTGAAAACAGCACTTTCGCAGAAAGAAATTTAGTTCTCTAAGTCCGTGTAACAGTGAACAGAGAATGTATGAGTTTCTCAAGATTGGTAACAGATAGAAACAAGAGAAAGTACACAGTGATTCATCTACCTAGAAAAGTAACAGAGGTTTACACAGAGAATTCCAAGTATAAGTACAAGAAAATAAGAGAGACTTAGAAAACAGGTAAAACCTACATTGTGGATAGAGTTGGGAGTACTTAGCACTGTGAAAACAGCACTTTCGCAGAAAGAAATCTACTTCTCTAAGACTGGGAAACAGTGAACAGAGATTGTATGAGTTTCTCAAGATTGGTAACAGATACAAAGAAGAGAAAGTACACAGTGATTCATCTACCTAGATAAGTTACAGAAGTTTACACAGAGAATTCCATGTATAAGTACAAGAAAATAAGAGAGACTTAGAAAACTGGTAAAACCTACATTGTGGATAGAGTTGGGAGTACTTAGCACTGTGAAAACAGCACTTTCGCAGAAAGAAATCTACTTCTCTAAGACTGGGAAACACTGAACAGAGAATGTGTCAGTTTCTCAAGATTGGTAACAGATAGAAAGAAGAGAAAGTACGCAGTGATTCATCTACATAGAAAAGTTGCAGAGGTTTACACAGAGAATTCCAAGTATAAGTACAAAAAATAAGAGAGACTTAGAAAACTGGTAAAACCTACATTGTGGATAGAGTTGGGAGTACTTAGCACTGTGAAAACAGCACTTTCGCAGAAAGAAATCTACTTCTCTAAGACTGGGAAACACTGAACAGAGAATGTGTCAGTTTCTCAAGATTGGTAACAGATAGAAAGAAGAGAAAGTACGCAGTGATTCATCTACATAGAAAAGTTACAGAGGTTTACACAGAGAATTCCAAGTATAAGTACAAGAAAATAAGAGAGACTTAGAAAACTGGTAAAACCTACATTGTAGATAGAGTTGGGAGTACTTAGCACTGTGAAAACAGCACTTTCGCAGAAAGAAATCTACTTCTCTAAGACTGGGAAACAGTGAACAGAGAATGTATGAGTTTCTCAAGATTGGTAACAGATACAAACAAGAGAAAGTACACAGTGATTCATCTAACTAGAGAAGTTAC
Source organism: Heterohyrax brucei (assembly GCA_028571685.1). Taxonomy (NCBI): domain Eukaryota; kingdom Metazoa; phylum Chordata; class Mammalia; order Hyracoidea; family Procaviidae; genus Heterohyrax; species Heterohyrax brucei. The sequence goes on from CM053156.1 coordinate 34,946,816, forward strand.
AGAAGTTTACACAGAGAATTCCATGTATAAGTACAAGAAATTAAGAGAGACTTAGAAAACTGATAAAACCTACATTGTGGATAGAGTTGGGAGTACTTAGCACTGTGAAAACAGCACTTTCGCAGAAAGAAATCTACTTCTCTAAGACTGGGAAACACTGAACAGAGAATGTGTCAGTTTCTCAAGATTGGTAACAGATAGAAAGAAGAGAAAGTACGCAGTGATTCATCTACATAGAAAAGTTACAGAGGTTTACACAGAGAATTCCAAGTATAAGTACAAGAAAATAAGAGAGACTTAGAAAACTGGTAAAACCTACATTGTTGATAGAGTTGGGAGTACTTAGCACTGTGAAAACAGCACTTTCGCAGAAAGAAATCCACTTCTCTAAGACTGGGAAACAGTGAACAGAGAAAGTATGAGTTTCTCAAGATTGGAAACAGATAGAAACAAGAGAAAGTACACAGTGATTCATCTACCTAGAGAAGTTACAGAAGTTTACACAGAGAATTCCATGTATTAGTACAAGAAAATAAGAGAGACTTAGAAAACTGGTAAAACCTACATTGTGGATAGAGTTGGGAGTACTTAGCACTGTGAAAACAGCACTTTCGCAGAAAGAAATCTACTTCTCTAAGACTGGGAAACACTGAACAGAGAATGTGTCAGTTTCTCAAGATTGGTAACAGATAGAAAGAAGAGAAAGTACGCAGTGATTCATCTACAGAGAAAAGTTACAGAGGTTTACAAAGAGAATTCCAAGTATAAGTACAACAAAATAAGAGAGACTTAGAAAACTGGTAAAACCTACATTGTTGATAGAGTTGGGAGTACTTAGCACTGTGAAAACAGCACTTTCGCAGAAAGAAATCTACTTCTCTAAGACTGGGAAACAGTGAACAGAGAATGTATGAGTTTCTCAAGATTGGTAACAGATACAAACAAGAGAAAGTACACAGTGATTCATCCAGCTAGAGAAGTTACAGAAGTTTACACAGAGAATTCCATGTATAAGTACAAGAAAATAAGAGAGACTTAGAAAACTGGTAAAACCTACATTGTGGATAGAGTTGGGAGTACTTAGCACTGTGAAAACAGCACTTTCGCAGAAAGAAATCTACTTCTCTAAGACTGGGAAACACTGAACAGAGAATGTGTCAGTTTCTCAAGATTGGTAACAGATAGAAAGAAGAGAAAGTATCCAGTGATTCATCTACATAGAAAAGTTACAGAGGTTTACACAGAGAATTCCAAGTATAAGTACAAGAAAATAAGAGAGACTTAGAAAACTGGTAAAACCTACATTGTGGATAGAGTTGGGAGTAGTTAGCACTGTGAAAACAGCACTTTCTCAGAAAGAAATTTAGTTCTCTAAGTCCGTGAAACAGTGAACAGAGAATGTATGAGTTTCTCAAGATTGGTAACAGATAGAAACAAGAGAAAGTACGCAGTGATTCATCTACCTAGAAAAGTTACAGAGGTTTACACAGAGAATTCCAAGTATAAGTACAAGAAAATAAGAGAGACTTAGAAAACTGGTAAAACCTACATTGTTGATAGAGTTGGGAGTATTTAGCACTGTGAAAACAGCACTTTCGCAGAAAGAAATCTACTTCTCTAAGACTGGGAAAAAGTGAACAGAGAATGTATGAGATTTTCAAGATTGGTAACAGATAGAAACAAGAGAAAGTACACAGTGATTCATCTACCTAGAGAAGTTACAGAAGTTTACACAGAGAATTCCATGTATTAGTACAAGAAAATAAGAGAGACTTAGAAAACTGGTAAAACCTACATTGTGGATAGAGTTGGGAGTACTTAGCACTGTGAAAACAGCACTTTCGCAGAAAGAAATCTACTTCTCTAAGACTGGGAAACACTGAACAGAGAATGTGTCAGTTTCTCAAGATTGGTAACAGATAGAAAGAAGAGAAAGTACGCAGTGATTCATCTACAGAGAAAAGTTACAGAGGTTTACAAAGAGAATTCCAAGTATAAGTACAACAAAATAAGAGAGACTTAGAAAACTGGTAAAACCTACATTGTTGATAGAGTTGGGAGTACTTAGCACTGTGAAAACAGCACTTTCGCAGAAAGAAATCTACTTCTCTAAGACTGGGAAACAGTGAACAGAGAATGTATGAGTTTCTCAAGATTGGTAACAGATACAAACAAGAGAAAGTACACAGTGATTCATCCAGCTAGAGAAGTTACAGAAGTTTACACAGAGAATTCCATGTATAAGTACAAGAAAATAAGAGAGACTTAGAAAACTGGTAAAACCTACATTTTGGATAGAGTTGGGAGTACTTAGCACTGTGAAAACAGCACTTTCGCCGAAAGAAATTTAGTTCTCTAAGTCCGTGTAACAGTGAACAGAGAATGTATGAGTTTCTCAAGATTGGTAACAGATAGAAACAAGAGAAAGTACGCAGTGATTCATCTACCTAGAAAAGTTACAGAGGTTTACACAGAGAATTCCAAGTATAAGTACAAGAAAATAAGAGAGACTTAGAAAACTGGTAAAACCTACATTGTTGATAGAGTTGGGAGTACTTAGCTCTGTGAAAACAGCACTTTCGCAGAAAGAAATCTACTTCTCTAAGACTGGGAAACAGTGAACAGAGAATGTATGAGTTTCTCAAGATTGGTAACAGATAGAAACAAGAGAAAGTACACAGTGATTCATCTACCTAGAAAAGTAACAGAGGTTTACACAGAGAATTCCAAGTATAAGTACAAGAAAATAAGAGAGACTTAGAAAACAGGTAAAACCTACATTGTGGATAGAGTTGGGAGTACTTAGCACTGTGAAAACAGCACTTTCGCCGAAAGAAATTTAGTTCTCCAAGTCCGTGAAACAGTGAACAGAGAATGTATGAGTTTCTGAAGATTGGTAACAGATATAAACAAGAGAAAGTACACAGTGATTCATCTACCTAGAGAAGTTACAGAAGTTTACACACAGAATTCCAAGTATAAGTACAAGAAAATAAGAGAGACTTAGAAAACTGGTAAAACCTACATTGTGGATAGAGTTGGGAGTACTTAGCACTGTGAAAACAGCACTTTCGCCGAAAGAAATTTAGTTCTCTAAGTCCGTGAAACAGTGAACAGAGAATGTAAGAGTTTCTCAAGATTGGTAACAGATAGAAACAAGAGAAAGTACACAGTGATTCATCTACCTAGAAAAGTAACAGAGGTTTACCCAGAGAATTCCAAGTATAAGTACAAGAAAATAAGAGAGACTTAGAAAACAGGTAAAACCTACATTGTTGATAGAGTTGGGAGTACTTAGCACTGTGAAAACAGCACTTTCGCAGAAGGAAATCCACTTCTCTAAGACTGGGAAACACTGAACAGAGAATGTGTCAGTTTCTCAAGATTGGTAACAGATAGAAAGAAGAGAAAGTACGCAGTGATTCATCTACATAGAAAAGTTACAGAGGTTTACACAGAGAATTCCAAGTATAAGTACAAGAAAATAAGAGAGACTTAGAAAACTGGTAAAACCTACATTGTGGATAGAGTTGGGAGTACTTAGCACTGTGAAAACAGCACTTTCACCGAAAGAAATTTAGTTCTCAAAGTCCGTGAAACAGTGAACAGAGAATGCACGAATTTCTCAAGATTGGTAAAAGATAGAAACAAGAGAAAGTACCCAGTGATTCATCTACCTAGAAAAGTAACAGAGGTTTACACAGAGAATTCCAAGTATAAGTACAAGAAAATAAGAGAGACTTAGAAAAGTGGTAAAACCTACATTGTTGATAGAGTTGGGAGTACTTAGCACTGTGAAAACAGCACTTTCGCAGAAAGAAATCTACTTCTCTAACACTGGGAAACAGTGAACAGAGAATGTATGAGTTTCTCAAGATTGGTAACAGATAGAAACAAGAGAAAGTACGCACTGATTCATCTACCTAGAGAAGTTACAGAAGTTTACACAGAGAATTCCATGTATAAGTACAAGAAAATAAGAGGGACTTAGAAAACTTTTAAAACCTGCATTGTGGATAGAGTTGGGAGTACTTAGCACTGTGAAAACAGCACTTTCGCAGAAAGAAATCTACTTCTCTAAGACTGGGAAACAGTGAACAGAGAATGTATGAGTTTCTCAAGATTGGTAACAGATACAAACAAGAGAAAGTACACAGTGATTCATCTACCTAGAGAAGTTACAGAAGTTTACACAGAGAATTCCATGTATAAGTACAAGAAAATAAGAGAGACTTAGAAAACTGATAAAACCTACATTGTGGATAGAGTTGGTAGTACTTAGCACTCTGAAAACAGCACTTTCGCAGAAAGAAATCTACTTCTCTAAGACTGGGAAACACTGAACAGAGAATGTGTCAGTTTCTCAAGATTGGTAACAGATAGAAAGAAGAGAAAGTACGCAGTGATTCATCTACATAGAAAAGTTACAGAGGTTTACACAGAGAATTCCAAGTATAAGTACAGAAAAATAAGAGAGACTTAGAAAACTGGTAAAACCTACATTGTAGATAGAGTTGGGAGTACTTAGCACTGTGAAAACAGCACTTTCGAAGAAAGAAATCTACTTCTCTAAGACTGGGAAACAGTGAACAGAGAATGTGTGAGTTTCTCAAGATTGGTAACAGATACAAACAAGAGAAAAGACACAGTGATTCATCTACCTAGAGAAGTTACAGAAGTTTACACAGAGAATTCCATGTATAAGTACAAGAAAATAAGAGAGACTTAGAAAACTGATAAAACCTACATTGTGGATAGAGTTGGTAGTACTTAGCACTCTGAAAACAGCACTTTCGCAGAAAGAAATCTACTTCTCTAAGACTGGGAAACACTGAACAGAGAATGTGTCAGTTTCTCAAGATTGGTAACAGATAGAAAGAAGAGAAAGTACGCAGTGATTCATCTACATAGAAAAGTTACAGAGGTTTACACAGAGAATTCCAAGTATAAGTACAAGAAAATAAGAGAGACTTAGAAAACTGGTAAAACCTACATTGTGGATAGAGTTGGGAGTACTTAGCACTGTGAAAACAGCACTTTCTCAGAAAGAAATCTACTTTTCTAAGACTGGGAAACACTGAACAGAGAATGTGTCAGTTTCTCAAGATTGGTAACAGATAGAAAGAAGAGAAAGTACGCAGTGATTCATCTACATAGAAAAGTTACAGAGGTTTACACAGAGAATTCCAAGTATAAGTACAAGAAAATAAGAGAGACTTAGAAAACTGGTAAAACCTACATTGTAGATAGAGTTGGGAGTACTTAGCACTGTGAAAACAGCACTTTCGCAGAAAGAAATCTACTTCTCTAAGACTGGGAAACAGTGAACAGAGAATGTATGAGTTTCTCAAGATTGGTAACAGATACAAACAAGAGAAAAGACACAGTGATTCATCTACCTAGAGAAGTTACAGAAGTTTACACAGAGAATTCCAAGTATAAGTACAAGAAAATAAGAGAGACTTAGAAAACTGGTAAAACCTACATTGTGGATAGAGTTGGGAGTACTTAGCACTGTGAAAACAGCACGTTCGCCAAAAGAAATTTAGGTCTCCAAGTCCGTGAAACAGTGAACAGAGAATGTATGAATTTCTGAAGATTGGTAACAGATAGAAACAAGAGAAAGTACACAGTGATTCATCTACCTAGAGAAGTTACAGAAGTTTACACAGAGAATTCCAAGTATAAGTACAAGAAAATAAGAGAGACTTAGAAAACTGGTAAAACCTACATTGTAGATAGAGTTGGGAGTACTTAGCACTGTGAAAACAGCACTTTCGCAGAAAGAAATCTACTTCTCTAAGACTGGGAATAAGTGAACAGAGAATGTATGAGTTTCTCAAGATTGGTAACAGATACAAACAAGAGAAAGTACACAGTGATTCATCTACCTAGAGAAGTTACAGAAGTTTACATAGAGAATTCAATGTATACGTACAAGAAAATAAGAGAGACTTAGAAAACTGTTAAAACCAATATTTTGGACAGAGTTGGGAGTACTTAGCACTGTGAAAACAGCACTTTCGCAGAAAGAAATTTAGTTCTCTAAGTCCGTGTAACAGTGAACAGAGAATGTATGAGTTTCTCAAGATTGGTAACAGATAGAAACAAGAGAAAGTACACAGTGATTCATCTACCTAGAAAAGTAACAGAGGTTTACACAGAGAATTCCAAGTATAAGTACAAGAAAATAAGAGAGACTTAGAAAACATGTAAAACCTACATTGTGGATAGAGTTGGGAGTACTTAGCACTGTGAAAACAGCACTTTCGCAGAAAGAAATCTACTTCTCTAAGACTGGGAAACAGTGAACAGAGATTGTATGAGTTTCTCAAGATTGGTAACAGATACAAAGAAGAGAAAGTACACAGTGATTCATCTACCTAGATAAGTTACAGAAGTTTACACAGAGAATTCCATGTATAAGTACAAGAAAATAAGAGAGACTTAGAAAACTGGTAAAACCTACATTGTGGATAGAGTTGGGAGTACTTAGCACTGTGAAAACAGCACTTTCGCAGAAAGAAATCTACTTCTCTAAGACTGGGAAACACTGAACAGAGAATGTGTCAGTTTCTCAAGATTGGTAACAGATAGAAAGAAGAGAAAGTACGCAGTGATTCATCTACATAGAAAAGTTGCAGAGGTTTACACAGAGAATTCCAAGTATAAGTACAAAAAATAAGAGAGACTTAGAAAACTGGTAAAACCTACATTGTGGATAGAGTTGGGAGTACTTAGCACTGTGAAAACAGCACTTTCGCAGAAAGAAATCTACTTCTCTAAGACTGGGAAACACTGAACAGAGAATGTGTCAGTTTCTCAAGATTGGTAACAGATAGAAAGAAGAGAAAGTACGCAGTGATTCATCTACATAGAAAAGTTACAGAGGTTTACACAGAGAATTCCAAGTATAAGTACAAGAAAATAAGAGAGACTTAGAAAACTGGTAAAACCTACATTGTAGATAGAGTTGGGAGTACTTAGCACTGTGAAAACAGCACTTTCGCAGAAAGAAATCTACTTCTCTAAGACTGGGAAACAGTGAACAGAGAATGTATGAGTTTCTCAAGATTGGTAACAGATACAAACAAGAGAAAGTACACAGTGATTCATCTAACTAGAGAAGTTACAGAAGTTTACACAGAGAATTCCATGTATAAGTACAAGAAATTAAGAGAGACTTAGAAAACTGATAAAACCTACATTGTGGATAGAGTTGGGAGTACTTAGCACTGTGAAAACAGCACTTTCGCAGAAAGAAATCTACTTCTCTAAGACTGGGAAACACTGAACAGAGAATGTGTCAGTTTCTCAAGATTGGTAACAGATAGAAAGAAGAGAAAGTACGCAGTGATTCATCTACATAGAAAAGTTACAGAGGTTTACACAGAGAATTCCAAGTATAAGTACAAGAAAATAAGAGAGACTTAGAAAACTGGTAAAACCTACATTGTTGATAGAGTTGGGAGTACTTAGCACTGTGAAAACAGCACTTTCGCAGAAAGAAATCCACTTCTCTAAGACTGGGAAACAGTGAACAGAGAAAGTATGAGTTTCTCAAGATTGGTAACAGATAGAAACAAGAGAAAGTACACAGTGATTCATCTACCTAGAGAAGTTACAGAAGTTTACACAGAGAATTCCATGTATTAGTACAAGAAAATAAGAGAGACTTAGAAAACTGGTAAAACCTACATTGTGGATAGAGTTGGGAGTACTTAGCACTGTGAAAACAGCACTTTCGCAGAAAGAAATCTACTTCTCTAAGACTGGGAAACACTGAACAGAGAATGTGTCAGTTTCTCAAGATTGGTAACAGATAGAAAGAAGAGAAAGTACGCAGTGATTCATCTACAGAGAAAAGTTACAGAGGTTTACAAAGAGAATTCCAAGTATAAGTACAACAAAATAAGAGAGACTTAGAAAACTGGTAAAACCTACATTGTTGATAGAGTTGGGAGTACTTAGCACTGTGAAAACAGCACTTTCGCAGAAAGAAATCTACTTCTCTAAGACTGGGAAACAGTGAACAGAGAATGTATGAGTTTCTCAAGATTGGTAACAGATACAAACAAGAGAAAGTACACAGTGATTCATCCAGCTAGAGAAGTTACAGAAGTTTACACAGAGAATTCCATGTATAAGTACAAGAAAATAAGAGAGACTTAGAAAACTGGTAAAACCTACATTGTGGATAGAGTTGGGAGTACTTAGCACTGTGAAAACAGCACTTTCGCAGAAAGAAATCTACTTCTCTAAGACTGGGAAACACTGAACAGAGAATGTGTCAGTTTCTCAAGATTGGTAACAGATAGAAAGAAGAGAAAGCATCCAGTGATTCATCTACATAGAAAAGTTACAGAGGTTTACACAGAGAATTCCAAGTATAAGTACAAGAAAATAAGAGAGACTTAGAAAACTGGTAAAACCTACATTGTGGATAGAGTTGGGAGTACTTAGCACTGTGAAAACAGCACTTTCTCAGAAAGAAATTTAGTTCTCTAAGTCCGTGAAACAGTGAACAGAGAATGTATGAGTTTCTCAAGATTGGTAACAGATAGAAACAAGAGAAAGTACGCAGTGATTCATCTACCTAGAAAAGTTACAGAGGTTTACACAGAGAATTCCAAGTATAAGTACAAGAAAATAAGAGAGACTTAGAAAACTGGTAAAACCTACATTGTTGATAGAGTTGGGAGTATTTAGCACTGTGAAAACAGCACTTTCGCAGAAAGAAATCTACTTCTCTAAGACTGGGAAAAAGTGAACAGAGAATGTATGAGATTTTCAAGATTGGTAACAGATAGAAACAAGAGAAAGTACACAGTGATTCATCTACCTAGAGAAGTTACAGAAGTTTACACAGAGAATTCCATGTATTAGTACAAGAAAATAAGAGAGACTTAGAAAACAGGTAAAACCTACATTGTGGATACAGTTGGGAGTACTTAGCACTGTGAAAACAGCACTTTCGCAGAAAGAAATCTACTTCTCTAAGACTGGGAAACACTGAACAGAGAATGTGTCAGTTTCTCAAGATTGGTAACAGATAGAAAGAAGAGAAAGTACGCAGTGATTCATCTACAGAGAAAAGTTACAGAGGTTTACAAAGAGAATTCCAAGTATAAGTACAACAAAATAAGAGAGACTTAGAAAACTGGAAAAACCTACATTGTTGATAGAGTTGGGAGTACTTAGCACTGTGAAAACAGCACTTTCGCAGAAAGAAATCTACTTCTCTAAGACTGGGAAACAGTGAACAGAGAATGTATGAGTTTCTCAAGATTGGTAACAGATACAAACAAGAGAAAGTACACAGTGATTCATCCAGCTAGAGAAGTTACAGAAGTTTACACAGAGAATTCCATGTATAAGTACAAGAAAATAAGAGAGACTTAGAAAACTGGTAAAACCTACATTTTGGATAGAGTTGGGAGTACTTAGCACTGTGAAAACAGCACTTTCGCAGAAAGAAATTTAGTTCTCTAAGTCCGTGTAACAGTGAACAGAGAATGTATGAGTTTCTCAAGATTGGTAACAGATAGAAACAAGAGAAAGTACGCAGTGATTCATCTACCTAGAAAAGTTACAGAGGTTTACACAGAGAATTCCAAGTATAAGTACAAGAAAATAAGAGAGACTTAGAAAACTGGTAAAACCTACATTGTTGATAGAGTTGGGAGTACTTAGCTCTGTGAAAACAGCACTTTCGCAGAAAGAAATCTACTTCTCTAAGACTGGGAAACAGTGAACAGAGAATGTATGAGTTTCTCAAGATTGGTAACAGATAGAAACAAGAGAAAGTACACAGTGATTCATCTACCTAGAAAAGTAACAGAGGTTTACACAGAGAATTCCAAGTATAAGTACAAGAAAATAAGAGAGACTTAGAAAACAGGTAAAACCTACATTGTGGATAGAGTTGGGAGTACTTAGCACTGTGAAAACAGCACTTTCGCCGAAAGAAATTTAGTTCTCCAAGTCCGTGAAACAGTGAACAGAGAATGTATGAGTTTCTGAAGAGTGGTAACAGATATAAACAAGAGAAAGTACACAGTGATTCATCTACCTAGAGAAGTTACAGAAGTTTACACACAGAATTCTAAGTATAAGTACAAGAAAATAAGAGAGACTTAGAAAACTGGTAAAACCTACATTGTGGATAGAGTTGGGAGTACTTAGCACTGTGAAAACAGCACTTTCGCTGAAAGAAATTTAGTTCTCTAAGTCCGTGAAACAGTGAACAGAGAATGTAAGAGTTTCTCAAGATTGGTAACAGATAGAAACAAGAGAAAGTACACAGTGATTCATCTACCTAGAAAAGTAACAGAGGTTTACCCAGAGAATTCCAAGTATAAGTACAAGAAAATAAGAGAGACTTAGAAAACAGGTAAAACCTACATTGTTGATAGAGTTGGGAGTACTTAGCACTGTGAAAACAGCACTTTCGCAGAAGGAAATCCACTTCTCTAAGACTGGGAAACACTGAACAGAGAATGTGTCAGTTTCTCAAGATTGGTAACAGATAGAAAGAAGAGAAAGTACGCAGTGATTCATCTACATAGAAAAGTTACAGAGGTTTACACAGAGAATTCCAAGTATAAGTACAAGAAAATAAGAGAGACTTAGAAAACTGGTAAAACCTACATTGTTGATAGAGTTGGGAGTACTTAGCACTGTGAAAACAGCACTTTCACCGAAAGAAATTTAGTTCTCAAAGTCCGTGAAACAGTGAACAGAGAATGCACGAATTTCTCAAGATTGGTAAAAGATAGAAACAAGAGAAAGTACCCAGTGATTCATCTACCTAGAAAAGTAACAGAGGTTTACACAGAGAATTCCAAGTATAAGTACAAGAAAATAAGAGAGACTTAGAAAAGTGGTAAAACCTACATTGTTGATAGAGTTGGGAGTACTTAGCACTGTGAAAACAGCACTTTCGCAGAAAGAAATCTACTTCTCTAACACTGGGAAACAGTGAACAGAGAATGTATGAGTTTCTCAAGATTGGTAACAGATAGAAACAAGAGAAAGTACGCACTGATTCATCTACCTAGAGAAGTTACAGAAGTTTACACAGAGAATTCCATGTATAAGTACAAGAAAATAAGAGAGACTTAGAAAACTGGTAAAACCTGCATTGTGGATAGAGTTGGGAGTACTTAGCACTGTGAAAACAGGACTTTCGCAGAAAGAAGTCTACTTCTCTAAGACTGGGAAACACTGAACAGAGAATGTGTCAGTTTCTCAAGATTGGTAACAGATGAAAGAAGAGAAAGTACACAGTGATTCATCTACATAGAAAAGTTACAGAGGTTTACACAGAGAATTCCAAGTATAAGTACAAGAAAATAAGAGAGACTTAGAAAACTGGTAAAACCTACATTGTGGATAGAGTTGGGAGTACTTAGCACTGTGAAAACAGCACTTTCGCCGAAAGAAATTTAGTTCTCTAAGTCCGTGAAACAGTGAACAGAGAATGTAAGAGTTTCTCAAGATTGGTAACAGATAGAAACAAGAGAAAGTACACAGTGATTCATCTACCTAGAAAAGTAACAGAGGTTTACACAGAGAATACCAAGTATAAGTACAAGAAAATAAGAGAGACTTAGAAAACTGGTAAAACCTACATTGTGCATAGAGTTGGGAGTACTTAGGACTGTGAAAACAGCACTTTCGCAGAAAGAAATCTACTTCTCTAAGACTGGGAAACAGTGAACAGAGAATGTATGAGTTTCTCAAGATTGGTAACAGATACAAACAAGAGAAAGTACACAGTGATTCATCTACCTAGAGAAGTTACAGAAGTTTACACAGAGAATTCCAAGTATAAGTACAAGGAAATAAGAGAGACTTAGAAAACTGGTAAAACCTACATTGTGGATAGAGTTGGGAGTACTTAGCACTGTGAAAACAGCACTTTCGCCGAAAGAAATTTAGTTCTCTAAGTCCGTGAAACAGTGAACAGAGAATGTAAGAGTTTCTCAAGATTGGTAACAGATAGAAACAAGAGAAAGTACACAGTGATTCATATACCTAGAAAAGTAACAGAGGTTTACACAGAGAATACCAAGTATAAGTACAAGAAAATAAGAGAGACTTAGAAAACTGGTAAAACCTACATTGTGGATAGAGTTGGGAGTACTTAGGACTGTGAAAACAGCACTTTCGCAGAAAGAAATCTACTTCTCTAAGACTGGGAAACAGTGAACAGAGAATGTACGAGTTTCTCAAGATTGGTAACAGATACAAACAAGAGAAAGTACACAGTGATTCATCTACCTAGAGAAGTTACAGAAGTTTACACAGAGAATTCCATGTATAAGTACAAGAAAATAAGAGAGACTTAGAAAACTGGTAAAACCTACATTGTGGATAGAGTTGGGAGTACTTAGCACTGTGAAAACAGCACTTTCGCCGAAAGAAATTTAGTTCTCCAAGTCCGTGAAACAGTGAACAGAGAATGTATGAGTTTCTGAAGATTGGTAACAGATAGAAACAAGAGAAAGTACACAATGATTCATCTACCTAGAGAAGTTACAGAAGTTTACACAGAGAATTCCAAGTATAAGTACAAGAAAATAAGAGAGACTTAGGAAACTGGTAAAACCTACATTGTAGATAGAGTTGGGAGTACTTAGCACTGTGAAAACAGCACTTTCGCAGAAAGAAATCTACTTCTCTAAGACTGGGAAACAGTCAACAGAGAATGTATGAGTTTCTCAAGATTGGTAACAGATACAAACAAGAGAAAGTACACAGTGATTCATCTACCTAGAGAAGTTACAGAAGTTTACACAGAGAATTCCATGTATAAGTACAAGAAAATAAGAGAGACTTAGAAAACTGGTAAAACCAACATTTTGGATAGAGTTGGGAGTACTTAGCACTGTGAAAACAGCACTTTCACCGAAAGAAATTTAGTTCTCCAAGTCCGTGAAACAGTGAACAGAGAATGTACGAATTTCTCAAGATTGGTAACAGATAGAAACAAGAGAAAGTACACAGTGATTCATCTACCTAGAAAAGTAACAGAGGTTTACACAGAGAATTCCAAGTATAAGTACAAGAAAATAAGAGAGACTTAGAAAAGTGGTAAAACCTACATTGTTGATAGAGTTGGGAGTACTTAGCACTGTGAAAACAGCACTTTCGCAGAAAGAAATCTACTTCTCTAACACTGGGAAACAGTGAACAGAGAATGTATGAGTTTCTCAAGATTGGTAACAGATAGAAACAAGAGAAAGTACGCACTGATTGATCTACCTAGAGAAGTTACAGAAGTTTACACAGAGAATTCCATGTATAAGTACAAGAAAATAAGAGAGACTTAGAAAACTGGTAAAACCTGCATTGTGGATAGAGTTGGGAGTACTTAGCACTGTGAAAACAGCACTTTCGCAGAAAGAAATCTACTTCTCTAAGACTGGGAAACACTGAACAGAGAATGTGTCAGTTTCTCAAGATTGGTAACAGATGAAAGAAGAGAAAGTACGCAGTGATTCATCTACCTAGAAAAGTTACAGAGGTTTACACAGAGAATTCCAAGTATAAGTACAAGAAAATAAGAGAGACTTAGAAAACTGGTAAAACCTACATTGTTGATAGAGTTGGGAGTACTTAGCACTGTGAAAACAGCACTTTCGCCGAAAGAAATTTAGTTCTCTAAGTCCGTGAAACAGTGAACAGAGAATGTAAGAGTTTCTCAAGATTGGTAACAGATAGAAACAAGAGAAAGTACACAGTGATTCATCTACCTAGAAAAGTAACAGAGGTTTACACAGACAATACCAAGTATAAGTACAAGAAAATAAGAGAGACTAAGAAAACTGGTAAAACCTACATTGTGGATAGAGTTGGGAGTACTTAGGACTGTGAAAACAGCACTTTCGCAGAAAGAAATCTACTTCTCTAAGACTGGGAAACAGTGAACAGAGAATGTATGAGTTTCTCAAGATTGGTAACAGATACAAACAAGAGAAAGTACACAGTGATTCGTCTACCTAGAGAAGTTACAGAAGTTTACACAGAGAATTCCATGTATAAGTACAAGAAAATAAGAGAGACTTAGAAAACTGGTAAAACCTACATTGTGGATAGAGTCGGGAGTACTTAGCACTGTGAAAACAGCACTTTCGCAGAAAGAAATCTACTTCTCTAAGACTGGGAAACACTGAACAGAGAATGTGTCACTTTCTCAAGATTGGTAACAGATAGAAAGAAGAGAAAGTACGTGGTGATTCATCTACATAGAAAAGTTACAGAGGTTTACACAGAGAATTCCAAGTATAAGTACAAGAAAATAAGAGAGACTTAGAAAACTGGTAAAACCTACATTGTGGAAAGAGTTGGGAGTACTTAGCACTGTGAAAACAGCACTTTCGCCGAAAGAAATTTAGTTCTCTAAGTCCGCGTAACAGTGAACAGAGAATGTACGAGTCTCTCAAGATTGGTAACAGATAGAAACAAGAGAAAGTACACAATGATTCATCTACCTAGAAAAGTAACAGAGGTTTACACAGAGAATTCCAAGTATAAGTACAAGAAAATAAGAGAAACTTAGAAAACAGGTAAAACCTACATTGTGGATAGAGTTGGGAGTACTTAGCACTGTGAAAACAGCACTTTCGCAGAAAGAAATCTACTTCTCTAAGACTGGGAAAAACTGAACAGAGAATGTGTCAGTTTCTCAAGATTGGTAACAGATAGAAAGAAGAGAAAGTACGCAGTGATTCATCTACATAGAAAAGTTACAGAGTTTTACACGGAGAATTCCAAGTATAAGTACAAAAAATAAGGGAGACTTAGAAAACTGGTAAAACCTACATTGTTGATAGAGTTGGGAGTACTGAGCACTGTGAAAACAGCACTTTCGCAGAAAGAAATCTACTTCTCTAAGACTGGAAAACAGTGAACAGAGAATGTATGAGTTTCTCAAGATTGGTAACAGATACAAACAAGAGAAAGTACACAGTGATTCATCTACCTAGAGAAGTTACAGAAGTTTACACAGAGAATTCCATGTATAAGTACAAGAAAATAAGAGAGACTTAGAAAACTGGTAAAAACTACATTGTGGATAGAGTTGGGAGTACTTAGCACTGTGAAAACAGCACTTTCGCCGAAATAAATTTAGTTCTCCAAGTCCGTGAAACAGTGAACAGAGAATGTATGAGTTTCTGAAGATTGGTAACAGATAGAAACAAGAGAAAGTACACAGTGATTCATCTACCTAGAGAAGTTACAGAAGTTTACACAGAGAATTCCAAGTATAAGTACAAGAAAATAAGAGAGACTTAGAAAACTGGTAAAACCTACATTTTGGATAGAGTTGGGAGTACTTAGCACTGTGAAAACAGCACTTTCGCTGAAAGAAATCTACTTCTCTAAGACAGGGAAACAGTGAACAGAGAATGTATGAGTTTCTCAAGATTGGTAACAGATACAAACAAGAGAAAGTACACAGTGATTCATCTACCTAGAGAAGTTACAGAAGTTTACACAGAGAATTCCATGTATAAGTACAAGAAAATAAGAGAGACTTAGAAAAGTGGTAAAACCAACATTGTTGATAGAGTTGGGAGTACTTAGCACTGTGAAAACAGCACTTTCGCAGAAGGAAATCCACTTCTCTAAGACTGGGAAACACTGAACAGAGAATGTGTCAGTTTCTCAAGATTGGTAACAGATAGAAAGAAGAGAAAGTACGCAGTGATTCATCTACATAGAAAAGTTACAGAGGTTTACACAGAGAATTCCAAGTATAAGTACAAGAAAATAAGAGAGACTTAGAAAACTGGTAAAACCTACATTGTTGATAGAGTTGGGAGTACTTAGCACTGTGAAAACAGCACTTTCGCAGAAGGAAATCTACTTCTCTAACACTGGGAAACAGTGAACAGAGAATGTATGAGTTTCTCAAGATTGGTAACAGATAGAAACAAGAGAAAGTACGCACTGATTCATCTACCTAGAAAAGTTACAGAAGTTTACACAGAGAATTCCATGTATAAGTACAAGAAAATAAGAGAGACTTAGAAAACTGGTAAAACCTGCATTGTGGATAGAGTTGGGAGTACTTAGCACTGTGAAAACAGGACTTTCGCAGAAAGAAATCTACTTCTCTAAGACTGGGAAACACTGAACAGAGAATGTGTCAGTTTCTCAAGATTGGTAACAGATGAAAGAAGAGAAAGTACGCAGTGATTCATCTACATAGAAAAGTTACAGAGGTTTACACAGAGAATTCCAAGTATAAGTACAAGAAAATAAGAGAGACTTAGAATACTGGTAAAACCTACATTGTGGATAGAGTTGGGAGTACTTAGCACTGTGAAAACAGCACTTTCGCCGAAAGAAATTTAGTTCTCTAAGTCCGTGAAACAGTGAACAGAGAATGTAAGAGTTTCTCAAGATTGGTAACAGATAGAAACAAGAGAAAGTACACAGTGATTCATCTACCTAGAAAAGTAACAGAGGTTTACACAGAGAATACCAAGTATAAGTACAAGAAAATAAGAGAGACTTAGAAAACTGGTAAAACCTACATTGTGGATAGAGTTGGGAGTACTTAGGACTGTGAAAACAGCACTTTCGCAGAAAGAAATCTACTTCTCTAAGACTGGGAAACAGTGAACAGAGAATGTATGAGTTTCTCAAGATTGGTAACAGATACAAACAAGAGAAAGTACACAGTGATTCGTCTACCTAGAGAAGTTACAGAAGTTTACACAGAGAATTCCATGTATAAGTACAAGAAAATAAGAGAGACTTAGAAAACTGGTAAAACCTACATTGTGGATAGAGTCGGGAGTACTTAGCACTGTGAAAACAGCACTTTCGCAGAAAGAAATCTACTTCTCTAAGACTGGGAAACACTGAACAGAGAATGTGTCAGTTTCCCAAGATTGGTAACAGATAGAAAGAAGAGAAAGTACGCAGTGATTCATCTACAGAGAAAAGTTACAGAGGTTTACACAGAGAATTCCAAGTATAAGTACAAGAAAATAAGAAAGACTTAGAAAACAGGTAAAACCTACATTGTTGATAGAGTTGGGAGTACTTAGCACTGTGAAAACAGCACTTTCGCAGAAAGAAATCTACTTCTCTAAGACTGGGAAACACTGAACAGAGAATGTGTCAGTTTCTCAAGATTGGTAACAGATAGAAAGAAGAGAAAGTACGCAGTGATTCATCTACATAGAAAAGTTACAGAGGTTTACACAGAGAATTCCAAGTATAAGTACAAGAAAATAAGAGAGACTTAGAAAACTGGTAAAACCTACATTGTTGATAGAGTTGGGAGTACTTAGCACTGTGAAAACAGCACTTTCTAAGAAAGAAATTTAGTTTTCTAAGTCCGTGAAACAGTGAACAGAGAATGTATGAGTTTCTCAAGATTGGTAACAGATAGAAACAAGAGAAACTACGCAGTGATTCATCTACATAGAAAAGTTACAGAAGTTTACACAGAGAATTCCATGTATAAGTACAAGAAAATAAGAGAGACTTAGAAAACTGGTAAAACCTACATTGTGGATAGAGTTGGGAGTACTTAGCACTGTGAAAACAGCACTTTCGCAGAAGGAAATCTACTTCCCTAACACTGGGAAACAGTGAACAGAGAATGTATGAGTTTCGCAAGATTGGTAACAGATAGAAACAAGAGAAAGTACGCAGTGATTCATCTACCTAGAAAAGTTACAGAGGTTTACAGAGAGAATTCCAAGTATAAGTACAACAAAATAAGAGAGACTTAGAAAACTGGTAAAACCTACATTGTTGATAGAGTTGTGAGTACTTAGCACTGTGAAAACAGCACTTTCGCAGAAAGAAATCTACTTCTCTAACACTGGGAAACAGTGAAGAGAGAATGTATGAGTTTCTCAAGATTGGTAACCGATAGAAACAAGAGAAAGTACGCAGTGATTCATCTACCTAGAAAAGTTACAGAGGTTTACACAGAGAATTCCAAGTATAAGTACAAGAAAATAAGAGAGACTTAGAAAACTGGTAAAACCTACATTGTTGATAGAGTTGGGAGTACTTAGCACTGTGAAAACAGCACTTTCACCGAAAGAAATTTAGTTCTCTAAGTCCGTGAAACAGTGAACAGAGAATGTACGAATTTCTCAAGATTGGTAACAGATAGAAACAAGAGAAAGTACACAGTGATTCATCTACCTAGAAAAGTAACAGAGGTTTACACAGAGAATTCCAAGTATAAGTACAAGAAAATAAGAGGGACTTAGAAAAGTGGTAAAACCTACATTGTTGATAGAGTTGGGAGTACTTAGCACTGTGAAAACAGCACTTTCGCAGAAAGAAATCTACTTCTCTAACACTGGGAAACAGTGAACAGAGAATGTCTGAGTTTCTCAAGATTGGTAACAGATACAAACAAGAGAAAGTACACACTGATTCATCTACCTAGAAAAGTAACAGAGGTTTACACAGAGAATACCAAGTATAAGTACAAGAAAATAAGAGAGACTTAGAAAACTGGTAAAACCTACATTGTGGATAGAGTTGGGAGTACTTAGCACTGTGAAAACAGCACTTTCGCAGAAAGAAATCTACTTCTCTAAGACTGGGAAACACTGAACAGAGAATGTGTCAGTTTCTCAAGATTGGTAACAGATAGAAAGAAGAGAAAGTACGCAGTGATTCATCTACCTAGAAAAGTTACAGAGGTTTACACAGAGAATTCCAAGTATAAGTACAAGAAAATAAGAGAGACTTAGAAAACTGGTAAAACCTACATTGTGGAAAGAGTTGGGAGTACTTAGCACTGTGAAAACAGCACTTTCGCCGAAAGAAATTTAGTTCTCTAAGTCCGTGTAACAGTGAACAGAGAATGTATGAGTTTCTCAAGATTGGTGACAGATAGAAACAAGAGAAAGTACACAATGATTCATCTACCTAGAAAAGTAACAGAGGTTTACACAGAGAATTCCAAGAATAAGTACAAGAAAATAAGAGAGACTTAGAAAACAGGTAAAACCTACATTGTGGATAGAGTTGGGAGTACTTAGCACTGTGAAAACAGCACTTTCGCCGAAAGAAATTTAGTTCTCCAAGTCCGTGAAACAGTGAACAGAGAATGTATGAGTTTCTGAAGATTGGTAACAGATAGAAACAAGAGAAAGTACACAGTGATTCATCTACCTAGAGAAGTTACAGAAGTTTACACAGAGAATTCCAAATATAAGTACAAGAAAATAAGAGAGACTTAGAAAACTGGTAAAACCTACATTGTGGATAGAGTTGGGAGTACTTAGCACTGTGAAAACAGCACTTTCGCCGAAAGAAATTTAGTTCTCTAAGTCCGTGAAACAGTGAACAGAGAATGTAAGAGTTTCTCAAGATTGGTAACAGATAGAAACAAGAGAAAGTACACAGTGATTCATCTACCTAGAAAAGTAACAGAGGTTTACACAGAGAATACCAAGTATAAGTACAAGAAAATAAGAGAGACTTAGAAAACTGGTAAAACCTACATTGTGGATAGAGTTGGGAGTACTTAGGACTGTGAAAACAGCACTTTCGCAGAAAGAAATCTACTTCTCTAAGACTGGGAAACAGTGAACAGAGAATGTATGAGTTTCTCAAGATTGGTAACAGATACAAACAAGAGAAAGTACACAGTGATTCATCTACCTAGAGAAGTTACAGAAGTTTACACAGAGAATTCCATGTATAAGTACAAGAAAATAAGAGAGACTTAGAAAACTGGTAAAACCTACATTGTGGATAGAGTTGGGAGTACTTAGCACTGTGAAAACAGCACTTTCGCCGAAAGAAATTTAGTTCTCCAAGTCCGTGAAACAGTGAACAGAGAATGTATGAGTTTCTGAAGATTGGTAACAGATAGAAACAAGAGAAAGTACACAATGATTCATCTACCTAGAGAAGTTACAGAAGTTTACACAGAGAATTCCAAGTATAAGTACAAGAAAATAAGAGAGACTTAGAAAACTGGTAAAACCTACATTGTAGATAGAGTTGGGAGTACTTAGCACTGTGAAAACAGCACTTTCGCAGAAAGAAATCTACTTCTCTAAGACTGGGAAACAGTCAACAGAGAATGTATGAGTTTCTCAAGATTGGTAACAGATACAAACAAGAGAAAGTACACAGTGATTCATCTTCCTAGAGAAGTTACAGAAGTTTACACAGAGAATTCCATGTATAAGTACAAGAAAATAAGAGAGACTTAGAAAACTGGTAAAACCAACATTTTGGATAGAGTTGGGAGTACTTAGCACTGTGAAAACAGCACTTTCACCGAAAGAAATTTAGTTCTCTAAGTCCGTGAAACAGTGAACAGAGAATGTACGAATTTCTCAAGATTGGTAACAGATAGAAACAAGAGAAAGTACACAGTGATTCATCTACCTAGAAAAGTAACAGAGGTTTACACAGAGAATTCCAAGTATAAGTACAAGAAAATAAGAGAGACTTAGAAAAGTGGTAAAACCTACATTGTTGATAGAGTTGGGAGTACTTAGCACTGTGAAAACAGCACTTTCGCAGAAAGAAATCTACTTCTCTAAGACTGGGAAACAGTGAACAGAGAATGTATGAGTTTCTCAAGATTGGTAACAGATAGAAACAAGAGAAAGTACGCACTGATTCATCTACCTAGAGAAGTTACAGAAGTTTACACAGAGAATTCCATGTATAAGTACAAGAAAGTAAGAGAGACTTAGAAAACTGGTAAAACCTGCATTGTGGATAGAGTTGGGAGTACTTAGCACTGTGAAAACAGCACTTTCGCAGAAAGAAATCTACTTCTCTAAGACTGGGAAACACTGAACAGAGAATGTGTCAGTTTCTCAAGATTGGTAACAGATAGAAAGAAGAGAAAGTACGGAGTGATTCATCTACATAGAAAAGTTACAGAGGTTTACACAGAGAATTCCAAGTATAAGTACAAGAAAATAAGAGAGACTTAGAAAACTGGTAAAACCTACATTGTTGACAGAGTTGGGAGTACTTAGCACTGTGAAAACAGCACTTTCGCCGAAAGAAATTTAGTTCTGTAAGTCCGTGAACCAGTGAACAGAGAATGTATGAGTTTCTCAAGGTTGGTAACAAATAGAAACAAGAGAAAGCACGCAGTGATTCATCTACCTAGAAAAGTTACAGAGGTTTACACAGAGAATTCCATGTATAAGTACAAGAAAATAAGAGAGACTTAGAAAACTGGTAAAACCTACATTGTTGATAGAGTTGGGAGTACTTAGCACTGTGAAAACAGCACTTTCGCAGAAAGAAATCTACTTCTCTAAGACTGGGAAACAGTGAACAGAGAATGTATGAATTTCTCAAGATTGGTAACAGATAGAAACAAGAGAAAGTACACAGTGATTCATCTACCGAGAGAAGTTACAGAAGTTTACACAGAGAATTCCATGTATAAGTACAAGAAAATAAGAGAGACTTAGAAAACTGGTAAAACCTACATTGTTGATAGAGTTGGGAGTACTTAGCACTGTGAAAACAGCACTTTCGCAGAAGGAAATCCACTTCTCTAAGACTGGGAAACACTGAACAGAGAATGTGTCAGTTTCTCAAGATTGGTAACAGATAGAAAGAAGAGAAAGTACGCAGTGATTCATCTACATAGAAAAGTTACAGAGGTTTACACAGAGAATTCCAAGTATAAGTACAAGAAAATAAGAGAGACTTAGAAAACTGGTAAAACCTACATTGTTGATAGAGTTGGGAGTACTTAGCACTGTGAAAACAGCACTTTCGCCGAAAGAAATTTAGTTCTCTAAGTCCGTGAAACAGTGAACAGAGAATGTAAGAGTTTCTCAAGATTGGTAACACATAGAAACAAGAGAAAGTACACAGTGATTCATCTACCTAGAAAAGTAACAGAGGTTTACACAGAGAATACCAAGTATAAGTACAAGAAAATAAGAGAGACTTAGAAAACTGGTAAAACCTACATTGTGCATAGAGTTGGGAGTACTTAGGACTGTGAAAACAGCACTTTCGCAGAAAGAAATCTACTTCTCTAAGACTGGGAAACACTGAACAGAGAATGTATGAGTTTCTCAAGATTGGTAACAGATACAAACAAGAGAAAGTACACAGTGATTCATCTACCTAGAGAAGTTACAGAAGTTTACACAGAGAATTCCATGTATAAGTACAAGAAAATAAGAGAGACTTAGAAAACTGGTAAAACCTACATTGTGGATAGAGTTGGGAGTAGTTAGCACTGTGAAAACAGCACTTTCGCCGAAAGAAATTTAGTTCTCCAAGTCCGTGAAACAGTGAACAGAGAATGTATGAGTTTCTGAAGATTGGTAACAGATAGAAACAAGAGAAAGTACACAGTGATTCATCTACCTAGAGAAGTTACAGAAGTTTACACAGAGAATTCCAAGTATAAGTACAAGAAAATAAGAGAGACTTAGAAAACTGGTAAAACCTACATTGTAGATAGAGTTGGGAGTACTTAGCACTGTGAAAACAGCACTTTCGCAGAAAGAAATCTACTTCTCTAAGACTGGGAAACAGTGAACAGAGAATGTATGAGTTTCTCAAGATTGGTAACAGATACAAACAAGAGAAAGTACACAGTGATTCATCTACCTAGAGAAGTTACAGAAGTTTACACAGAGAATTCCATGTATAAGTACAAGAAAATAAGAGAGACTTAGAAAACTGGTAAAACCAACATTTTGGATAGAGTTGGGAGTACTTAGCACTGTGAAAACAGCACTTTCGCCGAAAGAAATTTAGTTCTCTAAGTCCGTGTAACAGTGAACAGAGAATGTATGAGTTTCTCAAGATTGGTAACAGATAGAAACAAGAGAAAGTACACAGTGATTCATCTACCTAGAAAAGTAACAGAGGTTTACCCAGAGAATTCCAAGTATAAGTACAAGAAAATAAGAGAGACTTAGAAAACAGGTAAAATCTACATTGTTGATAGAGTTGGGAGTACTTAGCACTGTGAAAACAGCACTTTCGCAGAAGGAAATCTACTTCTCTAACACTGGGAAACAGTGAACAGAGAATGTATGAGTTTCTCAAGATTGGTAACAGATAGAAACAAGAGAAAGTACGCACTGATTCATCTACCTAGAGAAGTTACAGAAGTTTACACAGAGAATTCCATGTATAAGTACAAGAAAATAAGAGAGACTTAGAAAACTGGTAAAACCTGCATTGAGGATAGAGTTGGGAGTACTTAGCACTGTGAAAACAGGACTTTCGCAGAAAGAAATCTACTTCTCTAAGACTGGGAAACACTGAACAGAGAATGTGTCAGTTTCTCAAGATTGGTAACAGATGAAAGAAGAGAAAGTATGCAGTGATTCATCTACATAGAAAAGTTACAGAGGTTTACACAGAGAATTCCAAGTATAAGTACAAGAAAATAAGAGAGACTTAGAATACTGGTAAAACCTACATTGTGGATAGAGTTGGGAGTACTTAGCACTGTGAAAACAGCACTTTCGCCGAAAGAAATTTAGTTCTCTAAGTCCGTGAAACAGTGAACAGAGAATGTAAGAGTTTCTCAAGATTGGTAACAGATAGAAACAAGAGAAAGTACACAGTGATTCATCTACCTAGAAAAGTAACAGAGGTTTACACAGAGAATACCAAGTATAAGTACAAGAAAATAAGAGAGACTTAGAAAACTGGTAAAACCTACATTGTGGATAGAGTTGGGAGTACTTAGGACTGTGAAAACAGCACTTTCGCAGAAAGAAATCTACTTCTCTAAGACTGGGAAACAGTGAACAGAGAATGTATGAGTTTCTCAAGATTGGTAACAGATACAAACAAGAGAAAGTACACAGTGATTCGTCTACCTAGAGAAGTTACAGAAGTTTACACAGAGAATTCCATGTATAAGTACAAGAAAATAAGAGAGACTTAGAAAACTGGTAAAACCTACATTGTGGATAGAGTCGGGAGTACTTAGCACTGTGAAAACAGCACTTTCGCAGAAAGAAATCTACTTCTCTAAGACTGGGAAACACTGAACAGAGAATGTGTCAGTTTCTCAAGATTGGTAACAGATAGAAAGAAGAGAAAGTACGCAGTGATTCATCTACATAGAAAAGTTACAGAGGTTTACACAGAGAATTCCAAGTATAAGTACAAGAAAATAAGAGAGACTTAGAAAACTGGTAAAACCTACATTGTGGAAAGAGTTGGGAGTACTTAGCACTGTGAAAACAGCACTTTCGCCGAAAGAAATTTAGTTCTCTAAGTCCGTGTAACAGTGAACAGAGAATGTATGAGTTTCTCAAGATTGGTAACAGATAGAAACAAGAGAAAGTACACAATGATTCATCTACCTAGAAAAGTAACAGAGGTTTACACAGAGAATTCCAAGTATAAGTACAAGAAAATAAGAGAAACTTAGAAAACAGGTAAAACCTACATTGGGGATAGAGTTGGGAGTACTTAGCACTGTGAAAACAGCACTTTCGCAGAAAGAAATCTACTTCTCTAAGACTGGGAAACAGTGAACAGAGAATGTATGAGTTTCTCAAGATTGGTAACAGATAGAAACAAGAGAAAGTACACAGTGATTCATCCACCTAGAGAAGTTACAGAAGTTTACACAGAGAATTCCAAGTATAAGTACAAGAAAATAAGAGAGACTTAGAAAACTGGTAAAACCTACATTGTAGATAGAGTTGGGAGTACTTAGCACTGTGAAAACAGCACTTTCGCAGAAAGAAATCTACTTCTCTAAGACTGGGAAACACTGAACAGAGAATGTGTCAGTTTCTCAAGATTGGTAACAGATAGAAAGAAGAGAAAGTACGCAGTGATTCATCTACCTACAAAAGTTACAGAGGTTTACACAGAGAATTCCAAGTATAAGTACAAGAAAATAAGAGAGACTTAGAAAACTGGTAAAACCTACATTGTTGATAGAGTTGGGAGTACTTAGCACTGTGAAAACAGCACTTTCGCCGAAAGAAATTTAGTTCTCTAAGTCCGTGAACCAGTGAACAGAGAATGTATGTGTTTCTCAAGATTGGTAACAGATAGAAACAAGAGAAAGTGCGCAGTGATTCATCTACCTACAAAAGTTACAGAGGTTTACACAGAGAATTCCATGTATAAGTACAAGAAAATAAGAGAGACTTAGAAAACTGGTAAAACCTACATTGTTGATAGAGTTGGGAGTACTTAGCACTGTGAAAACAGCACTTTCGCAGAAAGAAATCTACTTCTCTAAGACTGGGAAACAGTGAACAGAGAATGTATGAATTTCTCAAGATTGGTAACAGATAGAAACAAGAGAAAGTACACAGTGATTCATCTACCTAGAGAAGTTACAGAAGTTTACACAGAGAATTCCAAGTATAAGTACAAGAAAATAAGAGAGACTTAGAAAACTGGTAAAACCTACATTTTGGATAGAGTTGGGAGTACTTAGCACTGTGAAAACAGCACTTTCGCTGAAAGAAATCTACTTCTCTAAGACAGGGAAACAGTGAACAGAGAATGTATGAGTTTCTCAAGATTGGTAACAGATACAAACAAGAGAAAGTACACAGTGATTCATCTACCTAGAGAAGTTACAGAAGTTTACACAGAGAATTCCATGTATAAGTACAAGAAAATAAGAGAGACTTAGAAAACTGGTAAAACCAACATTTTGGATAGAGTTGGGAGTACTTAGCACTGTGAAAACAGCACTTTCGCCTAAAGAAATTTAGTTCTCTAAGTCCGTGTAACAGTGAACAGAGAATGTATGAGTTTCTCAAGATTGGTAACAGATAGAAACAAGAGAAAGTACACAGTGATTCATCTACCTAGAAAAGTAACAGAGGTTTACCCAGAGAATTCCAAGTATAAGTACAATAAAATAAGAGAGACTTAGAAAACTGGTAAAACCTACATTGTGGATAGAGTTGGGAGTACTTAGCACTGTGAAAACAGCACTTTCGCAGAAAGAAATCTACTTCTCTAAGACTGGGAAACACTGAACAGAGAATGTGTCAGTTTCCCAAGATTGGTAACAGATAGAAAGAAGAGAAAGTACGCAGTGATTCATCTACAGAGAAAAGTTACAGAGGTTTACACAGAGAATTCCAAGTATAAGTACAAGAAAATAAGAAAGACTTAGAAAACAGGTAAAACCTACATTGTTGATAGAGTTGGGAGTACTCAGCACTGTGAAAACAGCACTTTCGCAGAAAGAAATCTAGTTCTCTAAGACTGGGAAACCCTGAACAGAGAATGTGTCAGTTTCTCAAGATTGGTAACAGATAGAAAGAAGAGAAAGTACGCAGTGATTCATCTACATAGAAAAGTTACAGAGGTTTACACAGAGAATTCCAAGTATAAGTACAAGAAAATAAGAGAGACTTAGAAAACTGGTAAAACCTACATTGTTGATAGAGTTGGGAGTACTTAGCACTGTGAAAACAGCACTTTCTAAGAAAGAAATTTAGTTTTCTAAGTCCGTGAAACAGTGAACAGAGAATGTATGAGTTTCTCAAGATTGGTAACAGATAGAAACAAGAGAAACTACGCAGTGATTCATCTACATAGAAAAGTTACAGAAGTTTACACAGAGAATTCCATGTATAAGTACAAGAAAATAAGAGAGACTTAGAAAACCGGTAAAACCTACATTGTGGATAGAGTTGGGAGTACTTAGCACTGTGAAAACAGCACTTTCGCAGAAGGAAATCTACTTCTCTAACACTGGGAAACAGTGAACAGAGAATGTATGAGTTTCGCAAGATTGGTAACAGATAGAAACAAGAGAAAGTACGCAGTGATTCATCTACCTAGAAAAGTTACAGAGGTTTACAGAGAGAATTCCAAGTATAAGTACAACAAAATAAGAGAGACTTAGAAACCTGGTAAAACCTACATTGTTGATAGAGTTGTGAGTACTTAGCACTGTGAAAACAGCACTTTCGCAGAAAGAAATCTACTTCTCTAACACTGGGAAACAGTGAAGAGAGAATGTATGAGTTTCTCAAGATTGGTAACCGATAGAAACAAGAGAAAGTACGCAGTGATTCATCTACCTAGAAAAGTTACAGAGGTTTACACAGAGAATTCCAAGTATAAGTACAAGAAAATAAGAGAGACTTAGAAAACTGGTAAAACCTACATTGTTGATAGAGTTGGGAGTACTTAGCACTGTGAAAACAGCACTTTCACCGAAAGAAATTTAGTTCTCTAAGTCCGTGAAACAGTGAACAGAGAATGTACGAATTTCTCAAGATTGGTAACAGATAGAAACAAGAGAAAGTACACAGTGATTCATCTACCTAGAAAAGTAACACAGGTTTACACAGAGAATTCCAAGTATAAGTACAAGAAAATAAGAGGGACTTAGAAAAGTGGTAAAACCTACATTGTTGATAGAGTTGGGAGTACTTAGCACTGTGAAAACAGCACTTTCGCAGAAAGAAATCTACTTCTCTAACACTGGGAAACAGTGAACAGAGAATGTCTGAGTTTCTCAAGATTGGTAACAGATACAAACAAGAGAAAGTACACACTGATTCATCTACCTAGAAAAGTAACAGAGGTTTACACAGAGAATACCAAGTATAAGTACAAGAAAATAAGAGAGACTTAGAAAACTGGTAAAACCTACATTGTGGATAGAGTTGGGAGTACTTAGCACTGTGAAAACAGCACTTTCGCAGAAAGAAATCTACTTCTCTAAGACTGGGAAACACTGAACAGAGAATGTGTCAGTTTCTCAAGATTGGTAACAGATAGAAAGAAGAGAAAGTACGCAGTGATTCATCTACCTAGAAAAGTTACAGAGGTTTACACAGAGAATTCCAAGTATAAGTACAAGAAAATAAGAGAGACTTAGAAAACTGGTAAAACCTACATTGTGGAAAGAGTTGGGAGTACTTAGCACTGTGAAAACAGCACTTTCGCCGAAAGAAATTTAGTTCTCTAAGTCCGTGTAACAGTGAACAGAGAATGTATGAGTTTCTCAAGATTGGTGACAGATAGAAACAAGAGAAAGTACACAATGATTCATCTACCTAGAGAAGTTACAGAAGTTTACACAGAGAATTCCAAGTATAAGTACAAGAAAATAAGAGAGACTTAGAAAACTGGTAAAACCTACATTGTGGATAGAGTTGGGAGTACTTAGCACTGTGAAAACAGCACTTTCGCCGAAAGAAATTTAGTTCTCTAAGTCCGTGAAACAGTGAACAGAGAATGTAAGAGTTTCTCAAGATTGGTAACAGATAGAAACAAGAGAAAGTACACAGTGATTCATCTACCTAGAAAAGTAACAGAGGTTTACACAGAGAATACCAAGTATAAGTACAAGAAAATAAGAGAGACTTAGAAAACTGGTAAAACCTACATTGTGGATAGAGTTGGGAGTACTTAGGACTGTGAAAACAGCACTTTCGCAGAAAGAAATCTACTTGTCTAAGACTGGGAAACAGTGAACAGAGAATGTATGAGTTTCTCAAGATTGGTAACAGATACAAACAAGAGAAAGTACACAGTGATTCATCTACCTAGAGAAGTTACAGAAGTTTACACAGAGAATTCCATGTATAAGTACAAGAAAATAAGAGAGACTTAGAAAACTGGTAAAACCTACATTGTGGATAGAGTTGGGAGTACTTAGCACTGTGAAAACAGCACTTTCGCCGAAAGAAATTTAGTTCTCCAAGTCCGTGAAACAGTGAACAGAGAATGTATGAGTTTCTGAAGATTGGTAACAGATAGAAACAAGAGAAAGTACACAATGATTCATCTACCTAGAGAAGTTACAGAAGTTTACACAGAGAATTCCAAGTATAAGTACAAGAAAATAAGAGAGACTTAGAAAACTGGTAAAACCTACATTGTAGATAGAGTTGGGAGTACTTAGCACTGTGAAAACAGCACTTTCGCAGAAAGAAATCTACTTCTCTAAGACTGGGAAACAGTCAACAGAGAATGTATGAGTTTCTCAAGATTGGTAACAGATACAAACAAGAGAAAGTACACAGTGATTCATCTACCTAGAGAAGTTACAGAAGTTTACACAGAGAATTCCATGTATAAGTACAAGAAAATAAGAGAGACTTAGAAAACTGGTAAAACCAACATTTTGGATAGAGTTGGGAGTACTTAGCACTGTGAAAACAACACTTTCACCGAAAGAAATTTAGTTCTCTAAGTCCGTGAAACAGTGAACAGAGAATGTACGAATTTCTCAAGATTGGTAACAGATAGAAACAAGAGAAAGTACACAGTGATTCATCTACCTAGAAAAGTAACAGAGGTTTACACAGAGAATTCCAAGTATAAGTACAAGAAAATAAGAGAGACTTAGAAAAGTGGTAAAACCTACATTGTTGATAGAGTTGGGAGTACTTAGCACTGTGAAAACAGCACTTTCGCAGAAAGAAATCTACTTCTCTAACACTGGGAAACAGTGAACAGAGAATGTATGAGTTTCTCAAGATTGGTAACAGATAGAAACAAGAGAAAGTACGCACTGATTCATCTACCTAGAGAAGTTACAGAAGTTTACACAGAGAATTCCATGTATAAGTACAAGAAAATAAGAGAGACTTAGAAAACTGGTAAAACCTGCATTGTGGATAGAGTTGGGAGTACTTAGCACTGTGAAAACAGCACTTTCGCAGAAAGAAATCTACTTCTCTAAGACTGGGAAACACTGAACAGAGAATGTGTCAGTTTCTCAAGATTGGTAACAGATGAAAGAAGAGAAAGTACGCAGTGATTCATCTACATAGAAAAGTTACAGAGGTTTACACAGAGAATTCCAAGTATAAGTACAAGAAAATAAGAGAGACTTAGAAAACTGGTAAAACCTACATTGTGGATAGAGTTGGGAGTACTTAGCACTGTGAAAACAGCACTTTCGCCGAAAGAAATTTAGTTCTCTAAGTCCGTGAAACAGTGAACAGAGAATGTAAGAGTTTCTCAAGATTGGTAACAGATAGAAACAAGAGAAAGTACACAGTGATTTATCTACCTAGAAAAGTAACAGAGGTTTACACAGAGAATACCATGTATAAGTACAAGAAAATAAGAGAGACTAAGAAAACTGGTAAAACCTACATTGTGGATAGAGTTGGGAGTACTTAGGACTGTGAAAACAGCACTTTCGCAGAAAGAAATCTACTTCTCTAAGACTGGGAAACAGTGAACAGAGAATGTATGAGTTTCTCAAGATTGGTAACAGATACAAACAAGAGAAAGTACACAGTGATTCGTCTACCTAGAGAAGTTACAGAAGTTTACACAGAGAATTCCATGTATAAGTACAAGAAAATAAGAGAGACTTAGAAAACTGGTAAAACCTACATTGTGGATAGAGTCGGGAGTACTTAGCACTGTGAAAACAGCACTTTCGCAGAAAGAAATCTACTTCTCTAAGACTGGGAAACACTGAACAGAGAATGTGTCACTTTCTCAAGATTGGTAACAGATAGAAAGAAGAGAAAGTACGTGGTGATTCATCTACATAGAAAAGTTACAGAGGTTTACACAGAGAATTCCAAGTATAAGTACAAGAAAATAAGAGAGACTTAGAAAACTGGTAAAACCTACATTGTGGAAAGAGTTGGGAGTACTTAGCACTGTGAAAACAGCACTTTCGCCGAAAGAAATTTAGTTCTCTAAGTCCGCGTAACAGTGAACAGAGAATGTACGAGTCTCTCAAGATTGGTAACAGATAGAAACAAGAGAAAGTACACAATGATTCATCTACCTAGAAAAGTAACAGAGGTTTACACAGAGAATTCCAAGTATAAGTACAAGAAAATAAGAGAGACTTAGAAAACTGGTAAAACCTACATTGTGGATAGAGTTGGGAGTACTTAGGACTGTGAAAACAGCACTTTCGCAGAAAGAAATCTACTTGTCTAAGACTGGGAAACAGTGAACAGAGAATGTATGAGTTTCTCAAGATTGGTAACAGATACAAACAAGAGAAAGTACACAGTGATTCATCTACCTAGAGAAGTTACAGAAGTTTACACAGAGAATTCCATGTATAAGTACAAGAAAATAAGAGAGACTTAGAAAACTGGTAAAACCTACATTGTGGATAGAGTTGGGAGTACTTAGCACTGTGAAAACAGCACTTTCGCCGAAAGAAATTTAGTTCTCCAAGTCCGTGAAACAGTGAACAGAGAATGTATGAGTTTCTGAAGATTGGTAACAGATAGAAACAAGAGAAAGTACACAATGATTCATCTACCTAGAGAAGTTACAGAAGTTTACACAGAGAATTCCAAGTATAAGTACAAGAAAATAAGAGAGACTTAGAAAACTGGTAAAACCTACATTGTAGATAGAGTTGGGAGTACTTAGCACTGTGAAAACAGCACTTTCGCAGAAAGAAATCTACTTCTCTAAGACTGGGAAACAGTCAACAGAGAATGTATGAGTTTCTCAAGATTGGTAACAGATACAAACAAGAGAAAGTACACAGTGATTCATCTACCTAGAGAAGTTACAGAAGTTTACACAGAGAATTCCATGTATAAGTACAAGAAAATAAGAGAGACTTAGAAAACTGGTAAAACCAACATTTTGGATAGAGTTGGGAGTACTTAGCACTGTGAAAACAACACTTTCACCGAAAGAAATTTAGTTCTCTAAGTCCGTGAAACAGTGAACAGAGAATGTACGAATTTCTCAAGATTGGTAACAGATAGAAACAAGAGAAAGTACACAGTGATTCATCTACCTAGAAAAGTAACAGAGGTTTACACAGAGAATTCCAAGTATAAGTACAAGAAAATAAGAGAGACTTAGAAAAGTGGTAAAACCTACATTGTTGATAGAGTTGGGAGTACTTAGCACTGTGAAAACAGCACTTTCGCAGAAAGAAATCTACTTCTCTAACACTGGGAAACAGTGAACAGAGAATGTATGAGTTTCTCAAGATTGGTAACAGATAGAAACAAGAGAAAGTACGCACTGATTCATCTACCTAGAGAAGTTACAGAAGTTTACACAGAGAATTCCATGTATAAGTACAAGAAAATAAGAGAGACTTAGAAAACTGGTAAAACCTGCATTGTGGATAGAGTTGGGAGTACTTAGCACTGTGAAAACAGCACTTTCGCAGAAAGAAATCTACTTCTCTAAGACTGGGAAACACTGAACAGAGAATGTGTCAGTTTCTCAAGATTGGTAACAGATGAAAGAAGAGAAAGTACGCAGTGATTCATCTACATAGAAAAGTTACAGAGGTTTACACAGAGAATTCCAAGTATAAGTACAAGAAAATAAGAGAGACTTAGAAAACTGGTAAAACCTACATTGTGGATAGAGTTGGGAGTACTTAGCACTGTGAAAACAGCACTTTCGCCGAAAGAAATTTAGTTCTCTAAGTCCGTGAAACAGTGAACAGAGAATGTAAGAGTTTCTCAAGATTGGTAACAGATAGAAACAAGAGAAAGTACACAGTGATTTATCTACCTAGAAAAGTAACAGAGGTTTACACAGAGAATACCATGTATAAGTACAAGAAAATAAGAGAGACTAAGAAAACTGGTAAAACCTACATTGTGGATAGAGTTGGGAGTACTTAGGACTGTGAAAACAGCACTTTCGCAGAAAGAAATCTACTTCTCTAAGACTGGGAAACAGTGAACAGAGAATGTATGAGTTTCTCAAGATTGGTAACAGATACAAACAAGAGAAAGTACACAGTGATTCGTCTACCTAGAGAAGTTACAGAAGTTTACACAGAGAATTCCATGTATAAGTACAAGAAAATAAGAGAGACTTAGAAAACTGGTAAAACCTACATTGTGGATAGAGTCGGGAGTACTTAGCACTGTGAAAACAGCACTTTCGCAGAAAGAAATCTACTTCTCTAAGACTGGGAAACACTGAACAGAGAATGTGTCACTTTCTCAAGATTGGTAACAGATAGAAAGAAGAGAAAGTACGTGGTGATTCATCTACATAGAAAAGTTACAGAGGTTTACACAGAGAATTCCAAGTATAAGTACAAGAAAATAAGAGAGACTTAGAAAACTGGTAAAACCTACATTGTGGAAAGAGTTGGGAGTACTTAGCACTGTGAAAACAGCACTTTCGCCGAAAGAAATTTAGTTCTCTAAGTCCGCGTAACAGTGAACAGAGAATGTACGAGTCTCTCAAGATTGGTAACAGATAGAAACAAGAGAAAGTACACAATGATTCATCTACCTAGAAAAGTAACAGAGGTTTACACAGAGAATTCCAAGTATAAGTACAAGAAAATAAGAGAAACTTAGAAAACAGGTAAAACCTACATTGTGGATAGAGTTGGGAGTACTTAGCACTGTGAAAACAGCACTTTCGCAGAAAGAAATCTACTTCTCTAAGACTGGGAAACAGTGAACAGAGAATGTATGAGTTTCTCAAGATTGGTAACAGATAGAAACAAGAGAAAGTACACAGTGATTCATCTACCTAGAGAAATTACAGAAGTTACACAGAGAATTCCATGTATAAGTACAAGAAAATAAGAGAGACTTAGAAAACTGGTAAAACCTACATTGTGGATAGAGTTGGGAGTACTTAGCACTGTGAAAACAGCACTTTCGCAGAAAGAAATCTACTTCACTAAGACTGGGAAACACTGAACAGAGAATGTGTCAGTTTCTCAAGATTGGTAACAGATAGAAAGAAGAGAAAGTACGCAGTGATTCATCTACATAGAAAAGTTACAGAGTTTTACACGGAGAATTCCAAGTATAAGTACAAAAAATAAGGGAGACTTAGAAAACTGGTAAAACCTACATTGTTGATAGAGTTGGGAGTACTTAGCACTGTGAAAACAGCACTTTCGCAGAAAGAAATCTACTTCTCTAAGACTGGAAAACAGTGAACAGAGAACGTATGAGTTTCTCAAGATTGGTAACAGATACAAACAAGAGAAAGTACACAGTGATTCATCTACCTAGAGAAGTTACAGAAGTTTACACAGAGAATTCCATGTATAAGTACAAGAAAATAAGAGAGACTTAGAAAACTGGTAAAACCTACATTGTGGATAGAGTTGGGAGTACTTAGCACTGTGAAAACAGCACTTTCGCCGAAATAAATTTAGTTCTCCAAGTCCGTGAAACAGTGAACAGAGAATGTATGAGTTTCTGAAGATTGGTAACAGATAGAAACAAGAGAAAGTACACAGTGATTCATCTACCTAGAGAAGTTACAGAAGTTTACACAGAGAATTCCAAGTATAAGTACAAGAAAATAAGAGAGACTTAGAAAACTGGTAAAACCTACATTTTGGATAGAGTTGGGAGTACTTAGCACTGTGAAAACAGCACTTTCGCTGAAAGAAATCTACTTCTCTAAGACAGGGAAACAGTGAACAGAGAATGTATGAGTTTCTCAAGATTGGTAACAGATACAAACAAGAGAAAGTACACAGTGATTCATCTACCTAGAGAAGTTACAGAAGTTTACACAGAGAATTCCATGTATAAGTACAAGAAAATAAGAGAGACTTAGAAAAGTGGTAAAACCAACATTTTGGATAGAGTTGGGAGTACTTAGCACTGTGAAAACAGCACTTTCGCCGAAAGAAATTTAGTTCTCTAAGTCCGTGTAACAGTGAACAGAGAATGTATGAGTTTCTCAAGATTGGTAACAGATAGAAACAAGAGAAAGTACACAGTGATTCATCTACCTAGAAAAGTAACAGAGGTTTACCCAGAGAATTCCAAGTATAAGTACAATAAAATAAGAGAGACTTAGAAAACTGGTAAAACCTACATTGTGGATAGAGTTGGGAGTACTTAGCACTGTGAAAACAGCACTTTAGCAGAAAGACATCTACTTCTCTAAGACTGGGAAACACTGAACAGAGAATGTGTCAGTTTCCCAAGATTGGTAACAGATAGAAAGAAGAGAAAGTACGCAGTGATTCATCTACAGAGAAAAGTTACAGAGGTTTACACAGAGAATTCCAAGTATAAGTACAAGAAAATAAGAAAGACTTAGAAAACAGGTAAAACCTACATTGTTGATAGAGTTGGGAGTACTTAGCACTGTGAAAACAGCACTTTCGCAGAAAGAAAACTACTTCTCTAAGACTGGGAAACACTGAACAGAGAATGTGTCAGTTTCTCAAGATTGGTAACAGATAGAAAGAAGAGAAAGTACGCAGTGATTCATCTACATAGAAAAGTTACAGAGGTTTACACAGAGAATTCCAAGTATAAGTACAAGAAAATAAGAGAGACTTAGAAAACTGGTAAAACCTACATTGTTGATAGAGTTGGGAGTACTTAGCACTGTGAAAACAGCACTTTCGACGAAAGAAATTTAGTTCTCTAAGTCCGTGAACCAGTGAACAGAGAATGTATGAGTTTCTCAAGATTGGTAACAAATAGAAACAAGAGAAAGCACGCAGTGATTCATCTACCTAGAAAAGTTACAGAGGTTTACACAGAGAATTCCATGTATAAGTACAAGAAAATAAGAGAGACTTAGAAAACTGGTAAAACCTACATTGTTGATAGAGTTGGGAGTACTTAGCACTGTGAAAACAGCACTTTCGCAGAAAGAAATCTACTTCTCTAAGACTGGGAAACAGTGAACAGAGAATGTATGAATTTCTCAAGATTGGTAACAGATAGAAACAAGAGAAAGTACACAGTGATTCATCTACCGAGAGAAGTTACAGAAGTTTACACAGAGAATTCCATGTATAAGTACAAGAAAATAAGAGAGACTTAGAAAACTGGTAAAACCTACATTGTGGATAGATTTGGGAGTACT
The DNA here is from genome assembly GCA_028571685.1 of Heterohyrax brucei. Classification (NCBI taxonomy): domain Eukaryota; kingdom Metazoa; phylum Chordata; class Mammalia; order Hyracoidea; family Procaviidae; genus Heterohyrax; species Heterohyrax brucei. The sequence continues at coordinate 34,982,573 of CM053156.1, forward strand.
TAGCACTGTGAAAACAGCACTTTCGCCGAAAGAAATTTAGTTCTCTAAGTCCGTGTAACAGTGAACAGAGAATATATGAGTTTCTCAAGATTGGTAACAGATAGAAACAAGAGAAAGTACACAATGATTCATCTACCTAGAAAAGTAACAGAGGTTTACACAGAGAATTCCAAGTATAAGTACAAGAAAATAGGAGAGACTTAGAAAACAGGTAAAACCTACATTGTGGATAGAGTTGGGAGTACTTAGCACTGTGAAAACAGCACTTTCGCAGAAAGAAATCTACTTCTCTAAGACTGGAAAACAGTGAACAGAGATTGTATGAGTTTCTCAAGATTGGTAACAGATACAAACAAGAGAAAGTACACAGTGATTCATCTACCTAGAGAAGTTACAGAAGTTTACGCAGAGAATTCCATGTATAAGTACAAGAAAATAAGAGAGACTTAGAAAACTGGTAAAACCTACATTGTGGATAGAGTTGGGAGTACTTAGCACTGTGAAAACAGCACTTTCGCCGAAAGAAATTTAGTTCTCCAAGTCCGTGAAACAGTGAACAGAGAATGTATGAGTTTCTCAAGATTGGTAACAGATAGAAACAAGAGAAAGTACGCAGTGATTCATCTACATAGAAAAGTTACAGAGGTTTACACAGAGAATTCCAAGTATAAGTACAAGAAAATAAGAGAGACTTAGAAAACTGGTAAAACCTACATTTCAGATAGAGTTGGGAGTACTTAGCACTGTGAAAACAGCACTTTCGCAGAAAGAAATCTACTTCTCTAAGACTGGGAAACAGTGAACAGAGAATGTATGAGTTTCTCAAGATTGGTAACAGATACAAACAAGAGAAAGTACACAGTGATTCATCTAGCTAGAGAAGTTACAGAAGTTTACACAGAGAATTCCATGTATAAGTACAAGAAAATAAGAGAGACTTAGAAAACTGGTAAAACCTACATTGTGGATAGAGTTGGGAGTGCATAGCACTGTGAAAACAGCACTTTCGCAGAAAGAAATCTACTTCTCTAAGACTGGGAAACACTGAACAGAGAATGTGTCAGTTTCTCAAGATTGGTAACAGATAGAAAGAAGAGAAAGTACGCAGTGATTCATCTACATAGAAAAGTTACAGAGGTTTACACAGAGAATTCCAAGTATAAGTACAAGAAAATAAGAGAGACTTAGAAAACTGGTAAAACCTACATTGTGGATAGAGTTGGGAGTACTTAGCACTGTGAAAACAGCACTTTCGCCGAAAGAGATTTAGTTCTCTAAATACGTTTAACAGTGAACAGAGAATGTATGAGTTTCTCAAGATTGGTAACAGATAGAAACAAGAGAAAGTACACAATGATTCATGTACCTAGAAAAGTAACAGAGGTTTACACAGAGAATTCCAAGTATAAGTACAAGAAAATAAGAGAGACTTAGAAAACAGGTAAAACCTACATTGTGGATAGAGTTGGGAGTACTTAGCACTACGAAAACAGCACTTTCGCAGAAAGAAATCTACTTCTCTAAGACTGGGAAACAGTGAACAGAGAATGTATGAGTTTCTCAAGATTGGTAACAGATACAAACAAGAGAAAGTACACAGTGATTCATCTACCTAGAAAAGTAACAGAGGTTTACACAGAGAATTCCAAGTATAAGTACAAGAAAATAAGAGAGACTTAGAAAACTGGTAAAACCTACATTGTGGATAGAGTTGGGAGTACTTAGCACTGTGAAAACAGCACTTTCGCCGAAAGAGATTTAGTTGTCTAAATACGTGTAACAGTGAACAGAGAATGTATGAGTTTCTCAAGATTGGTAACAGATAGAAACAAGAGAAAGTACACAATGATTCATGTACCTAGAAAAGTAACAGAGGTTTTCACAGAGAATTCCAAGTATAAGTACAAGAAAATAAGAGAGACTTAGAAAACAGGTAAAACCTACATTGTGGATAGAGTTGGGAGTACTTAGCACTGTGAAAACAGCACTTTGGCAGAAAGAAATCTACTTCTCTAAGACTGGGAAACAGTGAACAGAGAATGTATGAGTTTCTCAAGATTGGTAACAGATAGAAAGAAGAGAAAGTACACAGTGATTCATCTAACTAGAGAAGTTACAGAAGTTTACGCAGAGAATTCCATGTATAAGTACAAGAAAATAAGAGAGACTTAGAAAACAGGTAAAACCTACATTGTGGATAGAGTTGGGAGTACTTAGCACTGTGAAAACAGCACTTTCGCAGAAAGAAATCTACTTCTCTAAGACTGGGAAACAGTGAACAGAGAATGTATGACTTTCTCAAGATTGGTAACAGATAGAAACGAGAGAAAGTACACAGTGATTCATCTACCTAGAGAAGTTACAGAAGTTTACGCAGAGAATTCCATGTATAAGTACAAGAAAATAAGAGAGACTTAGAAAACTGGTAAAACCCACATTGTGGATAGAGTTGGGAGTACTTAGCACTGTGAAAACAGCACTTTCGCAGAAAGAAATCTACTTCTCTAGGACTGGGAAACACTGAACGGAGAATGTGTCAGTTTCTCAAGATTGGTAACAGATAGAAAGAAGAGAAAGTACGCAGTAATTCATCTACATAGAAAAGTTACAGAGGTTTACACAGAGAATTCCAAGTATAAGTACAAGAAAATAAGAGAGACTTAGAAAACTGGTAAAACCTACATTGTAGATAGAGTTGGGAGTACTTAGCACTGTGAAAACAGCACTTTCGCCGAAAGAAATTTAGTTCTCTAAGTCCGTGTAACAGTGAACAGAGAATGTATGAGTTTCTCAAGATTGGTATCAGATAGAAACAAGAGAAAGTACACAATGATTCATCTACCTAGAAAAGTAACAGAGGTTTACACAGAGAATTCCAAGTATAAGTACAAGAAAATAAGAGAGACTTAGAAAACAGGTAAAACCTACATTGTGGATAGAGTTGGGAGTACTTAGCACTGTGAAAACAGCACTTTCGCAGAAAGAAATCTACTTCTCTAAGACTGGGAAACAGTGAACAGAGAATGTATGAGTTTCTCAAGATTGGTAACAGATACAAACAAGAGAAAGTACACAGTGATTCATCTACCTAGAGAAGTTACAGAAGTTTACACAGAGAATTCCATGTATAAGTACAAGAAAATAAGAGAGACTTAGAAAACTGGTAAAACCTACATTGTGGATAGAGTTGGGAGTACTTAGCACTGTGAAAACAGCACTTTCGCAGAAAGAAATCTACTTCTCTAAGACTGGGAAACACTGAACAGAGAATGTGTCGATTTCACAAGATTGGTAACAGATAGAAGGAAGAGAAAATACGCAGTGATTCATCTACATAGAAAAGTTATAGAGGTTTACACAGAGAATTCCAAGTATAAGTACAAGAAAATAAGAGAGACTTAGAAAACTGGTGAAACCTACATTGTGGATAGAGTTGGGAGTACTTAGCACTGTGAAAAAGCACGTTCGCCGAAAGAAATTTAGTTCTCTAAGTCCGTGAAACAGTGAACAGAGAATGTATGAGTTTCTCAAGATTGGTAACAGATAGAAAAAAGAGAAAGTACACAGTGATTCATCTGCATACAAAAGTTACAGAAGTTTACACAGAGAATTCCAAGTATAAGTACAAGAAACTAAGAGAGACTTAGAAAACTGGTAAAACCTACATTGTAGATAGAGTTGGGAGTACTTAGCACTGTGAAAACAGCACTTTCGCCAAAAGAAATTTAGTTCTCTAAGTCCGTGAAACAGTGAACAGAGAATGTATGAGTTTCTCAAGATTGGTAACAGATAGAAACAAGAAAAAGTACACAGTGATTCATCTACCTAGAGAAGTTACAGAAGTTTACACAGAGAATTCCATGTATAAGTACAAGAAAATAAGAGAGACTTAGAAAACTGGTAAAACCTACATTGTGGATAGAGTTGGGAGTACTTAGCACTGTGAAAACAGCACTTTCGCAGAAAGAAATCTACTTCTCTAAGACTGGGAAACACTGAACAGAGAATGTGTCAGTTTCTCAAGATTGGTAACAGATAGAAAGAAGAGAAAGTATGCAGTGATTCATCTACCTAGAAAAGTTACAGAGGTTTACACAGAGAATTCCAAGTAAAAGTACAAAAAATAAGAGATACTTAGAAAACTGGTAAAACCTACATTGTGGATAGAGTTGGGAGTACTTAGCACTGTGAAAACAGCACTTTCGCAGACAGAAATCTACTTCTCTAAGACTGGGAAACACTGAACAGAGAATGTGTCAGTTTCTCAAGATTGGTAACAGATAGAAAGAAGAGAAAGTACGCAGTGATTCATCTACATAGAAAAGTTACAGAGGTTTACCCAGAGAATTCCAAGTATAAGTACAAGAAAATAAGAGAGACTTAGAAAACTGGTAAAACCTACATTGTAGATAGAGTTGGGAGTACTTAGCACTGTGAAAACAGCACTTTCGCAGAAAGAAATCTACTTCTCTAAGACTGGAAAACAGTGAACAGAGAATGTATGAGTTTCTCAAGATTGGTAACAGATACAAACAAGAGAAAGTACACAGTGATTCATCTACCTAGAGAAGTTACAGAAGTTTACACAGAGAATTCCATGTATAAGTACAAGAAAATAAGAGAGACTTAGAAAACTGGTAAAACCTACATTGTGGATAGAGTTGGGAGTACTTAGCACTGTGAAAACAGCACTTTCGCCGAAAGAAATTCAGTTCTCCAAGTCCTTGAAACAGTGAACAGAGAATGTATGAGTTTCTGAAGATTAGTAACAGATAGAAACAAGAGAAAGTACACAGTGATTCATCTACCTAGAGAAGTTACAGAAGTTTACACAGAGAACTCCAAGTATAAGTACAAGAAAATAAGAGAGACTTAGAAAACTGGTAAAACCTACATTGTAGATAGAGTTGGGAGTACTTAGCACTGTGAAAACAGCACTTTCGCAGAAAGAAATCTACTTCTCTAAGACTGGGAAACAGTGATCAGAGAATGTATGAGTTTCTCAAGATTGGTAACAGATACAAACAAGAGAAAGTACACAGTGATTCATCTACCTAGAGAAGTTACAGAAGTTTACACAGAGAATTCCATGTATAAGTACAAGAAAATAAGAGAGACTTAGAAAACTGGTAAAACCTACATTGTGGATAGAGTTGGGAGTACTTAGCACTGTGAAAACAGCACTTTAGCCGAAAGAGATTTAGTTCTCTAAATACGTGTAACAGTGAACAGAGAATGTATGAGTTTCTCAAGATTGGTAACAGATAGAAACAAGAGAAAGTACACAATGATTCATGTACCTAGAAAAGTTACAGAGGTTTACACAGAGAATTCCAAGTATAAGTACAAGAAAATAAGAGAGACTTAGAAAACTGGTAAAACCTACATTGTGGATAGAGTTGGGAGTACTTAGCACTGTGAAAACAGCACTTTCGCCGAAAGAAATTTAGTTCTCTAAGTCCGTGTAACAGTGAACAGAGAATGTATGAGTTTCTCAAGATTGGTAACAGATAGAAACAAGAGAAAGTACACAATGATTCATCTACCTAGAAAAGTAACAGAGGTTTACACAGAGAATTCCAAGTATAAGTACAAGGAAATAAGAGAGACTTAGAAAACAGGTGAAACCTACATTGTGGATAGAGTTGGGAGTACTTAGCACTGTGAAAACAGCACTTTCGCAGAAAGAAATCTACTTCTCTAAGACTGGGAAACAGTGAACAGAGAATGTATGAGTTTCTCAAGATTGGTAACAGATAGAAACAAGAGAAAGTACGCAGTGATTCATCTACATAGAAAAGTTACAGAGGTTTACACATAGAATTCCAAGTATAAGTACAAGAAAATAAGAGAGACTTAGAAAACTGGTAAAACCTACATTGTGGATAGAGTTGGGAGTACTTAGCACTGTGAAAACAGCACTTTCGCCGAAAGAGATTTAGTTCTCTAAATACGTGTAACACTGAACAGAGAATGTATGAGTTTCTCAAGATTGGTAACAGATACAAACAAGAGAAAGTACACAGTGATTCATCTACCTAGAGAAGTTACAGAAGTTTACACAGAGAATTCCATGTATAAGTACAAGAAAATAAGAGAGACTTAGAAAACTGGTAAAACCTACATTGTGGATAGAGTTGGGAGTACTTAGCACTGTGAAAACAGCACTTTCGCAGAAAGAAATCTACTTCTCTAAGACTGGGAAACACTGAACAGAGAATGTGTCAGTTTCTCAAGATTGGTAACAGATAGAAAGAAGAGAAAGTACGCAGTGATTCATCTACATTGAAAAGTTACAGAGGTTTACACAGAGAATTCCAAGTATAAGTACAAGAAAATAAGAGAGACTTAGAAAACTGGTAAAACCTACATTGTGGATAGAGTTGGGAGTACTTAGCACTGTGAAAACAGCACTTTCGCCGAAAGAAATTTAGTTCTCTAAGTCCGTGTAACAGTGAACAGAGAATGTATGAGTTTCTCAAGATTGGTAACAGATAGAAACAAGAGAAAGTACACAATGATTCATCTACCTAGAAAAGTAACAGAGGTTTACACAGAGAATTCCAAGTATAAGTACAAGGAAATAAGAGAGACTTAGAAAACAGGTAAAACCTACATTGTGGATAGAGTTGGGAGTACTTAGCACTGTGAAAACAGCACTTTGGCAGAAAGAAATCTACTTCTCTAAGACTGGGAAACAGTGAACAGAGAATGTATGAGTTTCTCAAGATTGGTAACAGATAGAAACAAGAGAAAGTACACAGTGATTCATCTACCTAGAGAAGTTACAGAAGTTTACGCAGAGAATTCCATGTATAAGTACAACAAAATAAGAGAGACTTAGAAAAGAGGTAAAACCTACATTGTGGATAGAGTTGGGAGTACTTAGCACTGTGAAAACAGCACTTTCGCAGAAAGAAATCTACTTCTCTAAGACTGGGAAACAGTGAACAGAGAATGTATGACTTTCTCAAGATTGGTAACAGATAGAAACAAGAGAAAGTACCCAGTCATTCATCTACCTAGAAAAGTAACAGAGGTTTACACAGAGAATTCCAAGTATAAGTACAAGAAAATAAGAGAGACTTAGAAAACAGGTAAAACCTACATTGTTGATAGAGTTAGGAGTACTTAGCACTGTGAAAACAGCACTTTCGCAGAAAGAAATCTACTTCTCTAAGACTGGGAAATACTGAACAGAGAATGTGTCAGTTTCTCAAGATTGGTAACAGATAGAAAGAAGAGAAAGTACGCAGTGATTCATCTACATAGAAAAGTTACAGAGGTTTACACAGAGAATTCCAAGTATAAGTACAAGAAAATAAGAGAGACTTAGAAATCTGGTAAAACCTACATTGTTGATAGAGTTGGGAGTACTTAGCACTGTGAAAACAGCACTTTCTCAGAAAGAAATTTAGTTCTCTAAGTCCGTGAAACAGTGAACAGAGAATGTATGAGTTTCTCAAGATTGGTAACAGATAGAAACAAGGGAAAGTACGCAGTGATTCATCTACCTAGAAAAGTTACAGAGGTTTACACAGAGAATTCCAAGTATAAGTACAATAAAATAAGAGAGACTTAAAAAACTGGTAAAACCTACATTGTTGATAGAGTTGGGAGTACTTAGCACTGTGAAAACAGCACTTTCGCAGAAAGAAATCTACTTCTCTAAGACTGGGAAACAGAGAACAGAGAATGTATGAGTTTCTCAAGATTGGTAACAGATAGAAACAAGAGAAAGTACACAGTGATTCATCTACCTAGAGAAGTTACAGAGGTTTACACAGAGAATTCCATGTATCAGTACAAGAAAATAAGAGAGACTTAGAAAACTGGTAAAACCTACATTGTGGATAGAGTTGGGAGTACTTAGCACTGTGAAAACAGCACTTTCGCAGAAAGAAATCTACTTCTCTAAGACTGGGAAACACTGAACAGAGAATGTGTCAGTTTCCCAAGATTGGTAACAGATAGAAAGAAGAGAAAGTACGCAGTGATTCATCTACATAGAAAAGTTACAGAGGTTTACACAGAGAATTCCAAGTATAAGTACAAGAAAATAAGAGAGACTTAGAAAACTGGTAAAACCTACATTGTGGATAGAGTTGGGAGTACTTAGCACTGTGAAAACAGCACTTTCGCCGAAAGAGATTTAGTTCTCTAAATACGTGTAACAGTGAACAGAGAATGTATGAGTTTCTCAAGATTGGTAACAGATAGAAACAAGAGAAAGTACACAATGATTCATGTACCTAGAAAAGTAACAGAGGTTTACACAGAGAATTCCAAGTATAAGTACAAGAAAATAAGAGAGACTTAGAGAACAGGTAAAACCTACATTGTGGATAGAGTTGGGAGTACTTAGCACTGTGAAAACAGCACTTTCGCAGAAAGAAATCTACTTCTCTAAGACTGCGAAACAGTGAACAGAGAATGTATGAGTTTCTCAAGATTGGTAACAGATAGAAACAAGAGAAAGTACACAGTGATTCATCTACCTAGAGAAGTTACAGAAGTTTACACAGAGAATTCCATGTATAAGTACAAGAAAATAAGAGAGACTTAGAAAACTGGTAAAACCTACATTGTGGATAGAGTTGGGAGTACTTAGCACTGTGAAAACAGCACTTTCGCCGAAAGAAATTCAGTTCTCCAAGTCCTTGAAACAGTGAACAGAGAATGTATGAGTTTCTGAAGATTAGTAACAGATAGAAACAAGAGAAAGTACACAGTGATTCATCTACCTAGAGAAGTTACAGAAGTTTACACAGAGAACTCCAAGTATAAGTACAAGAAAATAAGAGAGACTTAGAAAACTGGTAAAACCAACATTTTGGATAGAGTTGGGAGTACTTAGCACTGTGAAAACAGCACTTTCGCCGAAAGAAATTTAGTTCTCTAAGTCCGTGTAACAGTGAACAGAGAATGTATGAGTTTCTCAAGATTGGTAACAGACAGAAACAAGAGAAAGTACCCAGTGATTCATCTACCTAGAAAAGTAACAGAGGTTTACACAGAGAATTCCAAGTATAAGTACAAGAAAATAAGAGAGACTTAGAAAACAGGTAAAACCTACATTGTTGATAGAGTTGGGAGTACTTAGCACTGTGAAAACAGCACTTTCGCAGAAAGAAATCTACTTCTCTAAGACTGGGAAACACTGAACAGAGAATGTGTCAGTTTCTCAAGATTGGTAACAGATAGAAAGAGAGAAAGTACGCAGTGATTCATCTACATAGAAAAGTTACAGAGGTTTACACAGAGAATTCCAAGTATAAGTACAAGAAAATAAGAGAGACTTAGAAAACTGGTAAAACCTACATTGTGGATAGAGTTGGGAGTACTTAGCACTGTGAAAACAGCACTTTAGCCGAAAGAGATTTAGTTCTCTAAATACGTGTAACAGTGAACAGAGAATGTATGAGTTTCTCAAGATTGGTAACAGATAGAAACAAGAGAAAGTACACAATGATTCATCTACCTAGAAAAGTAACAGAGGTTTACACAGAGAATTCCAAGTATAAGTACAAGGAAATAAGAGAGACTTAGAAAACAGGTGAAACCTACATTGTGGATAGAGTTGGGAGTACTTAGCACTGTGAAAACAGCACTTTCGCAGAAAGAAATCTACTTCTCTAAGACTGGGAAACAGTGAACAGAGAATGTATGAGTTTCTCAAGATTGGTAACAGATAGAAACAAGAGAAAGTACGCAGTGATTCATCTACATAGAAAAGTTACAGAGGTTTACACAGAGAATTCCAAGTATAAGTACAAGAAAATAAGAGAGACTTAGAAAACTGGTAAAACCTACATTGTGGATAGAGTTGGGAGTACTTTGCACTGTGAAAACAGCACTTTCGCAGAAAGAAATCTACTTCTCTAAGACTGGGAAACACTGAACAGAGAATGTGTCAGTTTCTCAAGATTGGTAACAGATAGAAAGAAGAGAAAGTATGCAGTGATTCATCTACCTAGAAAAGTTACAGAGGTTTACACAGAGAATTCCAAGTAAAAGTACAAAAAATAAGAGAGACTTAGAAAACTGGTAAAACCTACATTGTGGATAGAGTTGGGAGTACTTAGCACTGTGAAAACAGCACTTTCGCAGAAAGAAATCTACTTCTCTAAGACTGGGAAACACTGAACAGAGAATGTGTCAGTTTCTCAAGATTGGTAACAGATAGAAAGAAGAGAAAGTACGCAGTGATTCATCTACATAGAAAAGTTACAGAGGTTTACACAGAGAATTCCAAGTATAAGTACAAGAAAATAAGAGAGACTTAGAAAACTGGTAAAACCTACATTGTAGATAGAGTTGGGAGTACTTAGCACTGTGAAAACAGCACTTTCGCAGAAAGAAATCTACTTCTCTAAGACTGGAAAACAGTGAACAGAGAATGTATGAGTTTCTCAAGATTGGTAACAGATACAAACAAGAGAAAGTACACAGTGATTCATCTACCTAGAGAAGTTACAGAAGTTTACACAGAGAATTCCATGTATAAGTACAAGAAAATAAGAGAGACTTAGAAAACTGGTAAAACCTACATTGTGGATAGAGTTGGGAGTACTTAGCACTGTGAAAACAGCACTTTCGCCGAAAGAAATTCAGTTCTCCAAGTCCTTGAAACAGTGAACAGAGAATGTATGAGTTTCTGAAGATTAGTAACAGATAGAAACAAGAGAAAGTACACAGTGATTCATCTACCTAGAGAAGTTACAGAAGTTTACACAGAGAACTCCAAGTATAAGTACAAGAAAATAAGAGAGACTTAGAAAACTGGTAAAACCTACATTGTAGATAGAGTTGGGAGTACTTAGCACTGTGAAAACAGCACTTTCGCAGAAAGAAATCTACTTCTCTAAGACTGGGAAACAGTGATCAGAGAATGTATGAGTTTCTCAAGATTGGTAACAGATACAAACAAGAGAAAGTACACAGTGATTCATCTACCTAGAGAAGTTACAGAAGTTTACACAGAGAATTCCATGTATAAGTACAAGAAAATAAGAGAGACTTAGAAAACTGGTAAAACCAACATTTTGGATAGAGTTGGGAGTACTTAGCACTGTGAAAACAGCACTTTCGCCGAAAGAAATTTAGTTCTCTAAGTCCGTGTAACAGTGAACAGAGAATGTATGAGTTTCTCAAGATTGGTAACAGATAGAAACAAGAGAAAGTACCCAGTGATTCATCTACCTAGAAAAGTAACAGAGGTTTACACAGAGAATTCCAAGTATAAGTACAAGAAAATAAGAGAGACTTAGAAAACAGGTAAAACCTACATTGTTGATAGAGTTGGGAGTACTTAGCACTGTGAAAACAGCACTTTCGCAGAAAGAAATCTACTTCTCTAAGACTGGGAAACACTGAACAGAGAATGTGTCAGTTTCTCAAGATTGGTAACAGATAGAAAGAAGAGAAAGTACGCAGTGATTCATCTACATAGAAAAGTTACAGAGGTTTACACAGAGAATTCCAAGTATAAGTACAAGAAAATAAGAGAGACTTAGAAAACTGGTAAAACCTACATTGTGGATAGAGTTGGGAGTACTTAGCACTGTGAAAACAGCACTTTAGCCGAAAGAGATTTAGTTCTCTAAATACGTGTAACAGTGAACAGAGAATGTATGAGTTTCTCAAGATTGGTAACAGATAGAAACAAGAGAAAGTACACAATGATTCAAGTACCTAGAAAAGTTACAGAGGTTTACACAGAGAATTCCAAGTATAAGTACAAGAAAATAAGAGAGACTTAGAAAACTGGTAAAACCTACATTGTGGATAGAGTTGGAAGTACTTAGCAATGTGAAAACAGCACTTTCGCCGAAAGAAATTTAGTTCTCTAAGTCCGTGTAACAGTGAACAGAGAATGTATGAGTTTCTCAAGATTGGTAACAGATAGAAACAAGAGAAAGTACACAATGATTCATCTACCTAGAAAAGTAACAGAGGTTTACACAGAGAATTCCAAGTATAAGTACAAGGAAATAAGAGAGACTTAGAAAACAGGTGAAACCTACATTGTGGATAGAGTTGGGAGTACTTAGCACTGTGAAAACAGCACTTTCGCAGAAAGAAATCTACTTCTCTAAGACTGGGAAACAGTGAACAGAGAATGTATGAGTTTCTCAAGATTGGTAACAGATAGAAACAAGAGAAAGTACGCAGTGATTCATCTACATAGAAAAGTTACAGAGGTTTACACAGAGAATTCCAAGTATAAGTACAAGAAAATAAGAGAGACTTAGAAAACTGGTAAAACCTACATTGTGGATAGAGTTGGGAGTACTTAGCACTGTGAAAACAGCACTTTCGCCGAAAGAGATTTAGTTCTCTAAATACGTGTAACAGTGAACAGAGAATGTATGAGTTTCTCAAGATTGGTAACAGATAGAAACAAGAGAAAGTACACAATGATTCATGTACCTAGAAAAGTAACAGAGGTTTACACAGAGAATTCCAAGTATAAGTACAAGAAAATAAGAGAGACTTAGAAAACAGGTAAAACCTACATTGTGGATAGAGTTGGGAGTACTTAGCACTGTGAAAACAGCACTTTCGCAGAAAGAAATCTACTTCTCTAAGACTGCGAAACAGTGAACAGAGAATGTATGAGTTTCTCAAGATTGGTAACAGATACAAACAAGAGAAAGTACACAGTGATTCATCTACCTAGAGAAGTTACAGAAGTTTACACAGAGAATTCCATGTATAAGTACAAGAAAATAAGAGAGACTTAGAAAACTGGTAAAACCTACATTGTGGATAGAGTTGGGAGTACTTAGCACTGTGAAAACAGCACTTTCGCCGAAAGAAATTCAGTTCTCCAAGTCCTTGAAACAGTGAACAGAGAATGTATGAGTTTCTGAAGATTAGTAACAGATAGAAACAAGAGAAAGTACACAGTGATTCATCTACCTAGAGAAGTTACAGAAGTTTACACAGAGAACTCCAAGTATAAGTACAAGAAAATAAGAGAGACTTAGAAAACTGGTAAAACCTACATTGTAGATAGAGTTGGGAGTACTTAGCACTGTGAAAACAGCACTTTCGCAGAAAGAAATCTACTTCTCTAAGACTGGGAAACAGTGATCAGAGAATGTATGAGTTTCTCAAGATTGGTAACAGATACAAACAAGAGAAAGTACACAGTGATTCATCTACCTAGAGAAGTTACAGAAGTTTACACAGAGAATTCCATGTATAAGTACAAGAAAATAAGAGAGACTTAGAAAACTGGTAAAACCAACATTTTGGATAGAGTTGGGAGTACTTAGCACTGTGAAAACAGCACTTTCGCCGAAAGAAATTTAGTTCTCTAAGTCCGTGTAACAGTGAACAGAGAATGTATGAGTTTCTCAAGATTGGTAACAGATAGAAACAAGAGAAAGTACCCAGTGATTCATCTACCTAGAAAAGTAACAGAGGTTTACACAGAGAATTCCAAGTATAAGTACAAGAAAATAAGAGAGACTTAGAAAACAGGTAAAACCTACATTGTTGATAGAGTTGGGAGTACTTAGCACTGTGAAAACAGCACTTTCGCAGAAAGAAATCTACTTCTCTAAGACTGGGAAACACTGAACAGAGAATGTGTCAGTTTCTCAAGATTGGTAACAGATAGAAAGAAGAGAAAGTACGCAGTGATTCATCTACATAGAAAAGTTACAGAGGTTTACACAGAGAATTCCAAGTATAAGTACAAGAAAATAAGAGAGACTTAGAAAACTGGTAAAACCTACATTGTGGATAGAGTTGGGAGTACTTAGCACTGTGAAAACAGCACTTTAGCCGAAAGAGATTTAGTTCTCTAAATACGTGTAACAGTGAACAGAGAATGTATGAGTTTCTCAAGATTGGTAACAGATAGAAACAAGAGAAAGTACACAATGATTCATGTACCTAGAAAAGTAACAGAGGTTTTCACAGAGAATTCCAAGTATAAGTACAAGAAAATAAGAGAGACTTAGAAAACAGGTAAAACCTACATTGTGGATAGAGTTGGGAGTACTTAGCACTGTGAAAACAGCACTTTCGCAGAAAGAAATCTACTTCTCTAAGACTGGGAAACAGTGAACAGAGAATGTATGAGTTTCTCAAGATTGGTAACAGATAGAAACAAGAGAAAGTACACAGTGATTCATCTACCTAGAGAAGTTACAGAAGTTTACGCAGAGAATTCCATGTATAAGTACAAGAAAATAAGAGAGACTTAGAAAACAGGTAAAACCTACATTGTGGATAGAGTTGGGAGTACTTAGCACTGTGAAAACAGCACTTTCGCAGAAAGAAATCTACTTCTCTAAGACTGGGAAACAGTGAACAGAGAATGTATGACTTTCTCAAGATTGGTAACAGATAGAAACGAGAGAAAGTACACAGTGATTCATCTACCTAGAGAAGTTACAGAAGTTTACGCAGAGAATTCCATGTATAAGTACAAGAAAATAAGAGAGACTTAGAAAACTGGTAAAACCCACATTGTGGATAGAGTTGGGAGTACTTAGCACTGTGAAAACAGCACTTTCGCAGAAAGAAATCTACTTCTCTAAGACTGGGAAACACTGAACAGAGAATGTGTCAGTTTCTCAAGATTGGTAACAGATAGAAAGAAGAGAAAGTACGCAGTGATTCATCTACATAGAAAAGTTACAGAGGTTTACACAGAGAATTCCAAGTATAAGTACAAGAAAATAAGAGAGACTTAGAAAACTGGTAAAACCTACATTGTGGATAGAGTTGGGAGTACTTAGCACTGTGAAAACAGCACTTTCGCAGAAAGAAATCTACTTCTCTAGGACTGGGAAACACTGAACGGAGAATGTGTCAGTTTCTCAAGATTGGTAACAGATAGAAAGAAGAGAAAGTACGCAGTAATTCATCTACATAGAAAAGTTACAGAGGTTTACACAGAGAATTCCAAGTATAAGTACAAGAAAATAAGAGAGACTTAGAAAACTGGTAAAACCTACATTGTAGATAGAGTTGGGAGTACTTAGCACTGTGAAAACAGCACTTTCGCCGAAAGAAATTTAGTTCTCTAAGTCCGTGTAACAGTGAACAGAGAATGTATGAGTTTCTCAAGATTGGTAACAGATAGAAACAAGAGAAAGTACCCAGTCATTCATCTACCTAGAAAAGTAACAGAGGTTTACACAGAGAATTCCAAGTATAAGTACAAGAAAATAAGAGAGACTTAGAAAACAGGTAAAACCTACATTGTTGATAGAGTTAGGAGTACTTAGCACTGTGAAAACAGCACTTTCGCAGAAAGAAATCTACTTCTCTAAGACTGGGAAACACTGAACAGAGAATGTGTCAGTTTCTCAAGATTGGTAACAGATAGAAAGAAGAGAAAGTACGCAGTGATTCATCTACATAGAAAAGTTACAGAGGTTTACACAGAGAATTCCAAGTATAAGTACAAGAAAATAAGAGAGACTTAGAAAACTGGTAAAACCTACATTGTTGATAGAGTTGGGAGTACTTAGCACTGTGAAAACAGCACTTTCTCAGAGAGAAATTTAGTTCTCTAAGTCCGTGAAACAGTGAACAGAGAATGTATGAGTTTCTCAAGATTGTTAACAGATAGAAACAAGGGAAAGTACGCAGTGATTCATCTACCTAGAAAAATTACAGAGGTTTACACAGAGAATTCCAAGTATAAGTACAAGAAAATAAGAGAGACTTAAAAAACTGGTAAAACCTACATTGTTGATAGAGTTGGGAGTACTTAGCACTGTGAAAACAGCACTTTCGCAGAAAGAAATTTACTTCTCTAAGACTGGGAAACAGTGAACAGAGAATGTATGAGTTTCTCAAGATTGGTAACAGATAGAAACAAGAGAAAGTACACAGTGATTCATCTACCTAGAGAAGTTACAGAAGTTTACACAGAGAATTCCATGTATCAGTACAAGAAAATAAGAGAGACTTAGAAAACTGGTAAAACCTACATTGTGGATAGAGTTGGGAGTACTTAGCACTGTGAAAACAGCACTTTCGCAGAAAGAAATCTACTTCTCTAAGACTGGGAAACACTGAACAGAGAATGTGTCAGTTTCCCAAGATTGGTAACAGATAGAAAGAAGAGAAAGTACGCAGTGATTCATCTACATAGAAAAGTTACAGAGGTTTACACAGAGAATTCCAAGTATAAGTACAAGAAAATAAGAGAGACTTAGAAAACTGGTAAAACCTACATTGTGGATAGAGTTGGGAGTACTTAGCACTGTGAAAACAGCACTTTCGCCGAAAGAGATTTAGTTCTCTAAATACGTGTAACAGTGAACAGAGAATGTATGAGTTTCTCAAGATTGGTAACAGATAGAAACAAGAGAAAGTACCCAATGATTCATGTACCTAGAAAAGTAACAGAGGTTTACACAGAGAATACCAAGTATAAGTACACGAAAATAAGAGAGACTTAGAAAACAGGTAAAACCTACATTGTGGATAGAGTTGGGAGTACTTAGCACTGTGAAAACAGCACTTTCGCAGAAAGAAATCTACTTCTCTAAGACTGCGAAACAGTGAACAGAGAATGTATGAGTTTCTCAAGATTGGTAACAGATACAAACAAGAGAAAGTACACAGTGATTCATCAACCTAGAGAAGTTACAGAAGTTTACACAGAGAATTCCATGTATAAGTACAAGAAAATAAGAGAGACTTAGAAAACTGGTAAAACCTACATTGTGGATAGAGTTGGGAGTACTTAGCACTGTGAAAACAGCACTTTCGCCGAAAGAAATTCAGTTCTCCAAGTTCTTGAAACAGTGAACAGAGAATGTATGAGTTTCTGAAGATTAGTAACAGATAGAAACAAGAGAAAGTACACAGTGATTCATCTACCTAGAGAAGTTACAGAAGTTTACACAGAGAACTCCAAGTATAAGTACAAGAAAATAAGAGAGACTTAGAAAACTGGTAAAACCTACATTGTAGATAGAGTTGGGAGTACTTAGCACTGTGAAAGCAGCACTTTCGCAGAAAGAAATCTACTTCTCTAAGACTGGGAAACAGTGATCAGAGAATGTATGAGTTTCTCAAGATTGGTAACAGATACAAACAAGAGAAAGTACACAGTGATTCATCTACCTAGAGAAGTTACAGAAGTTTACACAGAGAATTCCATGTATAAGTACAAGAAAATAAGAGAGACTTAGAAAACTGGTAAAACCAACATTTTGGATAGAGTTGGGAGTACTTAGCACTGTGAAAACAGCACTTTCGCCGAAAGAAATTTAGTTCTCTAAGTCCGTGTAACAGTGAACAGAGAATGTATGAGTTTCTCAAGATTGGTAACAGATAGAAACAAGAGAAAGTACCCAGTGATTCATCTACCTAGAAAAGTAACAGAGGTTTACACAGAGAATTCCAAGTATAAGTACAAGAAAATAAGAGAGACTTAGAAAACAGGTAAAACCTACATTGTGGATAGAGTTGGGAGTACTTAGCACTGTGAAAACAGCACTTTCGCAGAAAGAAATCTACTTCTCTAAGACTGGGAAACACTGAACAGAGAATGTGTCATTTTCTCAAGATTGGTAACAGATAGAAAGAGAGAAAGTACGCAGTGATTCATCTACATAGAAAAGTTACAGAGGTTTACACAGAGAATTCCAAGTATAAGTACAAGAAAATAAGAAAGACTTAGAAAACTGGTAAAACCTACATTGTGGATAGAGTTGGGAGTACTTAGCACTGTGAAAACAGCACTTTAGCCGAAAGAGATTTAGTTCTCTAAATACGTGTAACAGTGAACAGAGAATGTATGAGTTTCTCAAGATTGGTAACAGATAGAAACAAGAGAAAGTACACAATGATTCATCTACCTAGAAAAGTAACAGAGGTTTACACAGAGAATTCCAAGTATAAGTACAAGGAAATAAGAGAGACTTAGAAAACAGGTGAAACCTACATTGTGGATAGAGTTGGGAGTACTTAGCACTGTGAAAACAGCACTTTCGCAGAAAGAAATCTACTTCTCTAAGACTGGGAAACAGTGAACAGAGAATGTATGAGTTTCTCAAGATTGGTAACAGATAGAAACAAGAGAAAGTACGCAGTGATTCATCTACATAGAAAAGTTACAGAGGTTTACACAGAGAATTCCAAGTATAAGTACAAGAAAATAAGAGAGACTTAGAAAACTGGTAAAACCTACATTGTGGATAGAGTTGGGAGTACTTAGCACTGTGAAAACAGCACTTTCGCAGAAAGAAATCTACTTCTCTAAGACTGGGAAACACTGAACAGAGAATGTGTCAGTTTCTCAAGATTGGTAACAGATAGAAAGAAGAGAAAGTACGCAGTGATTCATCTACATAGAAAAGTTACAGAGGTTTACACAGAGAATTCCAAGTATAAGTACAAGAAAATAAGAGAGACTTAGAAAACTGGTAAAACCTACATTGTGGATAGAGTTGGGAGTACTTAGAACTGTGAAAACAGCACTTTCGCAGAAAGAAATCTACTTCTCTAAGACTGGGAAACACTGAACGGAGAATGTGTCAGTTTCTCAAGATTGGTAACAGATAGAAACAAGAGAAAGTACGCAGTGATTCATCTACATAGAAAAGTTACAGAGGTTTACACAGAGAATTCCAAGTATAAGTATAAGAAAATAAGAGAGACTTAGAAAACTGGTAAAACCAACATTTTGGATAGAGTTGGGAGTACTTAGCACTGTGAAAACAGCACTTTCGCAGAAAGAAATCTACTTCTCTAAGACTGGGAAACACTGAACAGAGAATGTGTCAGTTTCTCAAGATTGGTAACAGACAGAAAGAAGAGAAAGTATGCAGTGATTCATCTACCTAGAAAAGTTACCGAGGTTTACACAGAGAATTCCAAGTAAAAGTACAAAAAATAAGAGAGACTTAGAAAACTGGTAAAACCTACATTGTGGATAGAGTTGGGAGTACTTAGCACTGTGAAAACAGCACTTTCGCAGAAAGAAATCTACTTCTCTAAGACTGGGAAACACTGAACAGAGAATGTGTCAGTTTCTCAAGATTGGTAACAGCTAGAAAGAAGAGAAAGTACGCAGTGATTCATCTACATAGAAAAGTTACAGAGGTTTACACAGAGAATTCCAAGTATAAGTACAAGAAAATAAGAGAGACTTAGAAAACTGGTAAAACCTACATTGTAGATAGAGTTGGGAGTACTTAGCACTGTGAAAACAGCACTTTCGCAGAAAGAAATCTACTTCTCTAAGACTGGGAAACACTGAACAGAGAATGTGTCAGTTTCTCAAGATTGGTAACAGATAGAAAGAAGAGAAAGTACGCAGTGATTCATCTACATAGAAAAGTTACAGAGGTTTACACAGAGAATTCCAAGTATAAGTACAAGAAAATAAGAGAGACTTAGAAAACTGGTAAAACCTACATTGTGGATAGAGTTGGGAGTACTTAGCACTGTGAAAACAGCACTTTCGCCGAAAGAAATTCAGTTCTCCAAGTCCTTGAAACAGTGAACAGAGAATGTATGAGTTTCTGAAGATTAGTAACAGATAGAAACAAGAGAAAGTACACAGTGATTCATCTACCTAGAGAAGTTACAGAAGTTTACACAGAGAACTCCAAGTATAAGTACAAGAAAATAAGAGAGACTTAGAAAACTGGTAAAACCTACATTGTAGATAGAGTTGGGAGTACTTAGCACTGTGAAAACAGCACTTTCGCAGAAAGAAATCTACTTCTCTAAGACTGGGAAACAGTGATCAGAGAATGTATGAGTTTCTCAAGATTGGTAACAGATACAAACAAGAGAAAGTACACAGTGATTCATCTACCTAGAGAAGTTACCGAAGTTTACACAGAGAATTCCATGTATAAGTAAAAGAAAATAAGAGAGACTTAGAAAACTGGTAAAACCAACATTTTGGATAGAGTTGGGAGTACTTAGCACTGTGAAAACAGCACTTTCGCCGAAAGAAATTTAGTTCTCTAAGTCCGTGTAACAGTGAACAGAGAATGTATGAGTTTCTCAAGATTGGTAACAGATAGAAACAAGAGAAAGTACGCAGTGATTCATCTACCTAGAAAAGTAACAGAGTTTTACACAGAGAATTCCAAGTATAAGTACAAGAAAATAAGAGAGACTTAGAAAACAGGTAAAACCTACATTGTTGATAGAGTTGGGAGTACTTAGCACTGTGAAAACAGCACTTTCGCAGAAAGAAATCTACTTCTCTAAGACTGGGAAACACTGAACAGAGAATGTGTCAGTTTCTCAAGATTGGTAACACATAGAAAGAAGAGAAAGTACGCAGTGATTCATCTACATAGAAAAGTTACAGAGGTTTACACAGAGAATTCCAAGTATAAGTACAAGAAAATAAGAGAGACTTAGAAAACTGGTAAAACATACATTGTAGATTGAGTTGGGAGTACTTAGCACTGTGAAAACAGCACTTTCGCAGAAAGAAATCTACTTCTCTAAGTCTGCGAAACAGTGAACAGAGAATGTATGAGTTTCCCAAGATTGGTAACAGATACAAACAAGAGAAAGTACACAGTGATTCATCTACCTAGAGAAGTTACAGAAGTTTACACAGAGAATTCCATGTATAAGTACAAGAAAATAAGAGAGTCTTAGAAAACTGATAAAACCTACATTGTGGATAGAGTTGGGAGTACTTAGCACTGTGAAAACAGCACTTTCGCAGAAAGAAATCTACTTCTCTAAGACTGGGAAACACTGAACAGAGAATGTGTCAGTTTCTCAAGATTGGTAACAGATAGAAAGAAGAGAAAGTAGGCAGGGATTCATCTACATAGAAAAGTTACAGAGGTTTACACAGAGAATTCCAAGTATAAGTAGAAGAAAATAAGAGAGACTTAGAAAACTGGTAAAACCTACATTGTAGATAGAGTTGGGAGTACTTAGCACTTTGAAAACAGCACTTTCGCAGAAAGAAATCTACTTCTCTAAGACTGCGAAACAGTGAACAGAGAATGTATGAGTTTCTCAAGATTGGTAACAGATACAAACAAGAGAAAGTACACAGTGATTCATCTACCCAGAGAAGTTACAGAAGTTTACACAGAGAATTCCATGTATAAGTACAAGAAAATAAGAGAGTCTTAGAAAACTGATAAAACCTACATTGTGGATAGAGTTGGGAGTACTTAGCACTGTGAAAACAGCACTTTCGCAGAAAGAAATCTACTTCTCTAAGACTGGGAAACACTGAACAGAGAATGTGTCAGTTTCTCAAGATTGGTAACAGATAGAAAGAAGAGAAAGTACGCAGTGATTCATCTACATAGAAAAGTTACAGAGGTTTACACAGAGAATTCCAAGTATAAGTACAAGAAAATAAGAGAGACTTAGAAAACTGGTAAAACCTACATTGTAGATAGAGTTGGGAGTACTTAGCACTGTGAAAACAGCACTTTCGCAGAAAGAAATCTACTTCTCTAAGACTGGAAAACAGTGAACAGAGAATGTATGAGTTTCTCAAGATTGGTAACAGATACAAACAAGAGAAAGTACACAGTGATTCATCTACCTAGAGAAGTTACAGAAGTTTACACAGAGAATTCCATGTATAAGTACAAGAAAATAAGAGAGACTTAGAAAACTGGTAAAACCTACATTGTGGATAGAGTTGGGAGTACTTAGCACTGTGAAAACAGCACTTTCGCCGAAAGAAATTCAGTTCTCCAAGTCCTTGAAACAGTGAACAGAGAATGTATGAGTTTCTGAAGATTAGTAACAGATAGAAACAAGAGAAAGTACACAGTGATTCATCTACCTAGAGAAGTTACAGAAGTTTACACAGAGAACTCCAAGTATAAGTACAAGAAAATAAGAGAGACTTAGAAAACTGGTAAAACCTACATTGTAGATAGAGTTGGGAGTACTTAGCACTGTGAAAACAGCACTTTCTCAGAAAGAAATTGAGTTCTCTAAGTCCGTGGAACAGTGAACAGAGAATGTATGAGTTTCTCAAGATTGGTAACAGATACAAACAAGAGAAAGTACGCAGTGATTCATCTACATAGCAAAGTTACAGAGGTTTACACAGAGAATTCCAAGTATAAGTACAAGAAAATAAGAGAGACTTAGAAAACAGGTAAAACCTACATTGTGGATAGAGTTGGGAGTACTTAGCACTGTGAAAACAGCACTTTCGCAGAAAGAAATCTACTTCTCTAAGACTGGGAAACAGTGAACAGAGAATGTATGAGTTTCTCAAGATTGGTAACAGATACAAACAAGAGAAAGCACACAGTGATTCATCTACCTAGAGAAGTTAGAGAAGTTTACACAGAGAATTCCATGTATAAGTACAAGAAAATAAGAGAGACTTAGAAAACTGGTAAAACCTACATTGTGGATAGAGTTGGGAGTACTTAGCACTGTGAAAACAGCACTTTCGCAGAAAGAAATCTACTTCTCTAAGACTGGGAAACACTGAACAGAGAATGTGTCAGTTTCTCAAGATTGGTAACAGATAGAAAGAAGAGAAAGTACGCAGTGATTCATCTACAGAGAAAAGTTACAGAGGTTTACAAAGAGAATTCCAAGTATAAGTACAACAAAATAAGAGAGACTTAGAAAACTGGTAAAACCTACATTGTTGATAGAGTTGGGAGTACTTAGGACTGTGAAAACAGCACTTTCGCAGAAAGAAATCTACTTCTCTAAGACTGGGAAACAGTGAACAGAGAATGTATGAGTTTCTGAAGATTGGTAACAGATACAAACAAGAGAAAGTACACAGTGATTCATGCAGCTAGAGAAGTTACAGAAGTTTACACAGAGAATTCCATGTATAAGTACAAGAAAATAAGAGAGACTTAGAAAACTGGTAAAACCTACATTGTGGATAGAGTTGGGAGTACTTAGCACTGTGAAAACAGCACTTTCGCCGAAAGAAATTTAGTTCTCTAAGTCCGTGAAACAGTGAACAGAGAATGTAAGAGTTTCTCAAGATTGGTAACAGATAGAAACAAGAGAAAGTACACAGTGATTCATCTACCTAGAAAAGTAACAGAGGTTTACACAGAGAATACCAAGTATAAGTACAAGAAAATAAGAGAGACTTAGAAAACTGGTAAAACCTACATTGTGGATAGAGTTGGGAGTACTTAGGACTGTGAAAACAGCACTTTCGCAGAAAGAAATCTACTTCTCTAAGACTGGGAAACAGTGAACAGAGAATGTATGAGTTTCTCAAGATTGGTAACAGATACAAACAAGAGAAAGTACACAGTGATTCATCTACCTAGAGGAGTTACAGAAGTTTACACAGAGAATTCCATGTATAAGTACAAGAAAATAAGAGAGACTTAGAAAACTGGTAAAACCTACATTGTGGATAGAGTTGGGAGTACTTAGCACTGTGAAAACAGCACTTTCGCCGAAAGAAATTTAGTTCTCCAAGTCCGTGAAACAGTGAACAGAGAATGTATGAGTTTCTGAAGATTGGTAACAGATAGAAACAAGAGAAAGTACACAGTGATTCATCTACCTAGAGAAGTTACAGAAGTTTACACAGAGAATTCCAAGTATAAGTATAAGAAAATAAGAGAGACTTAGAAAACTGGTAAAACCTACATTGTAGATAGAGTTGGGAGTACTTAGCACTGTGAAAACAGCACTTTCTCAGAAAGAAATCTACTTCTCTAAGACTGGGAAACAGTGAACAGAGAATGTATGAGTTTCTCAAGATTGGTAACAGATACAAACAAGAGAAAGTACACAGTGATTCATCTACCTAGAGAAGTTACAGAAGTTTACACAGAGAATTCCATGTATAAGTACAAGAAAATAAGAGAGACTTAGAAAACTGGTAAAACCAACATTTTGGATAGAGTTGGGAGTACTTAGCACTGTGAAAACAGCACTTTCACCGAAAGAAATTTAGTTCTCTAAGTCCGTGTAACAGTGAACAGAGAATGTATGAGTTTCTCAAGATTGGTAACAGATAGAAACAAGAGAAAGTACACAGTGATTCATCTACCTAGAAAAGTAACAGAGGTTTACCCAGAGAATTCCAAGTATAAGTACAAGAAAATAAGAGAGACTTAGAAAACAGGTAAAACCTACATTGTTGATAGAGTTGGGAGTACTTAGCACTGTGAAAACAGCACTTTCGCAGAAGGAAATCTACTTCTCTAAGACTGGGAAACACTGAACAGAGAATGTGTCAGTTTCTCAAGATTGGTAACAGATGAAAGAAGAGAAAGTACGCAGTGATTCATCTACATAGAAAAGTTACAAAGGTTTACACAGAGAATTCCAAGTATAAGTATAAGAAAATAAGAGAGACTTAGAAAACTGATAAAACCTACATTGTGGACAGTGTTGAGAGTACTTAGCACTGTGAAAACAGCACTTTCGCCGAAAGAAATTTAGTTCTCTAAGTCCGTGAAACAGTGAACAGAGAATGTAAGAGTTTCTCAAGATTGGTAACAGATAGAAACAAGAGAAAGTACACAGTGATTCATCTACCTAGAAAAGTAACAGAGGTTTACACAGAGAATACCAAGTATAAGTACAAGAAAATAAGAGAGACTAAGAAAACTGGTAAAACCTACATTGTGGATAGAGTTGGGAGTACTTAGGACTGTGAAAACAGCACTTTCGCAGAAAGAAATCTACTTCTCTAAGACTGGGAAACAGTGAACAGAGAATGTATGAGTTTCTCAAGATTGGTAACAGATACAAACAAGAGAAAGTACACAGTGATTCGTCTACCTAGAGAAGTTACAGAAGTTTAGACAGAGAATTCCATGTATAAGTAGAAGAAAATAAGAGAGACTTAGAAAACTGGTAAAACCTACATTGTGGATAGAGTCGGGAGTACTTAGCACTGTGAAAACAGCACTTTCGCAGAAAGAAATCTACTTCTCTAAGACTGGGAAACACTGAACAGAGAATGTGTCAGTTTCTCAAGATTGGTAACAGATAGAAAGAAGAGAAAGTACGCAGTGATTCATCTACATAGAAAAGTTACAGAGGTTTACACAGAGAATTCCAAGTATAAGTACAAGAAAATAAGAGAGACTTAGAAAACTGGTAAAACCTACATTGTGGAAAGAGTTGGGAGTACTTAGCACTGTGAAAACAGCACTTTCGCCGAAAGAAATTTAGTTCTCCATGTCCGTGAAACAGTGAACAGAGAATGTATGAGTTTCTGAAGACTGGTAACAGATAGAAACAAGAGAAAGTACACAGTGATTCATCTACCTAGAGAAATTACAGAAGTTTACACAGAGAATTCCAAGTATAAGTACAAGAAAATAAGAGAGACTTAGAAAACTGGTAAAACCTACATTGTAGATAGAGTTGGGAGTACTTAGCACTGTGAAAACAGCACTTTCGCAGAAAGAAATCTACTTCTCTAAGACTGGGAAACAGTGAACAGAGAATGTATGAGTTTCTCAAGATTGGTAACAGATACAAACAAGAGAAAGTACACAGTGATTCATCTACCTAGAGAAGTTACAGAAGTTTACACAGAGAATTCCATGTATAAGTACAAGAAAATAAGAGAGACTTAGAAAACTGGTAAAACCAACATTTTGGATAGAGTTGGGAGTACTGAGCACTGTGAAAACAGCACTTTCGCCGAAAGAAATTTAGTTCTCTAAGTCCGTGTAACAGTGAACAGAGAATGTATGAGTTTCTGAAGATTGGTAACAGAAACAAGAGAAAGTACACAGTGATTCATCTACCGAGAAAAGTAACAGAGTTTTACACAGAGAATTCCAAGTATAAGTACAAGAAAATAAGAGAGACTTAGAAAACAGGTAAAACCTACATTGTTGATAGAGTTGGGAGTACTTAGCACTGTGAAAACAGCACTTTCGCAGAAAGAAATCTACTTCTCTAAGACTGGGAAACACTCAACAGAGAATGTGTCAGTTTCTCAAGATTGGTAACAGATAGAAAGAAGAGAAAGTACGCAGTGATTCATCTACATAGAAAAGTTACAGAGGTTTACACAGAGAATTCCAAGTATAAGTACAAGAAAATAAGAGAGACTTAGAAAACTGGTAAAACCTACATTGTTGATAGTGTTGGGAGTACTTAGCACTGTGAAAACAGCACTATCTCAGAAAGAAATTTAGTTCTCTAAGTCCGTGAAACAGTGAACAGAAATGTATGAGTTTCTCAAGATTGGTAACAGATAGAAACAAGAGAAAGTACGCAGTGATTCATCTACATAGAAAAGTTACAGAGGTTTACACAGAGAATTCCAAGTATAAGTAAAGAAAATAAGAGAGACTTAGAAAACTGGTAAAACCTACATTGTGGATAGAGTTGGGAGTACTTAGCACTGTGAAAACAGCACTTTCGCAGAAAGAAATCTACTTTCTACGACTGGGAAACAGTGAACAGAGAATGTATGAGTTTCTGAAGATTGGTAACAGATACAAACAAGAGAAAGTACACAGTGATTCATCTACCTAGAGAAGTTACAGAAGTTTACACAGAGAATTCCATGTATAAGTACAAGAAAATAAGAGAGACTTAGAAAACTGGTAAAACCTACATTGTGGATAGAGTTGGGAGTACTTAGCACTGTGAAAACAGCACTTTCGCAGAAAGAAATCTACTTCTCTAAGACTGGGAAACACTGAACAGAGAATGTGTCAGTTTCTCAAGATTGGTAACAGATAGAAAGAAGAGAAAGTACGCAGTGATTCATCTACATAGAAAAGTTACAGAGGTTTACACAGAGAATTCCAAGTATAAGTACAAGAAAATAAGAGAGACTTAGAAAACTGGTAAAACCTACATTGTAGATAGAGTTGGGAGTACTTAGCACTGTGAAAACAGCACTTTCGCAGAAAGAAATCTACTTCTCTAAGACTGGAAAACAGTGAACAGAGAATGTATGAGTTTCTCAAGATTGGTAACAGATACAAACAAGAGAAAGTACACAGTGATTCATCTACCTAGAGAAGTTACAGAAGTTTACACAGAGAATTCCATGTATAAGTACAAGAAAATAAGAGAGACTTAGAAAACTGGTAAAACCTACATTGTGGATAGAGTTGGGAGTACTTAGCACTGTGAAAACAGCACTTTCGCCGTAAGAAATTCAGTTCTCCAAGTCCTTGAAACAGTGAACAGAGAATGTATGAGTTTCTGAAGATTAGTAACCGATAGAAACAAGAGAAAGTACACAGTGATTCATCTACCTAGAGAAGTTATAGAAGTTTACACAGAGAACTCCAAGTATAAGTACAAGAAAATAAGAGAGACTTAGAAAACTGGTAAAACCTACATTGTAGATAGAGTTGGGAGTACTTAGCACTGTGAAAACAGCACTTTCGCAGAAAGAAATCTACTTCTCTAAGACTGGGAAACACTGAACAGAGAATGTGTCAGTTTCTCAAGATTGGTAACAGATAGAAAGAAGAGAAAGTACGCAGTGATTCATCTACATAGAAAAGTTACAGAGGTTTACACAGAGAATTCCAAGTATAAGTACAAGAAAATAAAAGAGACTTAGAAAACTGGTAAAACCTACATTGTAGATAGAGTTGGGAGTACTTAGCACTGTGAAAACAGCACTTTCGCAGAAAGAAATCTACTTCTCTAAGTCTGCGAAACAGTGAACACAGAATGTATGAGTTTCCCAAGATTGGTAACAGATACAAACAAGAGAAAGTACACAGTGATTCATCTACCTAGAGAAGTTACAGAAGTTTACACAGAGAATTCCATGTATAAGTACAAGAAAATAAGAGAGTCTTAGAAAACTGATAAAACCTACATTGTGGATAGAGTTGGGAGTACTTATCACTGTGAAAACAGCACTTTCGCAGAAAGAAATCTACTTCTCTAAGACTGGGAAACACTGAACAGAGAATGTGTCAGTTTCTCAAGATTGGTAACAGATAGAAAGAAGAGAAAGTACGCAGTGATTCATCTACATAGAAAAGTTACAGAGGTTTACACAGAGAATTCCAAGTATAAGTACAAGAAAATAAGAGAGACTTAGAAAACTGGTAAAACCTACATTGTAGATAGAGTTGGGAGTACTTAGCACTGTGAAAACAGCACTTTCGCAGAAAGAAATCTACTTCTCTAAGACTGCGAAACAGTGAACAGAGAATGTATGAGTTTCTCAAGATTGGTAACAGATACAAACAAGAGAAAGTACACAGTGATTCATCTACCTAGAGAAGTTACAGAAGTTTACACAGAGAATTCCATGTATAAGTACAAGAAAATAAGAGAGTCTTAGAAAACTGATAAAACCTACATTGTGGATAGAGTTGGGAGTACTTAGCACTGTGAAAACAGCACTTTCGCAGAAAGAAATCTACTTCTCTAAGACTGGGAAACACTGAACAGAGAATGCGTCAGTTTCTCAAGATTGGTAACAGATAGAAAGAAGAGAAAGTACGCAGTGATTCATCTACATAGAAAAGTTACAGAGGTTTACACAGAGAATTCCAAGTATAAGTACAAGAAAATAAGAGAGACTTAGAAAACTGGTAAAACCTACATTGTAGATAGAGTTGGGAGTACTTAGCACTGTGAAAACAGCACTTTCTCAGAAAGAAATTGAGTTCTCTAAGTCCGTGGAACAGTGAACAGAGAATGTATGAGTTTCTCAAGATTGGTAACAGATAGAAACAAGAGAAAGTACGCAGTGATTCATCTACATAGCAAAGTTACAGAGGTTTACACAGAGAATTCCAAGTATAAGTACAAGAAAATAAGAGAGACTTAGAAAACAGGTAAAACCTACATTGTGGATAGAGTTGGGAGTACTTAGCACTGTGAAAACAGCACTTTCGCAGAAAGAAATCTACTTTCTACGACTGGGAAACAGTGAACAGAGAATGTATGAGTTTCTCAAGATTGGTAACAGATACAAACAAGAGAAAGTACACAGTGATTCATCTACCTAGAGAAGTTACAGAAGTTTACACAGAGAATTCCATGTATAAGTACAAGAAAATAAGAGAGACTTAGAAAACTGGTAAAACCTACATTGTGGATAGAGTTGGGAGTGCTTAGCACTGTGAAAACAGCACTTTCGCAGAAAGAAATCTACTTCTCTAAGACTGGGAAACACTGAACAGAGAATGTGTCAGTTTCTCAAGATTGGTAACAGATAGAAAGAAGAGAAAGTATGCAGTGATTCATCTACCTAGAAAAGTTACAGAGGTTTACACAGAGAATTCCAAGTAAAAGTACAAAAAATAAGAGAGACTTAGAAAACTGGTAAAACCTACATTGTGGATAGAGTTGGGAGTACTTAGCACTGTGAAAACAGCACTTTCGCAGAAAGAAATCTACTTCTCTAAGACTGGGAAACACTGAACAGAGAATGTGTCAGTTTCTCAAGATTGGTAACAGCTAGAAAGAAGAGAAAGTACGCAGTGATTCATCTACATAGAAAAGTTACAGAGGTTTACACAGAGAATTCCAAGTATAAGTACAAGAAAATAAGAGAGACTTAGAAAACTGGTAAAACCTACATTGTAGATAGAGTTGGGAGTACTTAGCACTGTGAAAACAGCACTTTCGCAGAAAGAAATCTACTTCTCTAAGACTGGAAAACAGTGAACAGAGAATGTATGAGTTTCTCAAGATTGGTAACAGATACAAACAAGAGAAAGTGCACAGTGATTCATCTACCTAGAGAAGTTACAGAAGTTTACACAGAGAATTCCATGTATAAGTACAAGAAAATAAGAGAGACTTAGAAAACTGGTAAAACCTACATTGTGGATAGAGTTGGGAGTACTTAGCACTGTGAAAACAGCACTTTCGCCGAAAGAAATTCAGTTCTCCAAGTCCTTGAAACAGTGAACAGAGAATGTATGAGTTTCTGAAGATTAGTAACAGATAGAAACAAGAGAAAGTACACAGTGATTCATCTACCTAGAGAAGTTACAGAAGTTTACACAGAGAACTCCAAGTATAAGTACAAGAAAATAAGAGAGACTTAGAAAACTGGTAAAACCTACATTGTAGATAGAGTTGGGAGTACTTAGCACTGTGAAAACAGCACTTTCTCAGAAAGAAATTGAGTTCTCTAAGTCCGTGGAACAGTGAACAGAGAATGTATGAGTTTCTCAAGATTGGTAACAGATACAAACAAGAGAAAGTACGCAGTGATTCATCTACATAGCAAAGTTACAGAGGTTTACACAGAGAATTCCAAGTATAAGTACAAGAAAATAAGAGAGACTTAGAAAACAGGTAAAACCTACATTGTGGATAGAGTTGGGAGTACTTAGCACTGTGAAAACAGCACTTTCGCAGAAAGAAATCTACTTCTCTAAGACTGGGAAACAGTGAACAGAGAATGTATGAGTTTCTCAAGATTGGTAACAGATACAAACAAGAGAAAGCACACAGTGATTCATCTACCTAGAGAAGTTAGAGAAGTTTACACAGAGAATTCCATGTATAAGTACAAGAAAATAAGAGAGACTTAGAAAACTGGTAAAACCTACATTGTGGATAGAGTTGGGAGTACTTAGCACTGTGAAAACAGCACTTTCGCAGAAAGAAATCTACTTCTCTAAGACTGGGAAACACTGAACAGAGAATGTGTCAGTTTCTCAAGATTGGTAACAGATAGAAAGAAGAGAAAGTACGCAGTGATTCATCTACAGAGAAAAGTTACAGAGGTTTACAAAGAGAATTCCAAGTATAAGTACAACAAAATAAGAGAGACTTAGAAAACTGGTAAAACCTACATTGTTGATAGAGTTGGGAGTACTTAGGACTGTGAAAACAGCACTTTCGCAGAAAGAAATCTACTTCTCTAAGACTGGGAAACAGTGAACAGAGAATGTATGAGTTTCTGAAGATTGGTAACAGATACAAACAAGAGAAAGTACACAGTGATTCATGCAGCTAGAGAAGTTACAGAAGTTTACACAGAGAATTCCATGTATAAGTACAAGAAAATAAGAGAGACTTAGAAAACTGGTAAAACCTACATTGTGGATAGAGTTGGGAGTACTTAGCACTGTGAAAACAGCACTTTCGCCGAAAGAAATTTAGTTCTCTAAGTCCGTGAAACAGTGAACAGAGAATGTAAGAGTTTCTCAAGATTGGTAACAGATAGAAACAAGAGAAAGTACACAGTGATTCATCTACCTAGAAAAGTAACAGAGGTTTACACAGAGAATACCAAGTATAAGTACAAGAAAATAAGAGAGACTTAGAAAACTGGTAAAACCTACATTGTGGATAGAGTTGGGAGTACTTAGGACTGTGAAAACAGCACTTTCGCAGAAAGAAATCTACTTCTCTAAGACTGGGAAACAGTGAACAGAGAATGTATGAGTTTCTCAAGATTGGTAACAGATACAAACAAGAGAAAGTACACAGTGATTCATCTACCTAGAGGAGTTACAGAAGTTTACACAGAGAATTCCATGTATAAGTACAAGAAAATAAGAGAGACTTAGAAAACTGGTAAAACCTACATTGTGGATAGAGTTGGGAGTACTTAGCACTGTGAAAACAGCACTTTCGCCGAAAGAAATTTAGTTCTCCAAGTCCGTGAAACAGTGAACAGAGAATGTATGAGTTTCTGAAGATTGGTAACAGATAGAAACAAGAGAAAGTACACAGTGATTCATCTACCTAGAGAAGTTACAGAAGTTTACACAGAGAATTCCAAGTATAAGTACAAGAAAATAAGAGAGACTTAGAAAACTGGTAAAACCTACATTGTAGATAGAGTTGGGAGTACTTAGCCCTGTGAATACAGCACTTTCGCAGAAAGAAATCTACTTCTCTAAGACTGGGAAACAGTGAACAGAGAATGTATGAGTTTCTCAAGATTGGTAACAGATACAAACAAGAGAAAGTACACAGTGATTCATCTACCTAGAGAAGTTACAGAAGTTTACACAGAGAATTCCATGTATAAGTACAAGAAAATAAGAGAGACTTAGAAAACTGGTAAAACCAACATTTTGGATAGAGT
Source organism: Heterohyrax brucei (assembly GCA_028571685.1). Lineage (NCBI taxonomy): Eukaryota > Metazoa > Chordata > Mammalia > Hyracoidea > Procaviidae > Heterohyrax > Heterohyrax brucei. Next base: position 35,014,527 of record CM053156.1, read on the forward strand.
TGGGAGTACTTAGCACTGTGAAAACAGCACTTTCGCCGAAAGAAATTTAGTTCTCTAAGTCCGTGTAACAGTGAACAGAGAATGTATGAGTTTCTCAAGATTGGTAACAGATAGAAACAAGAGAAAGTACACAGTGATTCATCTACCTAGAAAAGTAACAGAGGTTTACCCAGAGAATTCCAAGTATAAGTACAAGAAAATAAGAGAGACTTAGAAAACAGGTAAAACCTACATTGTTGATAGAGTTGGGAGTACTTAGCACTGTGAAAACAGCACTTTCGCAGAAGGAAATCTACTTCTCTAAGACTGGGAAACACTGAACAGAGAATGTGTCAGTTTCTCAAGATTGGTAACAGATAGAAAGAAGAGAAAGTACGCAGTGATTCATCTACATAGAAAAGTTACAGAGGTTTACACAGAGAATTCCAAGTATAAGTACAAGAAAATAAGAGAGACTTAGAAAACTGGTAAAACCTACATTGTTGATAGAGTTGGGAGTACTTAGCACTGTGAAAACAGCACTTTCACCGAAAGAAATTTAGTTCTCTAAGTCCGTGAAACAGTGAACAGAGAATGTACGAATTTCTCAAGATTGGTAACAGATAGAAACAAGAGAAAGTACACAGTGATTCATCTACCTAGAAAAGTAACAGCGGTTTACACAGAGAATTCCAAGTATAAGTACAAGAAAATAAGAGAGACTTAGAAAAGTGGTAAAACCTACATTGTTGATAGAGTTGGGAGTACTTAGCACTGTGAAAACAGCACTTTCGCAGAAAGAAATCTACTTCTCTAACACTGGGAAACAGTGAACAGAGAATGTATGAGTTTCTCAAGATTGGTAACAGATAGAAACAAGAGAAAGTACGCACTGATTCATCTACCTAGAGAAGTTACAGAAGTTTACACAGAGAATTCCATGTATAAGTACAAGAAAATAAGAGAGACTTAGAAAACTGGTAAAACCTACATTGTGGATAGAGTTGGGAGTACTTAGCACTGTGAAAACAGCACTTTCGCAGAAAGAAATCTACTTCTCTAAGACTGGGAAACACTGAACAGAGAATGTGTCAGTTTCTCAAGATTGGTAACAGATGAAAGAAGAGAAAGTACGCAGTGATTCATCTACATAGAAAAGTTACAAAGGTTTACACAGAGAATTCCAAGTATAAGTATAAGAAAATAAGAGAGACTTAGAAAACTGATAAAACCTACATTGTCGATAGAGTTGAGAGTACTTAGCACTGTGAAAACAGCACTTTCGCCGAAAGAAATTTAGTTCTCTAAGTCCGTGAAACAGTGAACAGAGAATGTAAGAGTTTCTCAAGATTGGTAACAGATAGAAACAAGAGAAAGTACACAGTGATTCATCTACCTAGAAAAGTAACAGAGGTTTACACAGAGAATACCAAGTATAAGTACAAGAAAATAAGAGAGACTAAGAAAACTGGTAAAACCTACATTGTGGATAGAGTCGGGAGTACTTAGCACTGTGAAAACAGCACTTTCGCCGAAAGAAATCTACTTCTCTAAGACTGGGAAACACTGAACAGAGAATGTGTCAGTTTCTCAAGATTGGTAACAGATAGAAAGAAGAGAAAGTACGCAGTGATTCATCTACATAGAAAAGTTACAGAGGTTTACACAGAGAATTCCAAGTATAAGTACAAGAAAATAAGAGAGACTTAGAAAACTGGTAAAACCTACATTGCTGATAGTGTTGGGAGTACTTAGCACTGTGAAAACAGCACTATCTCAGAAAGAAATTTAGTTCTCTAAGTCCGTGAAACAGTGAACAGAAATGTATGAGTTTCTCAGGATTGGTAACAGATAGAAACAAGAGAAAGTACGCAGTGATTCATCTACATAGAAAAGTTACAGAGGTTTACACAGAGAATTCCAAGTATAAGTAGAAGAAAATAAGAGAGACTTAGAAAACTGGTAAAACCTACATTGTGGATAGAGTTGGGAGTACTTAGCACTGTGAAAACAGCACTTTCGCAGAAAGAAATCTACTTTCTACGACTGGGAAACAGTGAACAGAGAATGTATGAGTTTCTCAAGATTGGTAACAGATAGAAACAAGAGAAAGTACACAGTGATTCATCTACCTAGAGAAGTTACAGAAGTTTACACAGAGAATTACATGTATAAGTACAAGAAAATAAGAGAGACTTAGAAAACTGGTAAAACCTACATTGTGGATAGAGTTGGGAGTACTTAGCACTGTGAAAACAGCACTTTCGCAGAAAGAAATCTACTTCTCTAAGACTGGGAAACACTGAACAGAGAATGTGTCAGTTTCTCAAGATTGGTAACAGATAGAAAGAAGAGAAAGTATGCAGTGATTCATCTACCTAGAAAAGTTACCGAGGTTTACACAGAGAATTCCAAGTAAAAGTACAAAAAATAAGAGAGACTTAGAGAACTGGTAAAACCTACATTGTGGATAGAGTTGGGAGTACTTAGTACTGTGAAAACAGCACTTTCGCAGAAAGAAATCTACTTCTCTAAGACTGGGAAACACTGAACAGAGAATGTGTCAGTTTCTCAAGATTGGTAACAGATAGAAAGAAGAGAAAGTACGCAGTGATTCATCTACATAGAAAAGTTACAGAGGTTTACACAGAGAATTCCAAGTATAAGTACAAGAAAATAAGAGAGACTTAGAAAACTGGTAAAACCTACATTGTAGATAGAGTTTGGAGTACTTAGCACTGTGAAAACAGCACTTTCGCAGAAAGAAATCTACTTCTCTAAGACTGGAAAACAGTGAACAGAGAATGTATGAGTTTCTCAAGATTGGTAACAGATACAAACAAGAGAAAGTACACAGTGATTCATCTACCTAGAGAAGTTACAGAAGTTTACACAGAGAATTCCATGTATAAGTACAAGAAAATAAGAGAGACTTAGAAAACTGGTAAAACCTACATTGTGGATAGAGTTGGGAGTACTTAGCACTGTGAAAACAGCACTTTCGCCGAAAGAAATTCAGTTCTCCAAGTCCTTGAAACAGTGAACAGAGAATGTATGAGTTTCTGAAGATTAGTAACCGATAGAAACAAGAGAAAGTACACAGTGATTCATCTACCTAGAGAAGTTACAGAAGTTTACACAGAGAACTCCAAGTATAAGTACAAGAAAATAAGAGAGACTTAGAAAACTGGTAAAACCTACATTGTAGATAGAGTTGGGAGTACTTAGCACTGTGAAAACAGCACTTTCGCAGAAAGAAATCTACTTCTCTAAGACTGGGAAACAGTGATCAGAGAATGTATGAGTTTCTCAAGATTGGTAACAGATACAAACAAGAGAAAGTACACAGTGATTCATCTACCTAGAGAAGTTACAGAAGTTTACACAGAGAATTCCATGTATAACTACAAGAAAATAAGAGAGACTTAGAAAACTGGTAAAACCAACATTTTGGATAGAGTTGGGAGTACTTAGCACTGTAAAAACAGCACTTTCGCCGAAAGAAATTTAGTTCTCTAAGTCCGTGTAACAGTGAACAGAGAATGTATGAGTTTCTCAAGATTGGTAACAGATAGAAACAAGAGAAAGTACCCAGTGATTCATCTACCTAGAAAAGTAACAGAGGTTTACACAGAGAATTCCAAGTATAAGTACAAGAAAATAAGAGAGACTTAGAAAACAGGTAAAACCTACATTGTTGATAGAGTTGGGAGTACTTAGCACTGTGAAAACAGCACTTTCGCAGAAAGAAATCTACTTCTCTAAGACTGGGAAACACTGAACAGATAATGTGTCAGTTTCTCAAGATTGGTAACAGATAGAAAGAAGAGAAAGTACGCAGTGATTCATCTACATAGAAAAGTTACAGAGGTTTACACAGAGAATTCCAAGTATAAGTACAAGAAAATAAGAGAGACTTAGAAAACTGGTAAAACCTACATTGTAGATAGAGTTGGGAGTACTTAGCACTGTGAAAACAGCACTTTCGCAGAAAGAAATCTACTTCTCTAAGTCTGCGAAACAGTGAACACAGAATGTATGAGTTTCCCAAGATTGGTAACAGATACAAACAAGAGAAAGTACACAGTGATTCATCTACCTAGAGAAGTTACAGAAGTTTACACAGAGAATTCCATGTATAAGTACAAGAAAATAAGAGAGTCTTAGAAAACTGATAAAACCTACATTGTGGATAGAGTTGGGAGTACTTAGCACTGTGAAAACAGCACTTTCGCAGAAAGAAATCTACTTCTCTAAGACTGGGAAACACTGAACAGAGAATGTGTCAGTTTCTCAAGATTGGTAACAGATAGAAAGAAGAGAAAGTACGCAGTGATTCATCTACATAGAAAAGTTACAGAGGTTTACACAGAGAATTCCAAGTATAAGTACAAGAAAATAAGAGAGACTTAGAAAACTGGTAAAACCTACATTGTAGATAGAGTTGGGAGTACTTAGCACTGTGAAAACAGCACTTTCGCAGAAAGAAATCTACTTCTCTAAGACTGCGAAACAGTGAACAGAGAATGTATGAGTTTCTCAAGATTGGTAACAGATACAAACAAGAGAAAGTACACAGTGATTCATCTACCTAGAGAAGTTACAGAAGTTTACACAGAGAATTCCATGTATAAGTACAAGAAAATAAGAGAGTCTTAGAAAACTGATAAAACCTACATTGTGGATAGAGTTGGGAGTACTTAGCACTGTGAAAACAGCACTTTCGCAGAAAGAAATCTACTTCTCTAAGACTGGGAAACACTGAACAGAGAATGTGTCAGTTTCTCAAGATTGGTAACAGATAGAAAGAAGAGAAAGTACGCAGTGATTCATCTACATAGAAAAGTTACAGAGGTTTACACAGAGAATTCCAAGTATAAGTACAAGAAAATAAGAGAGACTTAGAGAACTGGTAAAACCTACATTGTAGATAGAGTTGGGAGTACTTAGCACTGTGAAAACAGCACTTTCGCAGAAAGAAATCTACTTCTCTAAGACTGGAAAACAGTGAACAGAGAATGTATGAGTTTCTCAAGATTGGTAACAGATACAAACAAGAGAAAGTACACAGTGATTCATCCAGCTAGAGAAGTTACAGAAGTTTACACAGAGAATTCCATGTATAAGTACAAGAAAATAAGAGAGACTTAGAAAACTGGTAAAACCTACATTGTGGATAGAGTTGGGAGTACTTAGCACTGTGAAAACAGCACTTTCGCAGAAAGAAATTCAGTTCTCCAAGTCCTTGAAACAGTGAACAGAGAATGTATGAGTTTCTGAAGATTAGTAACAGATAGAAACAAGAGAAAGTACACAGTGATTCATCTACCTAGAGAAGTTACAGAAGTTTACACAGAGAACTCCAAGTATAAGTACAAGAAAATAAGAGAGACTTAGAAAACTGGTAAAACCTACATTGTGGATAGAGTTGGGAGTACTTAGCACTGTGAAAACAGCACTTTCGCAGAAAGAAATCTACTTCTCTAAGACTGGGAAACAGTGAACAGAGAATGTATGAGTTTCTCAAGATTGGTAACAGATAGAAACAAGAGAAAGTACACAGTGATTCATCTACCTAGAGAAGTTACAGAAGTTACACAGAGAATTCCATGTATAAGTACAAGAAAATAAGAGAGACTTAGAAAACTGGTAAAACCTACATTGTGGATAGAGTTGGGAGTACTTAGCACTGTGAAAACAGCACATTCGCAGAAAGAAATCTACTTCTCTAAGACTGGGAAACACTGAACAGAGAATGTGTCAGTTTCTCAAGATTGGTAACAGATAGAAACAAGAGAAAGTACGCAGTGATTCATCTACATTGAAAAGTTACAGAGTTTTACACAGAGAATTCCAAGTATAAGTACAAAAAATAAGAGAGACTTAGAAAACTGGTAAAACCTACATTGTTGATAGAGTTGGGAGTACTTAGCACTGTGAAAACAGCACTTTCGCAGAAAGAAATCTACTTCTCTAAGACTGGAAAACAGTGAACAGAGAATGTATGAGTTTCTCAAGATTGGTAACAGATACAAAGAAGAGAAAGTACACAGTGATTCATCTACCTAGAGAAGTTACAGAAGTTTACACAGAGAATTCCATGTATAAGTACAAGAAAATAAGAGAGACTTAGAAAACTGGTAAAACCTACATTGTGGATAGAGTTGGGAGTACTTAGCACTGTGAAAACAGCACTTTCGCCGAAATAAATTTAGTTCTCCAAGTCCGTGAAACAGTGAACAGAGAATGTATGAGTTTCTGAAGATTGGTAACAGATAGAAACAAGAGAAAGTACACAGTGATTCATCTACCTAGAGAAGTTACAGAAGTTTACACAGAGAATTCCAAGTATAAGTACAAGAAAATAAGAGAGACTTAGAAAACTGGTAAAACCTACATTGTAGATAGAGTTGGGAGTACTTAGCACTGTGAAAACAGCACTTTCGCAGAAAGAAATCTACTTCTCTAAGACAGGGAAACAGTGAACAGAGAATGTATGAGTTTCTCAAGATTGGTAACAGATACAAACAAGAGAAAGTACACAGTGATTCATCTACCTAGAGAAGTTAGAGAAGTTTACACAGAGAATTCCATGTATAAGTACAAGAAAATAAGAGAGACTTAGAAAACTGGTAAAACCAACATTTTGGATAGAGTTGGGAGTACTTAGCATTGTGAAAACAGCACTTTCGCCGAAAGAAATTTAGTTCTCTAAGTCCGTGTAACAGTGAACAGAGAATGTATGAGTTTCTCAAGATTGGTAAGAGATAGAAACAAGAGAAAGTACACAGTGATTCATCTACCTAGAAAAGTAACAGAGGTTTACCCAGAGAATTCCAAGTATAAGTACAATAAAATAAGAGAGACTTAGAAAACTGGTAAAACCTACATTGTGGATAGAGTTGGGAGTACTTAGCACTGTGAAAACAGCACTTTAGCAGAAAGAAATCTACTTCTCTAAGACTGGGAAACAGTGAACAGAGAATGTATGAGTTTCTCAAGATTGGTAACAGATACAAACATGAGAAAGTACACAGTGATTCATCCAGCTAGAGAAGTTACAGAAGTTTACACAGAGAATTCCATGTATAAGTACAAGAAAATAAGAGAGACTTAGAAAACTGGTAAAACCTACATTTTGGATAGAGTTGGGAGTACATAGCACTGTGAAAACAGCACTTTCGCCGAAAGAAATTTAGTTCTCTAAGTCCGTGTAACAGTGAACAGAGAATGTATGAGTTTCTCAAGATTGGTAACAGATAGAAACAAGAGAAAGTACACAATGCTTCATCTACCTAGAAAAGTAACAGAGGTTTACACAGAGAATTCCAAGTATAAGTACAAGAAAATAAGAAAGACTTAGAAAACAGGTAAAACCTACATTGTTGATAGAGTTGGGAGTACTTAGCACTGTGAAAACAGCACTTTCGCAGAAAGAAATCTACTTCTCTAAGACTGGGAAACACTGAACAGAGAATGTGTCAGTTTCTCAAGATTGGTAACAGATAGAAAGAAGAGAAAGTACGCAGTGATTCATCTACATAGAAAAGTTACAGAGGTTTACACAGAGAATTCCAAGTATAAGTACAAGAAAATAAGAGAGACTTAGAAAACTGGTAAAACCTACATTGTGGAAAGAGTTGGGAGTACTTAGCACTGTGAAAACAGCACTTTCGCAGAAAGAAATCTACTTCTCTAAGACTGGGAAACAGTGAACAGAGAATGTATGAGTTTCTCAAGATTGGTAACAGATAGAAACAAGAGAAGGTACACAGTGATTCATCTACCTAGAGAAGTTACAGAAGTTACACAGAGAATTCCATGTATAAGTACAAGAAAATAAGAGAGACTTAGAAAACTGGTAAAACCTACGTTGTGGATAGAGTTGGGAGTACTTAGCACTGTGAAAACAGCACTTTCGCAGAAAGAAATCTACTTCTCTAAGACTGGGAAACACTGAACAGAGAATGTGTCAGTTTCTCAAGATTGGTAACAGATAGAAAGAAGAGAAAGTACGCAGTGATTCATCTACATAGAAAAGTTACAGAGTTTTACACAGAGAATTCCAAGTATAAGTACAAAAAATAAGAGAGACTTAGAAAACTGGTAAAACCTACATTGTTGATAGAGTTGGGAGTACTTAGCACTGTGAAAACAGCACTTTCGCAGAAAGAAATCTACTTCTCTAAGACTGGAAAACAGTGAACAGAGAATGTATGAGTTTCTCAAGATTGGTAACAGATACAAACAAGAGAAAGTACACAGTGATTCATCTACCTAGAGAAGTTACAGAAGTTTACACAGAGAATTCCATGTATAAGTACAAGAAAATAAGAGAGACTTAGAAAACTGGTAAAACCTACATTGTGGATAGAGTTGGGAGTACTTAGCACTGTGAAAACAGCACTTTCGCCGAAATAAATTTAGTTCTCCAAGTCCGTGAAACAGTGAACAGAGAATGTATGAGTTTCTGAAGATTGGTAACAGATAGAAACAAGAGAAAGTACACAGTGATTCATCTACCTAGAGAAGTTACAGAAGTTTACACAGAGAATTCCAAGTATAAGTACAAGAAAATAAGAGAGACTTAGAAAACTGGTAAAACCTACATTTTGGATAGAGTTGGGAGTACTTAGCACTGTGAAAACAGCACTTTCGCAGAAAGAAATCTACTTCTCTAAGACAGGGAAACAGTGAACAGAGAATGTATGAGTTTGTCAAGATTGGTAACAGATACAAACAAGAGAAAGTACACAGTGATTCATCTACCTAGAGAAGTTAGAGAAGTTTACACAGAGAATTCCATGTATAAGTACAAGAAAATAAGAGAGACTTAGAAAACTGGTAAAACCAACATTTTGGATAGAGTTGGGAGTACTTAGCACTGTGAAAACAGCACTTTCGCCGAAAGAAATTTAGTTCTCTAAGTCCGTGTAACAGTGAACAGAGAATGTATGAGTTTCTCAAGATTGGTAACAGATAGAAACAAGAGAAAGTACACAGTGATTCATCTACCTAGAAAAGTAACAGAGGTTTACCCAGAGAATTCCAAGTATAAGTACAATAAAATAAGAGAGACTTAGAAAACTGGTAAAACCTACATTGTGGATAGAGTTGGGAGTACTTAGCACTGTGAAAACAGCACTTTAGCAGAAAGAAATCTACTTCTCTAAGACTGGGAAACACTGAACAGAGAATGTGTCAGTTTCCCAAGATTGGTAACAGATAGAAAGAAGAGAAAGTACGCAGTGATTCATCTACAGAGAAAAGTTACAGAGGTTTACACAGAGAATTCCAAGTATAAGTACAAGAAAATAAGAAAGACTTAGAAAACAGGTAAAACCTACATTGTTGATAGAGTTGGGAGTACTTAGCACTGTGAAAACAGCACTTTCGCAGAAAGAAATCTACTTCTCTAAGACTGGGAAACACTGAACAGAGAATGTGTCAGTTTCTCAAGATTGGTAACAGATAGAAAGAAGAGAAAGTACGCAGTGATTCATCTACCTAGAAAAGTAACAGAGGTTTACCCAGAGAATTCCAAGTATAAGTACAAGAAAATAAGAGAGACTTAGAAAACAGGTAAAACCTACATTGTTGATAGAGTTGGGAGTACTTAGCACTGTGAAAACAGCACTTTCGCAGAAAGAAATCTACTTCTCTAAGACTGGGAAACACTGAACAGAGAATGTGTCAGTTTCTCAAGATTGGTAACAGATAGAAAGAAGAGAAAGTACGCAGTGATTCATCTACATAGAAAAGTTACAGAGGTTTACACAGAGAATTCCAAGTATAAGTACAAGAAAATAAGAGAGACTTAGAAAACTGGTAAAACCTACATTGTTGATAGAGTTGGGAGTACTTAGCACTGTGAAAACAGCACTTTCTAAGAGAGAAATTTAGTTCTCTAAGTCCGTGAAACAGTGAACAGAGAATGTATGAGTTTCTCAAGATTGGTAACAGATAGAAACAAGAGAAAGTACGCAGTGATTCATCTACATAGAAAAGTTACAGAGTTTTACACAGAGAATTCCAAGTATAAGTACAAGAAAATAAGAAAGACTTAGAAAACTGGTAAAACCTACATTGTGGATAGAGTTGGGAGTACTTAGCACTGTGAAAACAGCACTTTCGCAGAAAGAAATCTACTTCTCTAAGACTGGGAAACAGTGAACAGAGAATGTATGAGTTTCTCAAGATTGGTAACAGATACAAACAAGAGAAAGTACACAGGGATTCATCTAGCTAGAGAAGTTACAGAAGTTTACACAGAGAATTCCATGTATAAGTACAAGAAAATAAGAGAGACTTAGAAAACTGGTAAAACCTACATTGTGGATAGAGTTGGGAGTGCATAGCACTGTGAAAACAGCACTTTCGCAGAAAGAAATCTACTTCTCTAAGACTGGGAAACATTGAAAAGAGAATGTGTCAGTTTCTCAAGATTGGTAACAGATAGAAAGAAGAGAAAGTACGCAGTGATTCATCTACATAGAAAAGTTACAGAGGTTTACACAGAGAATTCCAAGTATAAGTACAAGAAAATAAGAGAGACTTAGAAAACTGGTAAAACCTACATTGTGGATAGAGTTGGGAGTACTTAGCACTGTGAAAACAGCACTTTCTAAGAGAGAAATTTAGTTCTCTAAGTCCGTGAAACAGTGAACAGAGAATGTATGAGTTTCTCAAGATTGGTAACAGATAGAAACAAGAGAAAGTACGCAGTGATTCATCTACATAGATAAGTTACAGAGGTTTACACAGAGAATTCCAAGTATAAGTACAAGAAAATAAGAGAGACTTAGAAAACTGGTAAAACCTACATTGTGGATAGAGTTGGGAGTACTTAGCACTGTGAAAACAGCAATTTCGCAGAAAGAAATCTACTTCTCTAAGACTGGGAAACAGTGAACAGAGAATGTATGAGTTTCTCAAGATTGGTAACAGATACAAACAAGAGAAAGTACACAGTGATTCATCTAGCTAGAGAAGTTACAGAAGTTTACACAGAGAATTCCATGTATAAGTACAAGAAAATAAGAGAGACTTAGAAAACTGGTAAAACCTACATTGTGGATAGAGTTGGGAGTGCATAGCACTGTGAAAACAGCACTTTCGCAGAAAGAAATCTACTTCTCTAAGACTGGGAAACATTGAAAAGAGAATGTGTCAGTTTCTCAAGATTGGTAACAGATAGAAAGAAGAGAAAGTACGCAGTGATTCATCTACATAGAAAAGTTACAGAGGTTTACACAGAGAATTCCAAGTATAAGTACAAGAAAATAAGAGAGACTTAGAAAACTGGTAAAACCTACATTGTGGATAGAGTTGGGAGTACTTAGCACTGTGAAAACAGCACTTTCGCAGAAAGAGATTTAGTTCTCTAAATACGTGTAACAGTGAACAGAGAATGTATGAGTTTCTCAAGATTGGTAACAGATAGAAACAAGAGAAAGTACACAATGATTCATGTTCCTAGAAAAGTAACAGAGGTTTACACAGAGAATTCCAAGTATAAGTACAAGAAAATAAGAGAGACTTAGAAAACAGGTAAAACCTACATTGTGGATAGAGTTGGGAGTACTTAGCACTGTGAAAACAGCACTTTCGCAGAAAGAAATCTACTTCTCTAAGACTGGGAAACAGTGAACAGAGAATGTATGAGTTTCTCAAGATTGGTAACAGATAGAAACAAGAGAAAGCACACAGTGATTCATCAACCTAGAGAAGTTACAGAAGTTTACACAGAGAATTCCATGTATAAGTACAAGAAAATAAGAGAGACTTAGAAAACTGGTAAAACCTACATTGTGGATAGAGTTGGGAGTACTTAGCACTGTGAAAACAGCACTTTCGCAGAAAGAAATCTACTTCTCTAAGACTGGGGAACACTGAACAGAGAATGTGTCAGTTTCTCAAGATTGGTAACAGATAGAAAGAAGAGAAAGTACGCAGTAATTCATCTACATAGAAAAGTTACAGAGGTTTACACAGAGAATTCCAAGTATAAGTACAAGAAAATAAGAGAGACTTAGAAAACTGGTAAAACCTACATTGTAGATAGAGTTGGGAGTACTTAGCACTGTGAAAACAGCACTTTCGCCGAAAGAAATTTAGTTCTCTAAGTCCGTGTAACAGTGAACAGAGAATGTATGAGTTTCTCAAGATTGGTAACAGATAGAAACAAGAGAAAGTACCCAGTCATTCATCTACCTAGAAAAGTAACAGAGGTTTAACAGAGAATTCCAAGTATAAGTACAAGAAAATAAGAGAGACTTAGAAAACAGGTAAAACCTACATTGTTGATAGAGTTAGGAGTACTTAGCACTGTGAAAACAGCACTTTCGCAGAAAGAAATCTACTTCTCTAAGACTGGGAAACACTGAACAGAGAATGTGTCAGTTTCTCGGGATTGGTAACAGATAGAAAGAAGAGAAAGTACGCAGTGATTCATCTACATAGAAAAGTTACAGAGGTTTACACAGAGAATTCCAAGTATAAGTACAAGAAAATAAGAGAGACTTAGAAAACTGGTAAAACCTACATTGTTGATAGAGTTGGGAGTACATAGCACTGTGAAAACAGCACTTTCTCAGAAAGAAATTTAGTTCTCTAAGTCCGTGAAACAGTGAACAGAGAATGTATGAGTTTCTCAAGATTGGTAACAGATAGAAACAAGGGAAAGTACGCAGTGATTCATCTACCTAGAAAAATTACAGAGGTTTACACAGAGAATTCCAAGTATAAGTACAAGAAAATAAGAGAGACTTAGAAAACTGGTAAAACCTACATTGTTGATAGAGTTGGGAGTACTTAGCACTGTGAAAACAGCACTTTCGCAGAAAGAAATCTACTTCTCTAAGACTGGGAAACAGTGAACAGAGAATGTATGAGTTTCTCAAGATTGGTAACAGATAGAAACAAGAGAAAGTACACAGTGAATCATCTACCTAGAGAAGTTACAGAAGTTTACACAGAGAATTCCATGTATCAGTACAAGAAAATAAGAGAGACTTAGAAAACTGGTAAAACCTACATTGTGGATAGAGTTGGGAGTACTTAGCACTGTGAAAACAGCACTTTCGCAGAAAGAAATCTACTTCTCTAAGACTGGGAAACACTGAACAGAGAATGTGTCAGTTTCCCAAGATTGGTAACAGATAGAAAGAAGAGAAAGTACGCAGTGATTCATCTACAGAGAAAAGTTACAGAGGTTTACAAAGAGAATTCCAAGTATAAGTACAAGAAAATAAGAGAGACTTAGAAAACTGGTAAAACCTACGTTGTAGATAGAGTTGGGAGTACTTAGCACTGTGAAAACAGCACTTTCGCAGAAAGAAATCTACTTCTCTAAGACTGGGAAACACTGAACAGAGAATGTATGAGTTTCTCAAGATTGGTAACAGATACAAACATGAGAAAGTACACAGTGATTCATCCAGCTAGAGAAGTTACAGAAGTTTACACAGAGAATTCCATGTATAAGTACAAGAAAATCAGAGAGACTTAGAAAACTGGTAAAACCTACATTTTGGATAGAGTTGGGAGTGCATAGCACTGTGAAAACAGCACTTTCGCAGAAAGAAATCTACTTCTCTAAGACTGGGAAACACTGAACAGAGAATGTGTCAGTTTCTCAAGATTGGTAACAGATAGAAAGAAGAGAAAGTACGCAGTGATTCATCTACATAGAAAAGTTACAGAGGTTTACACAGAGAATTCCAAGTATAAGTACAAGAAAATAAGAGAGACTTAGAAAACTGGTAAAACCTACATTGTGGATAGAGTTGGGAGTACTTAGCACTGTGAAAACAGCACTTTCGCCAAAAGAGATTTATTTCTCTAAGTACGTGTAACAGTGAACAGAGAATGTATGAGTTTCTCAAGATTGGAAACAGATAGAAACAGGAGAAAGTACACAATGATTCATCTACCTAGAAAAGTAACAGAGGTTTACACAGAGAATTCCAAGTATAAGTACAAGAAAATAAGAGAGACTTAGAAAACAGGTAAAACCTACATTGTGGATAGAGTTGGGAGTACTTAGCACTGTGAAAACAGCACTTTCGCAGAAAGAAATCTACTTCTCTAAGACTGGGAAACAGTGAACAGAGAATGTATGAGTTTCTCAAGATTGGTAACAGATACAAACAAGAGAAAGTACACAGTGATTCATCTACCTAGAGAAGTTACAGAAGTTTACACAGAGAATTCCATGTATAAGTACAAGAAAATAAGAGAGACTTAGAAAACTGGTAAAACCTACATTGTGGATAGAGTTGGGAGTACTTAGCACTGTGAAAACAGCACTTTCGAAGAAAGAAATCTACTTCTCTAAGACTGGGAAACACTGAACAGAGAATGTGTCAGTTTCTCAAGATTGGTAACAGATAGAAAGAAGAGAAAGTACGCAGTGATTCATCTACATAGAAAAGTTACAGAGGTTTACACAGAGAATTCCAAGTATAAGTACAAGAAAATAAGAGAGACTTAGAAAACTGGTAAAACCTACATTGTGGATAGAGTTGGGAGTACTTAGCACTGTGAAAACAGCACTTTCGCCGAAAGAAATTTAGTTCTCTAAGTCCGTGTAACAGTGAACAGAGAATGTATGAGTTTCTCAAGATTGGTAACAGATAGAAACAAGAGAAAGTACACAATGATTCATCTACCTAGAAAAGTAACAGAGGTTTACACAGAGAATTCCAAGTATAAGTACAAGAAAATAAGAGAGACTTAGAAAACAGGTAAAACCTACATTGTGGATAGAGTTGGGAGTACTTAGCACTGTGAAAACAGCACTTTCGCAGAAAGAAATCTACTTCTCTAAGACTGGGAAACAGTGAACAGAGAATGTATGAGTTTCTCAAGATTGGTAACAGATAGAAACAAGAGAAAGTACACAGTGATTCATCTACCGAGAGAAGTTACAGAAGTTTACACAGAGAATTCCAAGTATAAGTACAAGAAAATAAGAGAGACTTAGAAAACAGGTAAAACCTACATTGTTGATAGAGTTAGGAGTACTTAGCACTGTGAAAACAGCACTTTCGCAGAAAGAAATCTACTTCTCTAAGACTGGGAAACACTGAACAGAGAATGTGTAAGTTTCTCAAGATTGGTAACAGATAGAAAGAAGAGAAAGTACGCAGTGATTCATCTACATAGAAAAGTTACAGAGGTTTACACAGAGAATTCCAAGTATAAGTACAAGAAAATAAGAGAGACTTAGAAAACTGGTAAAACCTACATTGTTGATAGAGTTGGGAGTACTTAGCACTGTGAAAACAGCACTTTCTCAGAAAGAAATTTAGTTCTCTAAGTCCGTGAAACAGTGAACAGAGAATGTATGAGTTTCTCAAGATTGGTAACAGATAGAAACAAGGGAAAGTACGCAGTGATTCATCTACCTAGAAAAATTACAGAGGTTTACACAGAGAATTCCAAGTATAAGTACAAGAAAATAAGAGAGACTTAAAAAACTGGTAAAACCTACATTGTTGATAGAGTTGGGAGTACTTAGCACTGTGAAAACAGCACTTTCGCAGAAAGAAATCTACTTCTCTAAGACTGGGAAACAGTGAACAGAGAATGTATGAGTTTCTCAAGATTGGTAACAGATAGAAACAAGAGAAAGTACACAGTGATTCATCTACCTAGAGAAGTTACAGAAGTTTACACAGAGAATTCCATGTATCAGTACAAGAAAATAAGAGAGACTTAGAAAACTGGTAAAACCTACATTGTCGATAGAGTTGGGAGTACTTAGCACTGTGAAAACAGCACTTTCGCAGAAAGAAATCTACTTCTCTAAGACTGGGAAACACTGAACAGAGAATGTGTCAGTTTCTCAAGATTGGTAACAGATAGAAAGAAGAGAAAGTACGCAGTGATTCATCTACCTAGAAAAGTTACAGAGGTTTACACAGAGAATTCCATGTATAAGTACAAAAAATAAGAGAGACTTAGAAAACTGGTAAAACCTACATTGTGGATAGAGTTGGGAGTACTTAGCACTGTGAAAACAGCACTTTCGCAGAAAGAAATCTACTTCTCTAAGACTGGGAAACAGTGAACAGAGAATGTATGAGTTTCTCAAGATTGGTAACAGATAGAAACAAGAGAAAGTACACAGTGATTCATCTACCGAGAGAAGTTACAGAAGTTTACACAGAGAATTCCATGTATAAGTACAAGAAAATAAGAGAGACTTAGAAAACCGGTAAAACCTACATTGTGGATAGAGTTGGGAGTACTTAGCACTGTGAAAACAGCACTTTCGCCGAAAGAAATTTAGTTCTCTAAGTCCGTGAAACAGTGAACAGAGAATGTATGAGTTTCTCAAGATTGGTAACAGATAGAAACAAGAGAAAGTACACACTGATTCATCTACCTAGAGAACTTACAGAAGTTTACACAGAGAATTCCGTGTATAAGTACAAGAAAATAAGAGAGAATTAGAAAACTGGTAAAACCTACATTGTGGATAGAGTTGGGAGTACTTAGCACTGTTAAAACAGCACTTTCGCAGAAGGAAATCTACTTCTCTAAGACTGGGAAACACTGAACAGAGAATGTGTCAGTTTCTCAAGATTGGTAACAGATAGAAAGAAGAGAAAGTACGCAGTGATTCATCTACATAGAAAAGTTACAGAGGTTTACACAGAGAATTCCAAGTATAAGTACAAGAAAATAAGAGAGACTTAGAAAACTGCTAAAACCTACATTGTAGATAGAGTTGGGAGTACTTAGCACTGTGAAAACAGCACTTTCGCAGAAAGAAATCTACTTCTGTAAGACTGGGAAAAAGTGGACAGAGAATGTGTGAGTTTCTCAAGATTGGTAACAGATACAAACAAGAGAAAGTACACAGTGATTCATCTACCTAGAGAAGTTACAGAAGTTTACACAGAGAATTCCATGTATAAGTACAAGAAAATAAGAGAGACTTAGAAAACTGGTAAAACCTACATTGTGGATAGAGTTGGGAGTACTTAGCACTGTTAAAACAGCACTTTCGCCGAAAGAAATTTAGTTCTCTAAGTCCGTGAAACAGTGAACAGAGAATGTATGAGTTTCTCAAGATTGGTAACAGATAGAAACAAGAGAAAGTACACAGTGATTCATCTGCATACAAAAGTTACAGAAGTTTACACAGAGAATTCCAAGTATAAGTACAAGAAAATAAGAGAGACTTAGAAAACTGGTAAAACCTACATTGTAGATAGAGTTGGGAGTACTTAGCACTGTGAAAACAGCACTTTCGCCAAAAGAAATTTAGTTCTCTAAGTCCGTGAAACAGTGAACAGAGAATGTATGAGTTTCTCAAGATTGGTAACAGATAGAAACAAGAGAAAGTACACAGTGATTCATCTACCTAGAGAAGTTACAGAAGTTTACACAGAGAATTCCATGTATAAGTACAAGAAAATAAGAGAGACTTAGAAAACTGGTAAAACCTACATTGTGGATAGAGTTGGGAGTACTTAGCACTGTGAAAACAGCACTTTCGCCAAAAGAAATTTAGTTCTCCAAGTCCGTGAAACAGTGAACAGAGAATGTATGAGTTTCTGAAGATTGGTAACAGATAGAAACAAGAGAAAGTGCACAGTGATTCATCTACCTAGAGAAGTTACAGAAGTTTACACAGAGAATTCCAAGTATAAGTACAAGAAAATAAGAGAGACTTAGAAAACTGGTAAAACCTACATTGTAGATAGAGTTGGGAGTACTTAGCACTGTGAAAACAGCACTTTCGCAGAAAGAAATCTACTTCTCTAAGACTGGGAAACAGTGAACAGAGAATGTATGAGTTTCTGAAGATTGGTAACAGATACAAACAAGAGAAAGTACACAGTGATTCATCTACCTAGAGAAGTTACAGAAGTTTACACAGAGAATTCCATGTATAAGTACAAGAAAATAAGAGAGACTTAGAAAACTGGTAAAACCAACATTTTGGATAGAGTTGGGAGTACTGAGCACTGTGAAAACAGCACTTTCGCCGAAAGAAATTTAGTTCTCTAAGTCCGTGTAACAGTGAACAGAGAATGTATGAGTTTCTGAAGATTGGTAACAGAAACAAGAGAAAGTACACAGTGATTCATCTACCGAGAAAAGTAACAGAGTTTTACACAGAGAATTCCAAGTATAAGTACAAGAAAATAAGAGAGACTTAGAAAACAGGTAAAACCTACATTGTTGATAGAGTTGGGAGTACTTAGCACTGTGAAAACAGCACTTTCGCAGAAAGAAATCTACTTCTCTAAGACTGGGAAACACTCTACAGAGAATGTGTCAGTTTCTCAAGATTGGTATCAGATAGAAAGAAGAGAAAGTACGCAGTGATTCATCTACATAAAAAAGTTACAGAGGTTTACACAGAGAATTCCAAGTATAAGTACAAGAAAATAAGAGAGACTTAGAAAACTGGTAAAACCTACATTGTTGATAGTGTTGGGAGAACTTAGCACTGTGAAAACAGCACTTTCTCAGAAAGAAATTTAGATCTCTAAATCCGTGAAACAGTGAACAGAAATGTATGAGTTTCTCAAGATTGGTAACAGATAGAAACAAGAGAAAGTACGCAGTGATTCATCTACATAGAAAAGTTACAGAGGTTTACACAGAGAATTCCAAGTATAAGTATAAGAAAATAAGAGAGACTTAGAAAACTGGTAAAACCTACATTGTGGATAGAGTTGGGAGTACTTAGCACTGTGAAAACAGCACTTTCGCAGAAAGAAATCTACTTTCTACGACTGGGAAACAGTGAACAGAGAATGTATGAGTTTCTCAAGATTGGTAACAGATACAAACAAGAGAAAGTACACAGTGATTCATCTACCTAGAGAAGTTACAGAAGTTTACACAGAGAATTCCATGTATAAGTACAAGAAAATAAGAGAGACTTAGAAAACTGGTAAAACCAACATTTTGGATAGAGTTGGGAGTACTTAGCACTGTGAAAACAGCACTTTCGCCGAAAGAAATTTAGTTCTCTAAGTCCGTGTAACAGTGAACAGAGAATGTATGAGTTTCTCAAGATTGGTAACAGATAGAAACAAGAGAAAGTACCCAGTGATTCATCTACCTAGAAAAGTAACAGAGGTTTACACAGAGAATTCCAAGTATAAGTACAAGAAAATAAGAGAGACTTAGAAAACAGGTAAAACCTACATTGTTGATAGAGTTGGGAGTACTTAGCACTGTGAAAACAGCACTTTCGCAGAAAGAAATCTACTTCTCTAAGACTGGGAAACACTGAACAGAGAATGTGTCAGTTTCTCAAGATTGGTAACAGATAGAAAGAAGAGAAAGTACGCAGTGATTCATCTACATAGAAAAGTTACAGAGGTTTACACAGAGAATTCCAAGTATAAGTACAAGAAAATAAGAGAGACTTAGAAAACTGGTAAAACCTACATTGTAGATAGAGTTGGGAGTACTTAGCACTGTGAAAACAGCACTTTCGCAGAAAGAAATCTACTTCTCTAAGTCTGCGAAACAGTGAACAGAGAATGTATGAGTTTCCCAAGATTGGTAACAGATACAAACAAGAGAAAGTACACAGTGATTCATCTACCTAGAGAAGTTACAGAAGTTTCACACAGAGAATTCCATGTATAAGTACAAGAAAATAAGAGAGTCTTAGAAAACTGATAAAACCTACATTGTGGATAGAGTTGGGAGTACTTAGCACTGTGAAAACAGCACTTTCGCAGAAAGAAATCTACTTCTGTAAGACTGGGAAACACTGAACAGAGAATGTGTCAGTTTCTCAAGATTGGTAACAGATAGCAAGAAGAGAAAGTACGCAGTGATTCATCTACATAGAAAAGTTACAGAGGTTTACACAGAGAATTCCAAGTATAAGTACAAGAAAATAAGAGAGACTTAGAAAACTGGTAAAACCTACATTGTAGATAGAGTTGGGAGTACTTAGCACTGTGAAAACAGCACTTTCGCAGAAAGAAATCTACTTCTCTAAGACTGGGAAACAGTGAACAGAGAATGTATGAGTTTCTCAAGATTGGTAACAGATACAAACAAGAGAAAGTACACAGTGATTCATCTACCTAGAGAAGTTACAGAAGTTTACACAGAGAATTCCATGTATAAGTACAAGAAAATAAGAGAGACTTAGAAAACTGGTAAAACCAACATTTTGGATAGAGTTGGGAGTACTTAGCACTGTGAAAACAGCACTTTCGCCGAAAGAAATTTAGTTCTCTAAGTCCGTGTAACAGTGAACAGAGAATGTATGAGTTTCTCAAGATTGGTAACAGATACAAACAAGAGAAAGTACCCAGTGATTCATCTACCTAGAAAAGTAACAGAGGTTTACACAGAGAATTCCAAGTTTAAGTACAAGAAAATAAGAGAGACTTAGAAAACAGGTAAAACCTACATTGTTGATAGAGTTGGGAGTACTTAGCACTGTGAAAACAGAACTTTCGCAGAAAGAAATCTACTTCTCTAAGACTGGGAAACACTGAACAGAGAATGTGTCAGTTTCTCAAGATTGGTAACAGATAGAAAGAAGAGAAAGTACGCAGTGATTCATCTACATAGAAAAGTTACAGAGGTTTACATAGAGAATTCCAAGTATAAGTACAAGAAAATAAGAGAGACTTAGAAAACTGGTAAAACCTACATTGTTGATAGAGTTGGGAGTACTTAGCACTGTGAAAACAGCACTTTCTCAGAAAGAAATTTAGTTCTCTAAGTCCGTGAAACAGTGAACAGAGAATGTATGAGTTTCTCAAGATTGGTAACAGATAGAAACAAGAGAAAGTACGCAGTGATTCATCTACCTTGAAAAGTTACAGAGGTTTACACAAAGAATTCGAAGTATAATTACAAAAAAATAAGAGAGACTTAGAAAACTGGTAAAACCTACATTGTTGATAGAGTTCGGAGTACTTAGCACTTTGAAAACAGCACTTTCGCAGAAAGAAATCTACTTCTCTAAGACTGGGAAACAGTGAACAGAGAATGTATGAGTTTCTCAAGATTGGTAACAGATAGAAACAAGAGAAAGTACACAGTGATTCATCTACCTAGAGAAGTTACAGAAGTTTACACAGAGAATTCCATGTATCAGTACAAGAAAATAAGAGAGACTTAGAAAACTGGTAAAACCTACATTGTGGATAGAGTTGGGAGTACTTAGCACTGTGAAAACAGCACTTTCGCAGAAAGAAATCTACTTCTCTAAGACTGGGAAACACTGAACAGAGAATGTGTCAGTTTCTCAAGATTGGTAACAGATAGAAAGAAGAGAAAGTACGCAGTGATTCATCTACAGAGAAAAGTTACAGAGGTTTACAAAGAGAATTCCAAGTATAAGTACAAGAAAATAAGAGAGACTTAGAAAACTGGTAAAACCTACATTGTAGATAGAGTTGGGAGTACTTAGCACTGTGAAAACAGCACTTTCGCAGAAAGAAATCTACTTCTCTAAGACTGGGAAACAGTGAACAGAGAATGTATGAGTTTCTCAAGATTGGTAACAGATACAAACAAGAGAAAGTACACAGTGATTCATCCAGCTAGAGAAGTTACAGAAGTTTACACAGAGAATTCCATGTATAAGTACAAGAAAATAAGAGAGACTTAGAAAACTGGTAAAACCTACATTTTGGATAGAGTTGGGAGTACTTAGCACTGTGAAAACAGCACTTTCGCCGAAAGAAATTTAGTTCTCTAAGTCCGTGTAACAGTGAACAGAGAATGTATGAGTTTCTCAAGATTGGTAACCGATAGAAACAAGAGAAAGTACACAATGATTCATCTACCTAGAAAAGTAACAGAGGTTTACACAGAGAATTCCAAGTATAAGTACAAGAAAATAAGAGAGACTTAGAAAACAGGTAAAACCTACATTGTTGATAGAGTTGGGAGTACTTAGCACTGTGAAAACAGCACTTTCGCAGAAAGAAATCTACTTCTCTAAGACTGGGAAACACTGAACAGAGAATGTGTCAGTTTCTCAAGATTGGTAACAGATAGAAAGAAGAGAAAGTACGCAGTGATTCATCTACATAGAAAAGTTACAGAGGTTTACACAGAGAATTCCAAGTATAAGTACAAGAAAATAAGAGAGACTTAGAAAACTGGTAAAACCTACATTGTTGATAGAGTTAGGAGTACTTAGCACTGTGATAACAGCACTTTCGCCAAAAGAAATTTAGTTCTCTAAGTCCGTGAACCAGTGAACAGAGAATGTATGAGTTTCTCAAGATTGGTAACAGATAGAAACAAGAGAAAGTACGCAGTGATTCATCTACCTAGAAAAGTTACAGAAATTTAAACAGAGAATTCCAAGTGTAAGTACAAGAAAATAAGAGAGACTTAGAACACTGGTAAAACCTACATTGTTGATAGAGTTGGGAGTACTTAGCACTGTGAAAACAGCACTTTCGCAGAAAGAAATCTACTTCTCTAAGACTGGGAAACAGTGAACAGAGAATGTATGAGTTTCTCAAGATTGGTAACAGATAGAAACAAGAGAAAGTACACAGTGATTCATCTACCGAGAGAAGTTACAGAAGTTTACACAGAGAATTCCATGTATAAGTACAAGAAAATAAGAGAGACTTAGAAAACCGGTAAAACCTACATTGTGGATAGAGTTGGGAGTACTTAGCACTGTGAAAACAGCACTTTCGCCGAAAGAAATTTAGTTCTCTAAGTCCGTGAAACAGTGAACAGAGAATGTATGAGTTTCTCAAGATTGGTAACAGATAGAAACAAGAGAAAGTACACAGTGATTCATCTGCATAGAAAAGTTACAAAAGTTTACACAGAGAATTCCAAGTATAAGTACAAGAAAATAAGAGAGACTTAGAAAACTGGTAAAACCTACATTGTTGATAGAGTTGGGAGTACTTAGCACTGTGAAAACAGCACTTTCGCCGAAAGAAATTTAGTTCTCTAAGTACGTGAACCAGTGAACAGAGAATGTATGAGTTTCTCAAGAGTGGTAACAGATAGAAACAAAAGTACACAGTGATTCATCTACCTAGAAAAGTTACAGAGGATAACACAGAGAATTCCAAGTATAAGTACAAGAAAATAAGAGAGACTTAGAAAACTGGTAAAACCTACATTGTTGATAGAGTTGGGAGTACTTAGCACTGTGAAAACAGCACTTTCGCAGAAGGAAATCTACTTCTCTAACACTGGGAAACAGTGAAGAGAGAATGTATGAGTTTCTCAAGCTTGGTAACCGATAAAAACAAGAGAAAGTACGCAGTGATTCATCTACCTAGAAAAGTTACAGAGGTTTACACAGAGAATTCCAAGTATAAGTACAAGAAAATAAGAGAGACTTAGAAAACTGGTAAAACCTACATTGTTGATAGAGTTGGGAGTCCTTAGCACTGTGAAAAAGCACTTTCGCCAAAAGAAATTTAGTTCTCTAAGTCCGTGAAACAGTGAACAGAGAATGTATGAGTTTATCAAGATTGGTAACAGATAGAAACAAGAGAAAGTACACAGTGATTCATCTGCATTCAAAAGTTACAGAAGTTTACACAGAGAATTCCAAGTATAAGTACAAGAAAA
The DNA here is from genome assembly GCA_028571685.1 of Heterohyrax brucei. NCBI lineage: Eukaryota > Metazoa > Chordata > Mammalia > Hyracoidea > Procaviidae > Heterohyrax > Heterohyrax brucei. The sequence continues at coordinate 35,038,077 of CM053156.1, forward strand.
TAAGAGAGACTTAGAAAACTGGTAAAAGCTACATTGTAGATAGAGTTGGGAGTACTTAGCACTGTGAAAACAGCACTTTCGCCAAAAGAAATTTAGTTCTCTAAGTCCGTGAAACAGTGAACACAGAATGTATGAGTTTCTCAAGATTGGTAACAGATAAAAACAAGAGAAAGTACGCAGTGATTCATCTACCTAGAAAAGTTACAGAGGTTCACACAGAGAATTCCAAGTATAAGTACAAGAAAATAAGAGAGACTTAGAAAACTGGTAAAACCTACATTGTTGATAGAGTTGGGAGTACTTAGCACTGTGAAAACAGCACTTTCGCAGAAAGAAATCTACTTCTCTAAGACTGGGAAACAGTGAACAGAGAATGTATGAGTTTCTCAAGATTGGTAACAGATAGAAACAAGAGAAAGTACACAGTGATTCATCTACCTAGAGAAGTTACAGAAGTTTACACAGAGAATTCCATGTATAAGTACAAAAAAATAAGAGAGACTTAGAAAACCGGTAAAACCTACATTGTTGATAGAGTTGGGAGTACTTAGCACTGTGAAAACAGCACTTTCGCCGAAAGAAATTTAGTTCTCTAAGTCCGTGTAACAGTGAACAGAGAATGTATGAGTTTCTCAAGATTGGTAACAGATAGAAACAAGAGAAAGTACACAGTGATTCATCTACCTAGAAAAGTTACAGAGGTTTACACAGAGAATTCAAAGTATAAGTACAAGAAAATAAGAGAGACTTAGAAAAGTGTAAAACCTACATTGTTGATAGAGTTGGGAGTACTTAGCACTGTGAAAACAGCACTTTCTCAGAAAAAAATCTACTTCTCTAACACTGGGAAACAGTGAAGAGAGAATGTATGAGTTTCTCAAGATTGGTAACAGATAGAAACAAGAGAAAGTACACAGTGATTCACCTACCTAGAGAAGTTACAGAAGTTTACACAGAGAATTCCATGTATAAGTACAAGAAAATAAGAGAGACTTAGAAAACTGGTAAACCTACCTTATGGATAGAGATGGGAGTAGTTAGCACTGTGAAAACAGCACTTTCGCAGAAAGAAATCTACTTCTCTAAGACTGGGAAACACTGAACAGAGAATGTGTCAGTTTCTCAAGATTGGTAACAGATAGAAACAAGAGAAAGTACGCAGTGATTCATCTACATAGAAAAGTTACAGAGGTTTACACAGAGAATTCCAAGTATAAGTAGAAGAAAATAAGAGAGACTTAGAAAACTGGTAAAACCTACATTGTTGATAGAGTTGGGAGTACTTAGCACTGTGAAAAAGCACTTTCGCCGAAAGAAATTAGTTCTCTAAGTCCGTGAAACAGTGAACAGAGAATGTATGAGTTTCTCAAGATTGGTAACAGATAGAAACAAGAGAAAGTACACAGTGATTCATCTGCATAGAAAAGTTACAGAAGTTTACACAGAGAATTCCAAGTATAAGTACAAGAAAATAAGAGATACTTAGAAAACTGGTAAAACCTACATTGTTGATAGAGTTGGGAGTACTTAGCACTGTGAAAACAGCACTTTCGCCGAAAGAAATTTAGTTCTTTAAGTCCGTGAACCAGTGAACAGAGAATGTATGAGTTTCTCAAGATTGGTAACAGATAGAAACAAGAGAAAGTACGCAGTGATTCATCTACCTAGAAAAGTTACAGAGGTTTACACAGAGAATTCCAAGTATAAGTACAAGAAAATAAGAGATACTTAGAAAACTGGTACAACCTACATTGTTGATAGAGTTGGGAGTACTTAGCACTGTGAAAACAGCACTTTCCCGGAAATAAATCTACTTCTCTAACACTGGGAAACAGTGAAGAGAGAATGTATGAGTTTCTCAAGATTGGTGACAGATAGAAACAAGAGAAAGTACGCAGTGAATCATCTACATAGAAACGTTACAGAGGTTTACACAGAGAATTCCAAGTATAAGTACAAGAAAATAAGAGAGACTTAGACAACTGGTAAAACCTACATTGTGGATAGAGTTGGGAGTACTTAGCACTGTGAAGACAGCACTTTCGCCGAAAGAAATTTAGTTCTCTAAGTCCGTGAAACAGTGAACAGAGAATGTAAGAGTTTCTCAAGATTGGTAACAGATAGAAACAAGAGAAAGTACACAGTGATTCATCTACCTAGAAAAGTAACAGAGGTTTACACAGAGAATACCAAGTATAAGTACAAGAAAATAAGAGAGACTAAGAAAACTGGTAAAACCTACATTGTGGATAGAGTTGGGAGTACTTAGCACTGTGAAAACAGCACTTTCGCCGAAAGAAATTTACGTCTCTAAGTCCGTGTAACAGTGAACACAGAATGTATGAGTTTCTCAAGATTGGTAACAGATAGAAACAAGAGAAAGTACACAGTGATTCATCTACCTAGAGAAGTTACAGAAGTTTACACAGAGAATTCCATGTATCAGTACAAGAAAATAAGAGAGACTTAGAAAACTGGTAAAACCTACATTGTGGATAGAGTTGGGAGTACTTAGCACTGTGAAAACAGCACTTTCGCAGAAAGAAATCTACTTCTCTAAGACTGGGAAACACTGAACAGAGAATGTGTCAGTTTCTCAAGATTGGTAACAGATAGAACGAAGAGAAAGTACGCAGTGATTCATCTACAGAGAAAAGTTACAGAGGTTTACAAAGAGAATTCCAAGTATAAGTACAAGAAAATAAGAGAGACTTAGAAAACTGGTAAAACCTACATTGTAGATAGAGTTGAGAGTACTTAGCACTGTGAAAACAGCACTTTCGCAGAAAGAAATCTACTTCTCTAAGACTGGGAAACAGTGAACAGAGAATGTATGAGTTTCTCAAGATTGGTAACAGATACAAACAAGAGAAAGTACACAGTGATTCATCCAGCTAGAGAAGTTACAGAAGTTTACACAGAGAATTCCATGTATAAGTACAAGAAAATAAGAGAGACTTAGAAAACTGGTAAAACGTACATTTTGGATAGAGTTGGGAGTACTTAGCACTGTGAAAACAGCACTTTCGCCGAAAGAAATTTAGTTCTCTAAGTCCGTGTAACAGTGAACAGAGAATGTATGAGTTTCTCAAGATTGGTAACAGATAGAAACAAGAGAAAGTACACAATGATTCATCTACCTAGAAAAGCAACAGAGGTTTACACAGAGAATTCCAAGTATAAGTACAAGAAAATAAGAGAGACTTAGAAAACAGGTAAAACCTACATTGTTGATAGAGTTGGGAGTACTTAGCACTGTGAAAACAGCACTTTCGCAGAAAGAAATCTACTTCTCTAAGACTGGGAAACACTGAACAGAGAATGTGTCAGTTTCTCAAGATTGGTAACAGATAGAAAGAAGAGAAAGTACGCAGTGATTCATCTACATAGAAAAGTTACAAAGGTTTACACAGAGAATTCCAAGTATAAGTACAAGAAAATAAGAGAGACTTAGAAAACTGGTAAAACCTACATTGTTGATAGAGTTAGGAGTACTTAGCACTGTGATAACAGCACTTTCGCCAAAAGAAATTTAGTTCTCTAAGTCCGTGAACCAGTGAACAGAGAATGTATGAGTTTCTCAAGATTGGTAACAGATAGAAACAAGAGAAAGTACGCAGTGATTCATCTACCTAGAAAAGTTACAGAAGTTTAAACAGAGAATTCCAAGTGTAAGTACAAGAAAATAAGAGAGACTTAGAAAACTGGTAAAACCTACATTGTTGATAGAGTTGGGAGTACTTAGCACTGTGAAAACAGCACTTTCGCAGAAAGAAATCTACTTCTCTAAGACTGGGAAACAGTGAACAGAGAATGTATGAGTTTCTCAAGATTGGTAACAGATAGAAACAAGAGAAAGTACACAGTGATTCATCTACCGAGAGAAGTTACAGAAGTTTACACAGAGAATTCCATGTATAAGTACAAGAAAATAAGAGAGACTTAGAAAACCGGTAAAACCTACATTGTGGATAGAGTTGGGAGTACTTAGCACTGTGAAAACAGCACTTTCGCCGAAAGAAATTTAGTTCTCTAAGTCCGTGAAACAGTGAACAGAGAATGTATGAGTTTCTCAAGATTGGTAACAGATAGAAACAAGAGAAAGTACACAGTGATTCATCTGCATAGAAAAGTTACAAAAGTTTACACAGAGAATTCCAAGTATAAGTACAAGAAAATAAGAGAGACTTAGAAAACTGGTAAAACCTACATTGTTGATAGAGTTGGGAGTACTTAGCACTGTGAAAACAGCACTTTCGCCGAAAGAAATTTAGTTCTCTAAGTACGTGAACCAGTGAACAGAGAATGTATGAGTTTCTCAAGATTGGTAACAGATAGAAACAAGAGAAAGTACACAGTGATTCATCTACCTAGAAAAGTTACAGAGGATAACACAGAGAATTCCAAGTATAAGTACAAGAAAATAAGAGAGACTTAGAAAACTGGTAAAACCTACATTGTTGATAGAGTTGGGAGTACTTAGCACTGTGAAAACAGCACTTTCGCAGAAGGAAATCTACTTCTCTAACACTGGGAAACAGTGAAGAGAGAATGTATGAGTTTGTCAAGCTTGGTAACCGATAGAAACAAGAGAAAGTACGCAGTGATTCATCTACCTAGAAAAGTTACAGAGGTTTACACAGAGAATTCCAAGTATAAGTACAAGAAAATAAGAGAGACTTAGAAAACTGGTAAAACCTACATTGTTGATAGAGTTGGGAGTACTTAGCACTGTGAAAAAGCACTTTCGCCAAAAGAAATTTAGTTCTCTAAGTCCGTGAAACAGTGAACAGAGAATGTATGAGTTTATCAAGATTGGTAACAGATAGAAACAAGAGAAAGTACACAGTGATTCATCTGCATTCAAAAGTTACAGAAGTTTACACAGAGAATTCCAAGTATAAGTACAAGAAAATAAGAGAGACTTAGAAAACTGGTAAAAGCTACATTGTAGATAGAGTTGGGAGTACTTAGCACTGTGAAAACAGCACTTTCGCCAAAAGAAATTTAGTTCTCTAAGTCCATGAAACAGTGAACACAGAATGTATGAGTTTCTCAAGATTGGTAACAGATAAAAACAAGAGAAAGTACGCAGTGATTCATCTACCTAGAAAAGTTACAGAGGTTTACACAGAGAATTCCAAGTATAAGTACAAGAAAATAAGAGAGACTTAGAAAACTGGTAAAACCTACATTGTTGATAGAGTTGGGAGTACTTAGCACTGTGAAAACAGCACTTTCGCAGAAAGAAATCTACTTCTCTAAGACTGGGAAACAGTGAACAGAGAATGTATGAGTTTCTCAAGATTGGTAACAGATAGAAACAAGAGAAAGTACACAGTGATTCATCTACCTAGAGAAGTTACAGAAGTTTACACAGAGAATTCCATGTATAAGTACAAAAAAATAAGAGAGACTTAGAAAACCGGTAAAACCTACATTGTTGATAGAGTTGGGAGTACTTAGCACTGTGAAAACAGCACTTTCGCCGAAAGAAATTTAGTTCTCTAAGTCCGTGTAACAGTGAACAGAGAATGTATGAGTTTCTCAAGATTGGTAACAGATAGAAACAAGAGAAAGTACACAGTGATTCATCTACCTAGAAAAGTTACAGAGGTTTACACAGAGAATTCCAAGTATAAGTACAAGAAAATAAGAGAGACTTAGAAAAGTGTAAAACCTACATTGTTGATAGAGTTGGGAGTACTTAGCACTGTGAAAACAGCACTTTCTCAGAAAAAAATCTACTTCTCTAACACTGGGAAACAGTGAAGAGAGAATGTATGAGTTTCTCAAGATTGGTAACAGATAGAAACAAGAGAAAGTACACAGTGATTCATCTACCTAGAGAAGTTACAGAAGTTTACACAGAGAATTCCATGTATAAGTACAAGAAAATAAGAGAGACTTAGAAAACTGGTAAAACCTACCTTATGGATAGAGATGGGAGTACTTAGCACTGTGAAAACAGCACTTTCGCAGAAAGAAATCTACTTCTCTAAGACTGGGAAACACTGAACAGAGAATGTGTCAGTTTCTCAAGATTGGTAACAGATAGAAACAAGAGAAAGTACGCAGTGATTCATCTACATAGAAAAGTTACAGAGGTTTACACAGAGAATTCCAAGTATAAGTAGAAGAAAATAAGAGAGACTTAGAAAACTGGTAAAACCTACATTGTTGATAGAGTTGGGAGTACTTAGCACTGTGAAAAAGCACTTTCGCCGAAAGAAATTTAGTTCTCTAAGTCCGTGAAACAGTGAACAGAGAATGTATGAGTTTCTCAAGATTGGTAACAGATAGAAACAAGAGAAAGTACACAGTGATTCATCTGCATAGAAAAGTTACAGAAGTTTACACAGAGAATTCCAAGTATAAGTACAAGAAAATAAGAGATACTTAGAAAACTGGTAAAACCTACATTGTTGATAGAGTTGGGAGTACTTAGCACTGTGAAAACAGCACTTTCGCCGAAAGAAATTTAGTTCTTTAAGTCCGTGAACCAGTGAACAGAGAATGTATGAGTTTCTCAAGATTGGTAACAGATAGAAACAAGAGAAAGTACGCAGTGATTCATCTACCTAGAAAAGTTACAGAGGTTTACACAGAGAATTCCAATTTTAAGTACAAGAAAATAAGAGATACTTAGAAAACTGGTAAAACCTACATTGTTGATAGAGTTGGGAGTACTTAGCACTGTGAAAACAGCACTTTCCCGGAAATAAATCTACTTCTCTAACACTGGGAAACAGTGAAGAGAGAATGTATGAGTTTCTCAAGATTGGTGACAGATAGAAACAAGAGAAAGTACGCAGTGAATCATCTACATAGAAACGTTACAGAGGTTTACACAGAGAATTCCAAGTATAAGTACAAGAAAATAAGAGAGACTTAGACAACTGGTAAAACCTACATTGTGGATAGAGTTGGGAGTACTTAGCACTGTGAAGACAGCACTTTCGCCGAAAGAAATTTAGTTCTCTAAGTCCGTGAAACAGTGAACAGAGAATGTAAGAGTTTCTCAAGATTGGTAACAGATAGAAACAAGAGAAAGTACACAGTGATTCATCTACCTAGAAAAGTAACAGAGGTTTACACAGAGAATACCAAGTATAAGTACAAGAAAATAAGAGAGACTAAGAAAACTGGTAAAACCTACATTGTGGGTAGAGTTGGGAGTACTTAGCACTGTGAAAACAGCACTTTCGCCGAAAGAAATTTAAGTCTCTAAGTCCGTGTAACAGTGAACACAGAATATATGAGTTTCTCAAGATTGGTAACAGATACAAACAAGAGAAAGTACACAGTGATTCATCTACCTAGAGAAGTTACAGAAGTTTACACAGAGAATTCCATGTATAAGTACAAGAAAATAAGAGAGACTTAGAAAACTGGTAAAACCAACATTTTGGATAGAGTTGGGAGTACTGAGCACTGTGAAAACAGCACTTTCGCCGAAAGAAATTTAGTTCTCTAAGTCCGTGTAACAGTGAACAGAGAATGTATGAGTTTCTGAAGATTGGTAACAGAAACAAGAGAAAGTACACAGTGATTCATCTACCGAGAAAAGTAACAGAGTTTTACACAGAGAATTCCAAGTATAAGTACAAGAAAATAAGAGAGACTTAGAAAACAAGTAAAACCTACATTGTTGATAGAGTTGGGAGTACTTAGCACTGTGAAAACAGCACTTTCGCAGAAAGAAATCTACTTCTCTAAGACTGGGAAACACTCAACAGAGAATGTGTCAGTTTCTCAAGATTTGTAACAGATAGAAAGAAGAGAAAGTACGCAGTGATTCATCTACATAGAAAAGTTACAGAGGTTTACACAGAGAATTCCAAGTATAAGTACAAGAAAATAAGAGAGACTTAGAAAACTGGTAAAACCTACATTGTTGATAGTGTTGGGAGTACTTAGCACTGTGAAAACAGCACTATCTCAGAAAAAAATTTAGTTCTCTAAGTCCGTGAAACAGTGAACAGAAATGTATGAGTTTCTCAAGATTGGTAACAGATAGAAACAAGAGAAAGTACGCAGTGATTCATCTACATAGAAAAGTTACAGAGGTTTACACAGAGAATTCCAAGTATAAGTAGAAGAAAATAAGAGAGACTTAGAAAACTGGTAAAACCTACATTGTGGATACAGTTGGGAGTACTTAGCACTGTGAAAACAGCACTTTCGCAGAAAGAAATCTACTTTCTACGACTGGGAAACAGTGAACAGAGAATGTATGAGTTTCTCAAGATTGGTAACAGATAGAAACAAGAGAAAGTACACAGTGATTCATCTGCATTCAAAAGTTACAGAAGTTTACACAGAGAATTCCAAGTATAAGTACAAGAAAATAAGAGAGACTTAGAAAACTGGTAAAAGCTACATTGTAGATAGAGTTGGGAGTACTTAGCACTGTGAAAACAGCACTTTCGCCAAAAGAAATTTAGTTCTCTAAGTCCATGAAACAGTGAACACAGAATGTATGAGTTTCTCAAGATTGGTAACAGATAAAAACAAGAGAAAGTACGCAGTGATTCATCTACCTAGAAAAGTTACAGAGGTTTACACAGAGAATTCCAAGTATAAGTACAAGAAAATAAGAGAGACTTAGAAAACTGGTAAAACCTACATTGTTGATAGAGTTGGGAGTACTTAGCACTGTGAAAACAGCACTTTCGCAGAAAGAAATCTACTTCTCTAAGACTGGGAAACAGTGAACAGAGAATGTATGAGTTTCTCAAGATTGGTAACAGATAGAAACAAGAGAAAGTACACAGTGATTCATCTACCTAGAGAAGTTACAGAAGTTTACACAGAGAATTCCATGTATTAGTACAAAAAAATAAGAGAGACTTAGAAAACCGGTAAAACCTACATTGTTGATAGAGTTGGGAGTACTTAGCACTGTGAAAACAGCACTTTCGCCGAAAGAAATTTAGTTCTCTAAGTCCGTGTAACAGTGAACAGAGAATGTATGAGTTTCTCAAGATTGGTAACAGATAGAAACAAGAGAAAGTACACAGTGATTCATCTACCTAGAAAAGTTACAGAGGTTTACACAGAGAATTCCAAGTATAAGTACAAGAAAATAAGAGAGACTTAGAAAAGTGTAAAACCTACATTGTTGATAGAGTTGGGAGTACTTAGCACTGTGAAAACAGCACTTTCTCAGAAAAAAATCTACTTCTCTAACACTGGGAAACAGTGAAGAGAGAATGTATGAGTTTCTCAAGATTGGTAACAGATAGAAACAAGAGAAAGTACACAGTGATTCATCTACCTAGAGAAGTTACAGAAGTTTACACAGAGAATTCCATGTATAAGTACAAGAAAATAAGAGAGACTTAGAAAACTGGTAAAACCTACCTTATGGATAGAGATGGGAGTACTTAGCACTGTGAAAACAGCACTTTCGCAGAAAGAAATCTACTTCTCTAAGACTGGGAAACACTGAACAGAGAATGTGTCAGTTTCTCAAGATTGGTAACAGATAGAAACAAGAGAAAGTACGCAGTGATTCATCTACATAGAAAAGTTACAGAGGTTTACACAGAGAATTCCAAGTATAAGTAGAAGAAAATAAGAGAGACTTAGAAAACTGGTAAAACCTACATTGTTGATAGAGTTGGGAGTACTTAGCACTGTGAAAAAGCACTTTCGCCGAAAGAAATTTAGTTCTCTAAGTCCGTGAAACAGTGAACAGAGAATGTATGAGTTTCTCAAGATTGGTAACAGATAGAAACAAGAGAAAGTACACAGTGATTCATCTGCATAGAAAAGTTACAGAAGTTTACACAGAGAATTCCAAGTATAAGTACAAGAAAATAAGAGATACTTAGAAAACTGGTAAAACCTACATTGTTGATAGAGTTGGGAGTACTTAGCACTGTGAAAACAGCACTTTCGCCGAAAGAAATTTAGTTCTTTAAGTCCGTGAACCAGTGAACAGAGAATGTATGAGTTTCTCAAGATTGGTAACAGATAGAAACAAGAGAAAGTACGCAGTGATTCATCTACCTAGAAAAGTTACAGAGGTTTACACAGAGAATTCCAATTTTAAGTACAAGAAAATAAGAGATACTTAGAAAACTGGTAAAACCTACATTGTTGATAGAGTTGGGAGTACTTAGCACTGTGAAAACAGCACTTTCCCGGAAATAAATCTACTTCTCTAACACTGGGAAACAGTGAAGAGAGAATGTATGAGTTTCTCAAGATTGGTGACAGATAGAAACAAGAGAAAGTACGCAGTGAATCATCTACATAGAAACGTTACAGAGGTTTACACAGAGAATTCCAAGTATAAGTACAAGAAAATAAGAGAGACTTAGACAACTGGTAAAACCTACATTGTGGATAGAGTTGGGAGTACTTAGCACTGTGAAGACAGCACTTTCGCCGAAAGAAATTTAGTTCTCTAAGTCCGTGAAACAGTGAACAGAGAATGTAAGAGTTTCTCAAGATTGGTAACAGATAGAAACAAGAGAAAGTACACAGTGATTCATCTACCTAGAAAAGTAACAGAGGTTTACACAGAGAATACCAAGTATAAGTACAAGAAAATAAGAGAGACTAAGAAAACTGGTAAAACCTACATTGTGGGTAGAGTTGGGAGTACTTAGCACTGTGAAAACAGCACTTTCGCCGAAAGAAATTTAAGTCTCTAAGTCCGTGTAACAGTGAACACAGAATATATGAGTTTCTCAAGATTGGTAACAGATACAAACAAGAGAAAGTACACAGTGATTCATCTACCTAGAGAAGTTACAGAAGTTTACACAGAGAATTCCATGTATAAGTACAAGAAAATAAGAGAGACTTAGAAAACTGGTAAAACCAACATTTTGGATAGAGTTGGGAGTACTGAGCACTGTGAAAACAGCACTTTCTCCGAAAGAAATTTAGTTCTCTAAGTCCGTGTAACAGTGAACAGAGAATGTATGAGTTTCTGAAGATTGGTAACAGAAACAAGAGAAAGTACACAGTGATTCATCTACCGAGAAAAGTAACAGAGTTTTACACAGAGAATTCCAAGTATAAGTACAAGAAAATAAGAGAGACTTAGAAAACAAGTAAAACCTACATTGTTGATAGAGTTGGGAGTACTTAGCACTGTGAAAACAGCACTTTCGCAGAAAGAAATCTACTTCTCTAAGACTGGGAAACACTCAACAGAGAATGTGTCAGTTTCTCAAGATTTGTAACAGATAGAAAGAAGAGAAAGTACGCAATGATTCATCTACATAGAAAAGTTACAGAGGTTTACACAGAGAATTCCAAGTATAAGTACAAGAAAATAAGAGAGACTTAGAAAACTGGTAAAACCTACATTGTTGATAGTGTTGGGAGTACTTAGCACTGTGAAAACAGCACTATCTCAGAAAAAAATTTAGTTCTCTAAGTCCGTGAAACAGTGAACAGAAATGTATGAGTTTCTCAAGATTGGTAACAGATAGAAACAAGAGAAAGTACGCAGTGATTCATCTACATAGAAAAGTTACAGAGGTTTACACAGAGAATTCCAAGTATAAGTAGAAGAAAATAAGAGAGACTTAGAAAACTGGTAAAACCTACATTGTGGATACAGTTGGGAGTACTTAGCACTGTGAAAACAGCACTTTCGCAGAAAGAAATCTACTTTCTACGACTGGGAAACAGTGAACAGAGAATGTATGAGTTTCTCAAGATTGGTAACAGATAGAAACAAGAGAAAGTACACAGTGATTCATCTGCATTCAAAAGTTACAGAAGTTTACACAGAGAATTCCAAGTATAAGTACAAGAAAATAAGAGAGACTTAGAAAACTGGTAAAAGCTACATTGTAGATAGAGTTGGGAGTACTTAGCACTGTGAAAACAGCACTTTCGCCAAAAGAAATTTAGTTCTCTAAGTCCATGAAACAGTGAACACAGAATGTATGAGTTTCTCAAGATTGGTAACAGATAAAAACAAGAGAAAGTACGCAGTGATTCATCTACCTAGAAAAGTTACAGAGGTTTACACAGAGAATTCCAAGTATAAGTACAAGAAAATAAGAGAGACTTAGAAAACTGGTAAAACCTACATTGTTGATAGAGTTGGGAGTACTTAGCACTGTGAAAACAGCACTTTCGCAGAAAGAAATCTACTTCTCTAAGACTGGGAAACAGTGAACAGAGAATGTATGAGTTTCTCAAGATTGGTAACAGATAGAAACAAGAGAAAGTACACAGTGATTCATCTACCTAGAGAAGTTACAGAAGTTTACACAGAGAATTCCATGTATAAGTACAAAAAAATAAGAGAGACTTAGAAAACCGGTAAAACCTACATTGTTGATAGAGTTGGGAGTACTTAGCACTGTGAAAACAGCACTTTCGCCGAAAGAAATTTAGTTCTCTAAGTCCGTGTAACAGTGAACAGAGAATGTATGAGTTTCTCAAGATTGGTAACAGATAGAAACAAGAGAAAGTACACAGTGATTCATCTACCTAGAAAAGTTACAGAGGTTTACACAGAGAATTCCAAGTATAAGTACAAGAAAATAAGAGAGACTTAGAAAAGTGTAAAACCTACATTGTTGATAGAGTTGGGAGTACTTAGCACTGTGAAAACAGCACTTTCTCAGAAAAAAATCTACTTCTCTAACACTGGGAAACAGTGAAGAGAGAATGTATGAGTTTCTCAAGATTGGTAACAGATAGAAACAAGAGAAAGTACACAGTGATTCATCTACCTAGAGAAGTTACAGAAGTTTACACAGAGAATTCCATGTATAAGTACAAGAAAATAAGAGAGACTTAGAAAACTGGTAAAACCTACCTTATGGATAGAGATGGGAGTACTTAGCACTGTGAAAACAGCACTTTCGCAGAAAGAAATCTACTTCTCTAAGACTGGGAAACACTGAACAGAGAATGTGTCAGTTTCTCAAGATTGGTAACAGATAGAAACAAGAGAAAGTACGCAGTGATTCATCTACATAGAAAAGTTACAGAGGTTTACACAGAGAATTCCAAGTATAAGTAGAAGAAAATAAGAGAGACTTAGAAAACTGGTAAAACCTACATTGTTGATAGAGTTGGGAGTACTTAGCACTGTGAAAAAGCACTTTCGCCGAAAGAAATTTAGTTCTCTAAGTCCGTGAAACAGTGAACAGAGAATGTATGAGTTTCTCAAGATTGGTAACAGATAGAAACAAGAGAAAGTACACAGTGATTCATCTGCATAGAAAAGTTACAGAAGTTTACACAGAGAATTCCAAGTATAAGTACAAGAAAATAAGAGATACTTAGAAAACTGGTAAAACCTACATTGTTGATAGAGTTGGGAGTACTTAGCACTGTGAAAACAGCACTTTCGCCGAAAGAAATTTAGTTCTTTAAGTCCGTGAACCAGTGAACAGAGAATGTATGAGTTTCTCAAGATTGGTAACAGATAGAAACAAGAGAAAGTACGCAGTGATTCATCTACCTAGAAAAGTTACAGAGGTTTACACAGAGAATTCCAATTTTAAGTACAAGAAAATAAGAGATACTTAGAAAACTGGTAAAACCTACATTGTTGATAGAGTTGGGAGTACTTAGCACTGTGAAAACAGCACTTTCCCGGAAATAAATCTACTTCTCTAACACTGGGAAACAGTGAAGAGAGAATGTATGAGTTTCTCAAGATTGGTGACAGATAGAAACAAGAGAAAGTACGCAGTGAATCATCTACATAGAAACGTTACAGAGGTTTACACAGAGAATTCCAAGTATAAGTACAAGAAAATAAGAGAGACTTAGACAACTGGTAAAACCTACATTGTGGATAGAGTTGGGAGTACTTAGCACTGTGAAGACAGCACTTTCGCCGAAAGAAATTTAGTTCTCTAAGTCCGTGAAACAGTGAACAGAGAATGTAAGAGTTTCTCAAGATTGGTAACAGATAGAAACAAGAGAAAGTACACAGTGATTCATCTACCTAGAAAAGTAACAGAGGTTTACACAGAGAATACCAAGTATAAGTACAAGAAAATAAGAGAGACTAAGAAAACTGGTAAAACCTACATTGTGGGTAGAGTTGGGAGTACTTAGCACTGTGAAAACAGCACTTTCGCCGAAAGAAATTTAAGTCTCTAAGTCCGTGTAACAGTGAACACAGAATATATGAGTTTCTCAAGATTGGTAACAGATACAAACAAGAGAAAGTACACAGTGATTCATCTACCTAGAGAAGTTACAGAAGTTTACACAGAGAATTCCATGTATAAGTACAAGAAAATAAGAGAGACTTAGAAAACTGGTAAAACCAACATTTTGGATAGAGTTGGGAGTACTGAGCACTGTGAAAACAGCACTTTCGCCGAAAGAAATTTAGTTCTCTAAGTCCGTGTAACAGTGAACAGAGAATGTATGAGTTTCTGAAGATTGGTAACAGAAACAAGAGAAAGTACACAGTGATTCATCTACCGAGAAAAGTAACAGAGTTTTACACAGAGAATTCCAAGTATAAGTACAAGAAAATAAGAGAGACTTAGAAAACAAGTAAAACCTACATTGTTGATAGAGTTGGGAGTACTTAGCACTGTGAAAACAGCACTTTCGCAGAAATAAATCTACTTCTCTAAGACTGGGAAACACTCAACAGAGAATGTGTCAGTTTCTCAAGATTTGTAACAGATAGAAAGAAGAGAAAGTACGCAGTGATTCATCTACATAGAAAAGTTACAGAGGTTTACACAGAGAATTCCAAGTATAAGTACAAGAAAATAAGAGAGACTTAGAAACTGGTAAAACCTACATTGTTGATAGTGTTGGGAGTACTTAGCACTGTGAAAACAGCACTATCTCAGAAAAAAATTTAGTTCTCTAAGTCCGTGAAACAGTGAACAGAAATGTATGAGTTTCTCAAGATTGGTAACAGATAGAAACAAGAGAAAGTACGCAGTGATTCATCTACATAGAAAAGTTACAGAGGTTTACACAGAGAATTCCAAGTATAAGTAGAAGAAAATAAGAGAGACTTAGAAAACTGGTAAAACCTACATTGTGGATACAGTTGGGAGTACTTAGCACTGTGAAAACAGCACTTTCGCAGAAAGAAATCTACTTTCTACGACTGGGAAACAGTGAACAGAGAATGTATGAGTTTCTCAAGATTGGTAACAGATACAAACAAGAGAAAGTACACAGTGATTCATCTACCTAGAGAAGTTACAGAAGTTTACACAGAGAATTCCATGTATAAGTACAAGAAAATAAGAGAGACTTAGAAAACTGGTAAAACCTACATTGTGGATAGAGTTGGGAGTACTTAGCACTGTGAAAACAGCACTTTCGCAGAAAGAAATCTACTTCTCTAAGACTGGGAAACACTGAACAGAGAATGTGTCAGTTTCTCAAGATTGGTAACAGATAGAAAGAAGAGAAAGTATGCAGTGATTCATCTACCTAGAAAAGTTACAGAGGTTTACACAGAGAATTCCAAGTAAAAGTACAAAAAATAAGAGAGACTTAGAAAACTGGTAAAACCTACATTGTGGATAGAGTTGGGAGTACTTAGCACTGTGAAAACAGCACTTTCGCAGAAAGAAATCTACTTCTCTAAGACTGGGGAACACTGAACAGAGAATGTGTCAGTTTCTCAAGATTGGTAACAGATAGAAAGAAGAGAAAGTACGCAGTGATTCATCTACATAGAAAAGTTACAGAGGTTTACACAGAGAATTCCAAGTATAAGTACAAGAAAATAAGAGAGACTTAGAAAACTGGTAAAACCTACATTGTAGATAGAGTTGGGAGTACTTAGCACTGTGAAAACAGCACTTTCGCAGAAAGAAATCTACTTCTCTAAGACTGGAAAACAGTGAACAGAGAATGTATGAGTTTCTCAAGATTGGTAACAGATACAAACAAGAGAAAGTACACAGTGATTCATCTACCTAGAGAAGTTACAGAAGTTTACACAGAGAATTCCATGTATAAGTACAAGAAAATAAGAGAGACTTAGAAAACTGGTAAAACCTACATTGTGGATAGAGTTGGGAGTACTTAGCACTGTGAAAACAGCACTTTCGCAGAAAGAAATCTACTTCTCTAAGACTGGGAAACACTGAACAGAGAATGTGTCAGTTTCTCAAGATTGGTAACAGATAGAAAGAAGAGAAAGTACGCAGTGATTCATCTACATAGAAAAGTTACAGAGGTTTACACAGAGAATTCCAAGTATAAGTACAAGAAAATAAGAGAGACTTAGAAAACTGGTAAAACCTACATTGTAGATAGAGTTGGGAGTACTTAGCACTGTGAAAACAGCACTTTCGCAGAAAGAAATCTACTTCTCTAAGACTGCGAAACAGTGAACAGAGAATGTA